>JAGXJF010004603.1:0-105439 GCA_019208055.1 Stipa capillata
AAAAGGGCTGAATTGTAATTACATGATTAAGCAATTTTCCAGTAGATAAACAGTTACAAAAATTTGTATTTGGCCATGGAGATGGGATTTCTACCCACATATGAAATTTTGAAATATTTGGAGGTCTATAGGGTCTAGTTACAGTTCAACCCTAACTTAGGGCAAATTTGAAATTTGAATTCAAACCTAGGTCAAACAGTCTCCAAATGATTTCAAAATTTTATGGTAGGTTCTATACTTAGTTTTATGCATTGTGTAAAAATTTCAGAAATTTTGGAGCTATTTTGTGTGCTCATTTGAATTAAAAGGAGCTCAGCTGAGATTTAAAAAGAAAAAGAAAAAAAAAGGGGAGAAGGAATTGGGCCGAGGCCTACTTGGCCGGCCCGCTAAGCCCACCAGCGCCCCAACCCGCCTTCCCCTCCCCTTTCTTTCCGCCTCTCCCTTCTGAAAGCGCCCCCGGGGCCAATGCGCTTCCTCCCCTCTCACCCGACGGCTGGGGCCCGCCTGTCAGGGCGCCCTCGCCACGTCGCCGCTGCCGGTTAGCCGAGGTGGGCGGCGCCCCACCGTTCTGACCATCCGGCCACCCTATTTAATGGGCCATTTGGACAGTGCCCGCTCCTCCTCTTTCTCTCCCTCACGCCAAACCCTAAATCCTCTCTCTCTCATGCCCTAGCTCCTCCACGCCGGTCATCTTCTCCGGCTCCGGCCACCAGCTCCGGTGAGCAATTCCCGAGCCACCGGAGGTTCCCGAGCTTCATTCTCCTAGCCCCGAGCTACCCCTCTTCTTCCCTAACATCCCCATTTGCTCCTTTTCCAGGTCCGTGCCCGAGGATTCCTCCCGACGCCGCTCCGGTCGCCGCCGCGGGTGACCTTGTCGCCGGCTCTCCTCCAACCCTCCCCGACTCCCTACGCTGCCGCATTGCCTCCGGGGTGAGCTCCCTCCGCTCCCGCCACTCGCGTCCGTCCTCGCCGAGCCCCGCGTGCCATCCGGCCTTCTCCGGTGATGCGCCGGTGAGGCGCCTCCGTCCAAAGCCACCGGTTGTGTGAGAGAGAGAAGGGGCGTGAGAGAAGAGAGTGAGAGAGAGAGAAAGAGGGGCACGTGGCAAGCCCCGGTTGGCTGCCAAGCCGACACCGACTGACTGCGGGACCCGCTTGTCAGCTGGGAGCGGTTATGGGTAGGATTTTTGGGGTAGTTTTCTTCGGGTGTGTGTAGTATTTTGAATTCCCGCAGGTTTTAGGGTTAGGGTTTATCGATTTTCTGACAATCTTCGAAATGCGATAACTTTTGAACCGTAGCTCCGTTTTGACAAATTTTATATATTTGGAAACCTCAGGAAATTTCCTACCATCTGGTTGAAACAAAATTTCAAAATTTGAAAGTTCACTTCAGACCAAATTGAGTACGAATTAGTTCATTACCTTTTTATGCGACGTCGTTCGATAAGTCGTATCTTGACGACTATAGCTCCAATTCCGATGATTCCAGTTGCGTTAGTTTCGTATCATCGAGCCCTACTAATATACAAACACTTTGAGTCATGACCATCTATTATGCGTAGTAATTTTCAACCCGAACTTGCAATCGATAATCGGACATGCATGCATTGTTAGGGCTATAACCTCATTTCCGCCCATCCAAAACCAAACATTATTGTTACAATAAGTTTCTATCACCCATATGTCACCTTAGAATTGCATACCTGGCATAATTCATCATGCATTCATGCCGAATCTCATTGCTTTCTTTTGTCGTTTTGTTTCCGGTACTTCGTGTTATTTGCAATAGAGCCCGAAGAAGGAGACCACCAGGCTCATGATTCAACGCAAGACCAGGAACCCTACGACCAAGGCAAGCAGAGCTTGTTGCATTTCTTATATTCTATTACATGCCTGACTATTAGTAATGTGTGGATGTTTGGTTAGAGATTATGATTGGAACTGTTTAGGATGGTTCTTAGAAGTTATTTCTCTGTGATGGTGAGAACTTAACTTGACGCCCTATCAACTTGGAACCATTAAAAGTGAGATGTGAGAGCCGAAGAGGGTAGGTGCACGATGGATAAAATTGGTATAATTGATGCATGAATGCGACCCAGGTGTAAGGAGGGTTTGTCGCTATACCAATCTGAGGGGACTCCATCGTAGTACTCCTCTTGTCACGCGTGGACGTCAGCGGAAGTCACCGCTATAGGTGTATCTGATGGCAAGTCTCGGTCACTCGGAGCCTTGCAACCTCCGAGTGAGGAGCACTCGTTATATCCATGGTAGTTGTACAACCGGTGACGGACCGAGAGATTGATTGGAATGAATATGTGATAGGTTGAGAAACCCTCATGGTCGCCGCCGGACTCACCGCTATGGGTTATCTGATAGCAAGTCTCGGTCACTGGAGCTTTGCAACCTCCGAGTGAGGAGCACTCGATACTTCCCATAGTAGTTGGATTTGCCGGGACGGTCCAAGGGGGTTGATTAAATTAGATGGGCGTGGGCTGCCCTATACAACCTTGGAATGTTATGATTGATGTTCTCATGTTGGTGTTTGAATTATACGAGGTCTGAACTACAAGTGGGAGTTGATGTGTTCCTCCCTTAATGCTATCTATGCCATGTTTCCTACTCGTACCCTGTTAGATCAAAGTGCACCATGTTTAATTGCTGCTATACTAGTATGTGTAGGACATCTAATCAAGCACGAATAAGTCTTGCGAGTACCTTCGTACTCACCTAGGATATTCCTAGATCATTGCAGGTGAGCCAGTGGTCGAGGATTACTTCGATGATGCTTAGCTACTTGGTTTTCTTGGTTGGCTATCGACTCGTGGGATTTTGGTGACTATTGGGCAGCGGTTGATGCACCGCTATGGATTTTGGGTCTTTTATTCCGCTGTTGCATGAATATTTCCAGACTTGACTATGTCTCCGGTTATAGCTGAATGATGTATTCATATAGTCCCATGTGGACAGCTAGGTGTATTATCGTATCGTAGTGGTTCGTGTGATGATACGCTTGCTGTCCAACATATGCCCCCACCTCCCGTCTGTCATGCGTGTATGTTGAAATGGGGAGTGTGGTTGGGTGCATATGGAGGTGCTTGTTATTTTACTTCGGTTCATGTGGAATGTAAGGTGAAAGTACGGTCCATTGCCAAAGTGAGTCATACGCGTGAGGCGTACGTGTTTGGAATCGTGATCCCCAATCAGGCCGTGGTGAGTCATACGCAGTGCGTCGTATGCATGTCGCACGGGGCGGGGGTGGGCTATAGACCGTCGCAGGTAGCGGCTATGGTCACCGTCTTCACTTGTTGTAAATCCCTTGAATCGGATTAGAATACCAGGTCCCTCACAACAATGCAGGCGAAACCCCAATTCTCGGTCTCTTAAAAGTTTAATTTTCGCCTGACCGGAGCACGATTAACAGCACGATTTGTTCCATCGCACTAAATGCGGACAGTTACTTTTCACGCATGCGAGACGGTGTGTGTGGGAAAACATGGGTCTGACAAACCCACGACCCCGACGAGCGCGTTATGTTTAGGCTAACGTCAGCCGAGCAGTAGCGCAGAAAAAGGAAAGATTCTTCATCACCACGTGAAAATTCCGCCACAACGGTTTGGTTTCCCAGAAATCTACCAGGCGAACACGTGTCCGTGATCAATGGATCAGATTAGATCGAAGATTCTTCTCGGGCAAGTTAGCCTAGAAAATGCCTTGGACTACTCGGAGGCTTATCCCAACAAGGATGTCATGACTACCAGGTAGAGATAGTGCCTACTCGGGGACGTTGTCAATAAAGTACTCGATTTCGCCTACTCGGAGTTGTTTCCCGAGAAGGGCAGATTTCCTACAGAACGGTCATGACCTCACTTCACGTACTGATGGGGGGCTTGATGATGTATAGTATAGTACCCCGTATACGAGGAGGTATCCGTATATAATTCCCCGGATTATCGGAGTAAAGTACGTATCCGGTAAGGATCCCAGGAGATAAGGTAACCCCCCGTAAGAAGGGAGGACACTCCTCAAACTAGGAAGTCAATCCTGACAGTTAAGGAAGCCAGATTTCTACTCGGGCATAAGTCCATGTCCGATACGACTCGGGGAGCCCCCTATAAAATGATCAGCAATCTTATAGGGGCGGAGAGGTTCTAGAGATTACACAAGGTTGAAGCCATCCAGAAGCCCTAGCGATTCCCACGAGAAGACCCGCCACCTCGAAGGAGTTGAGCCCCGCGGAACTAGTCGGATTAGTCTACGATTAGGTCTAGCGTAGCCACTAACATACACATCCCTTGTAAGACACTCTTTGATCAATATATATGAACTAGACATAGGGTTGTTATCCTGAGTGAGGCCTGAACCTGTATAAAAAGGCCGTTTCCTTGCCGTCAGATCTCTTGGCCTTGTGCCCTAGAGGTCCCTACCCCTCTAGTATCCTTATCTCATGACTACTGTAAGATCGGCGGTTTACCGATCGTCGACATATATATATATATACATATGTATATATTGCCAACATGGAGGATGTGTTATGTGTGTTCATACTATTTTCACCAATTATTGCATCCACAAAGTCACCGACGAATGGGGCCCAATTGGTTGCAATGGTCATGTGGGGTTTCCTAATGAAGTCTTGAATTTCGTGTGTAGTTATGTGAAAGAGTACAATTTATAAAACCACAACTATTGAAGCAGTGGCAATGTGAAATCACATTTTGTAACCGTAGCTTCTCATAATTGCAACTTTCAGGTTTATGTCTCGAATAACCTAGCTCCATTAGCTCATTAAATTTAAGGAGAGTCTCTTTGATTTAAGAAATATGAAATGATAAAACAAATTCCATGTGGGTTGTTTAATTTGTTTGATTACAATCTATAAGATTTTTTCTAAGGACTCATCTTCACTATGTTTTATTGAAAGCTTTTTATTAAGTCTAACCTCTTTTATAAAGATATTTTTTCATGAACAATCGATTATTTTTTGAAGAATCAATATGACATGAAGTTACGATCCTACTTTTCTCGTATAAAAACAACGAATCAAAGACGCACTGAGATAGTCTTCGAACGGTATTCGGTAGGCAAATCGGACAACTTTCGGATATGGTTTCGGACTCGGATAATGATTTTGGGATACGGATACGGATATGGTTTAGACACTATTTGACTGTATCCAAAATTATCCAAAATTTGATCGGATAATATATTGGATGGTTCCGGATATTATCTCGGATACTTTTAGAATAGTATCTCGGATAGTTTCAGGATAGTATTTTGGATAGTATCTAGATAACTCTTAATCATTTATGTTTTCAGCCCAACATATCATGGGCTGGCTTCACCTAGCAAAGCAAACTAAGATACCTATGTAATGATGTTAATTTGTTATGTTTAGGTGAACTATGCATGCACTTTAATTATGTATGTAATGAGTTATGACCTATTGTGTATTTGTGTGGATGTGTCTGTTTACTATGTCTACATAGTTATGTGTTCTGCTCATCTCAGATTATTTCCAACTTTGCATAATTGTGAAATTCATGGATGTATGGTTGGTCGCCGGTAAGTTGGTCTATGTTACGTGTGTGTTATATATGATTTCTACTGTTGTCGCGACATCTGAGAAAATATCTGCTATCGAACTGTATTTGCTCCGTATTTCTTGACCGATAGATTCTGATTCTGTATTCGTATCCGGACACTATCCGCTCCGACTCCGTATCACAAAGAATATGATTTAGGATATGGTTTGAGTACTATCTGTTCGTATCCGTTCCGATTTCACCCCTAGTTACTGGTAATCACACTCGCAAGTGGGCCAACCCTGTTCTTCCTCAACCCTTCTTCCTCTCCCTAGATCGCTCTCCCTTCTCCTCAGGCCATGGCCGCATCAACGGAAGCACGATCGGGTCATTGGCGGCGGTAGGAACACCATCGTTTGAATCTATCCAAAGCCGCTTCCAGTTGAATTTACAACCTGTGGTAAGAGACGAGCTTATTTTGTCATCGAGATCAGTATTGGGGAAATAATATGAATTTTTAAGAATTATGAGAAGTTTTATGGAGGTGGTGTAGCAAACCCTGAAGAGGATAGGAGTCAAAATTCATCTGCGCACATCAAGAAGACATACAGAGTCCAGCAACCTGCCGCTCAGGTTGTCGAGGCCAACACATGGCCGCTGTCCACCACATGGGTGCCATCCACTGCATGACCGCCGCCCCAGATTCGATAGCTGCTACCTTCTAGCCGCGCGGTGAGGTAGGAGACCGAGCAACGAAGGGATGCCCCACCACCGTCGGCGCTGGAGCACACAGGAGTAGGAGCAACCGTAGTGGCAGCAACACTAATGACTGCTTGTTAAAGTGGAGGTATGGATCAAATCGAAGCAGTGGCTATCAAGTATTGCACTCCGCCTTGGTGCCCAGACACATGGATACCGCGTGGAGCTCGCCGTTGCTCCTGTGACCTTCTGCTCTGGTTGTCGCGTCCACCGCATGGCCGCCGCTCCAGATTCTTAGGCTCTCCCCAACCACGCCACCTACCCCGTTGCCCCTACCCTCCAAGCCCACATCGCCACCACGCACCAAACTTTTCCCTCTCACCCCTATCGCTGTCGGACGGCTAGATTCAGATGGAACGCCTCCCCGCCCAGTGGCTCCAAACACCAGCAGTCATGTACCTGACACAGTTCCAGCCAGGCGCACCAAGCAAGTAAGGTTCGCATTGATAGAGTGGCTGCCCTCATCACCTCAGCTCCCCTTCGAGCGCACTCACTGCCCACGCCGCTCAAGTGTATCATTGAAATTCTGCCTTAAATCCAAGACTCCAGCTGCTACTCCCAACCCAACTACCCAGACTTCTCGGTCCAGCAATACAAAGCCTTCAATTCCGTCTGCAATGGAAGTCACTTCCGATGCAGCTGGCTCTTAGGGAGAGATCTTCACAGGGCGCGAGGAGGATGGAGCTTGGCACATGGTCAAATCCCCCTACTGGTGGCGCAAGTCTCAGTGCTACAAGCCTCCACCTCCGCATTCAAGCCAGCCGGTGCACCATTCATCACCATGCATCAACCCCTTCACCAAATGCCTCGAGCAACTTAAAAGAAGAGAAGAAGCTGCAACAATTGCCTTTCTCTAGGACACCTCGCTGTTGACTGCCGTGACCCTACAGGCTGCACCAGTACCAACTGCCTACGATTTGGCCACAAATCAAGCTTCTACAAGCTCCATCTCGCTTTGCGGCGGCCCCTGCCATGCCCCGTCTCAGCAACCTCGACTCCTGGCCGTGCGAATGCTACATCGTCATCCCCATCAACCCCATCATGGAGTGCCAAAGCGCCCACCTCGCTACCCATTCCATCCTGGTGAGGGTGGGGGGCAACCGGCCTTGCATGTCCAAGGACGTGGCTGAGGTGATTTGCTCCCAGTTTGGCATCCGTCGTGCCAATGCAGTCGTGGTGGACCACTTCCCTGAAGAATTTCTCCTCACATTCGAGCATCTTCACCACCGTGCAACCATCGTCCGCCAAGACTCTTTCATTCATGGCAACTTACTATTCCACCTAATCCTGTGGCACCCTGGTGCACACACTGTCCATGTCACGATGCGGCACCATGTCCACCTGCAGCTCGAAGGCATACCCCTGCACGCATGGGATGAAGGCATGGTGCACGCCGTCCTAGGTCATGCCTGTGACCTTTACTACCTCGATGACCGTGTCCTGCGATGGGAAGACGCTACTTCGCTTGGCTATGGGGCCTGGACGGCCAATCCATCGGCGATCCCCAAGGTAAAATGGTTGTCTCTCACTGACAGGAATGTGCCGTTGGCTGAGGGCCTCGCTGCGACGCTGACAAATGAACGGATTGGGCTCACCGACAAGGTCATCATCTACCTCCACATCCATGAAGATTTGTCCCCGGCACCTGCTCCATAACTATTCCCTCGCGGTGCTAGGTTAGGGAGTTATGGCATCTCGGTGTGGTGGATGGTGAAGCTTCCAGCGGTTGACACCAAACTCCGGCCCGGATCGAGCGTCGAGAGCACAGCCATGACAACGACGACAACGACTACTGTGGACGACCGTGACCGCGACCACGTGGGCTGGGGAGCGCCTCCTGATAGGAGCCGCTCGTGAACTAGCTACAGGGAGCACCGCAGCGATGACATTCACCGTGACAATCGGCGCCATAGCTTCTTCTCCAAATCTTACCTACACCAACGTCGCCTGGCCATGGAGGACACATGTGGCAAGCAGCGCCGACATGGCCCAGCCCTCACTGTGCCAGCTTCTCCTATCGGCGACCAAGACTACAGAGCGCCCCCAGCAATCGCTCTCCTCTACATCACCCCCAACCTCGACCTTTAGCACATGTCACCCGTGGCCGCATCCCCACCAAGCTCATCGGACCAGGCGGATGCAATGCCACCCATGCTCGTACCTGTTCCACTTCCTCTGGATGATATCCAACAAGACGCTGACGTGGACGGACCAACACCTGGTTTCTCCCTGCTAGCTGGGCGAGAGGCCACGCCCTACCTTCCTCAACTCTGCTCCAACCGGTGTTGCACCTCAACTGCAACATTGGCAGTGACGGGCTGCTTCAACTGCCACTCTCGACAACGACGCCGAGCGTGATCTGCTTGCAGTGCAAAGCTCAGTCACTGCTAGGGCCTTCAACGACACCGACAACGACCTACCTGCATTGCCAAGATCCCCATCCACGCCAGTCCATGTGCCTGTGCCAAGATCCCCGTCCACGACGATCCATGTGACTGGCAGTGCACCAGCGCCCCTGCTCCACTGACCAGCGTCTTTCTCTACAAACTATTCAAGACACCTACACCGCCGTTGCTACCACGGCCGCTACAACCTACACCACACACTCGTTGGGGACATCGCAAAAGCCTAATAAACCTCAACCTTCACCGCAGTGCACGCATCGCTGGACTCCCACATCGTGGATCAACATTGGACTATGCCAAGGCCATCCTCTACAAGAAGCTAGGCATCAAGAGCTGCGACAACAATACCCAACGATTTCGCCTATACCTTGATTTGTTCAAATGGTCGCTGACTAACATGGTGATCAAAAACCATTGTGGCCATGGTTGGCCTGGACCTCCCACAGTCGCAAGGACTGCCGAGCACTCAAGCCCAGGCCTAGCCTCCTACTCTCCTTGGTACTACAAGTGAAGTCCTTCATTTCCCAATGGAGACCACAATCCCTACTAGTTTTTGTTCGACCTTAGTGTCATGGTTGTATCGCTGAACTGCCGCTGCGTCAGCCCTTTTGTGTTTGTGCTTGTGCTGTCCTCAGCTGAACCTGCTATGCAACAACATGTGTTACCTGCTAAACCTGAGTTTTTACCTTTCAAATCTACATTATATCTTCCTAAAGTACCTGATGCTTGCTGCCAGACTTCCATGCCAAGCCTTGCTGTTGATATGGAAGTGCACTTTTCAAACCACTTCAGTCCAACTTACAGTCCCTACTTTATCAATGTCGCGAAAATTTTTTAATGTGCTTATGTGGAACGTCCATGGCCTTGGCAGCTCGGCCAAATGCGACACCGTGCGTGAATTGATTCACTCCACACGTGCAACTATTGTCTGTCTCCAGGAAACAAGACTCATCACATCGACTGCTCCCTTGCTATAAAAATCCTCAGCCCGGCTTTCGCTTACAGTTTCTGCTTTCTCCAGGCCACGGCGACCTGAGGTGGCATCCTTTTTAGCCTGCAATTATTCCTTCTTTGAGTTGTCCGTTACCGCTTCCATTGTCATGTGAGAAGATGCTTCCAAATGTTCCATCATAGATGTGTATGGCCCTCAGTCCGATGTTGATAAATTGCTCTTCCTCCAGGAAATTCATATGATTGCTACCACCACCCTTCCTGAATCGCTCATCCTGGGAGACTTTAATCTCATCTACCAAGCGGCAGATAAAAATAATGATAATCTCAATCGGTGACTGATGGGATCCTTTCATGCTGCACTTCAAGATCTTTCACTAAAAGAAATCCATCTAAATGGGAGGAAATTCACTTGGAACAGTAAGCGTGACAATCCAATCCTCACTCGCATTGATTGCATATTTTACACGATGGATTGGGAAATTTGGTTTCCTAGTTGCTTTCTTCACTCGCTTGCAACGGTTGTCTCTGATCACTCTCCACTCCTTCTTGAGGGCCAAATGGATGCCCCTTGCAATAAGAAATTCAGATTTAAAAATTGTTGGACCAAGATTCCCGGGTTCACCGAGGTCGTGCGACTCGCTTGGGCTACGCCACTATGGACCATCAATCCAATCATTCGTCTTCATGCCAAGCTTAGCCGTGTGGCCAAAGCTCTCAAAATATGGAACCGAACCAAAATCAGAAATATTCAAAGTTAGCTTGCTGTTGTTAAGGAAATTATTCTCAGATTGGATGAAGCCCAAGAACATCATCTACTCTCCTCGGAAGAGCGATGCCTCTACACTGATCTCCAGTCTCGCTACCTCGGGCTGGCCACCATCCATAAAATGAAGCTCAACCACTGTTCGAGACTTGCTTGGATTAAAATGCGAGATGCCAATACAAAATTCTTCCATCTCCAGATGGGTGCTTGCAAAATAAAATTTTCATCAAATGCATCCACACTGGTAATGGGATTGCTATCACTCGTGAGGAGAAGGACGAGGCCTTGTACCAGCATTTCTCCACTTTGCTCGGGCAATCCCCAACACAAGACATGTGCATCAACTGGGAGGAACTTGGCTATGCCCAAACTGATCTATCATATCTGGAGGCACCTTTTGACGTTGAAGAAATTTTCAATCCTCTCCATGGCCACTAACAAAGCACCGGGCCCAGATGGTTTTAATGGAGTTTTCTTCCGTACATGCTAGACCATTATTAAGGACGACCTTGTGGCTGCTTTTGGACACCTTCATGCCCTCCGGAGGGCTGGTTTTGCACTCACAAATACTGCCAATATTGTCCTAATTCCAAAGCATGATGATGCCATCAAGGTGGATGACTTTAGACCAATTAGTCTCATGCACAACATCGCCAAAATCTTCTCCAAGCTCCTTGCCAAAAGATTGGCTCCTTGCCTTCATGATCTCATCTCACCCTGCCAGAGCGCGTTCATCAAGTGCTGCATCCAAGATAACTTTTTATATACTCAAAATTTGGTGAGGTCATTTCATAGCTCCAAGACTTCACCCTCTTCCTCAAGCTTGACATTGCCAAGGCCTTTGATTCAATGATGTGGGGCTATCTTGTTGACGTGTTATGCTCTGTGGGTTTTGGACATCACTTCTAGGAATGGGTCTCCATTCTCCTCGAGTCGGCCTCCTCAAAAGTCCTACTTAATGGGAGCCCAGGTGTAAACTTCCAACATTGCAGAGGAGACTGACAGGGAGACCCCGTCTCCCAATGTTGCTCATCCTTGCCATTGACCCGCTCCAGCGCATCCTTGATCACGCTGCCCATCATGGTATCCTTTCACCAGTGCACCCAAGAGCGGCTAAGATGTGCACCTCGCTTTATTCTGATGACGTGGCCATTTTCGTCAACCCAATACACTCTGAGTTCCAAGCTATTATGTTCATCCTTACCACTTCGGAAATGCGATGGGTCTGATCACCAACTTCCAGAAAACCACTATACATCCCATCTGTTGCGAGGACATTGACTTGGACCCCTCCTTCAGCAATTCCTTGGCGAGTGTAAGGGCTTCCCATGCTGCTATCTTGGACTACCCCTTCGCCTCAATAAGCTAAAACGGCTTCATGTCCAACCTATTATTGACAAAATGAGTGCTCGACTGGCTTCTTGGAAGGGAAAGCTTCTATCAATTGCGGGTCACCTCACTCTTGTTAAATCAGTCTTATCCTCCTTGCCGACCTACCATCTCACCATTTTCCCTCTTGCAAAATGGGCCAAAAAGAAAATGGACAAGATACAATGCTCCTTCCTATGGAAAGGCAAAGAAGATGCAAACGGTGGCCACTGCCTTGTCAACTGGTCCCGTGTTTGTAGACCGGGTAACTGGGGGGCCTCGGTGTCCTTGACCTCAAAAAATTCAGTAGATCACTGCACCTACGGCGGCTTTGGCAAGGTTGGACCTGTCCCGACAAGCCTTGGGTGGGCACGCCTACCCCTTGCGATGCCATCGATCGGTAGCTGTTTAGCATCTGCACGCAGATTCACTTGGGAAATGGCCACTTGGCCAGCTCTTGGCATGATAGGCTCAACAACTCATCCCCCAAGCATCTCGCTCCGGATCTCTTCTCCGAAAAATAGATCAATCGTGATCGAGCTCAATAACCACAACTGGATCCGCTTCGTCAGGGCCAAATCACAACCACGGAGCTTCTTCACAGTTTTATCAGCTTATGGACACACATGCAAGGGGTCGTCTTGTCCCCCGACACGCCAAACACCATCTCTTGGCGTTGGACCAGTCATGGTTATTACTCGACAAGGACAGCATACCTGGCACAATTTGTCGGCTCCTCCATTCCATTTAACTCCAATTTAATCTGGAAGGCTACATTGAGAACAAGGTGAAAATTTTCACCTGGACCCTCATACAGAACAAGCTGCTTACATCCAATAACTTGGCTCTACGTGGATGGCCGCACCACCCTACCTATCACCTATGCCACAACTCACTCGAGACCGGTTCACACCTGTGTTTGACTTGCCCATTTGCCCGATCGGTTTGGACCTGGTCCTCACATGGTACAATTTGAACACGCCCCAAACTACTGATCCCACAGGGTTTGACGGAGTTTTGTCATGGTGGTCAGCCGCCTCGGTGTCGACCCCATGCTCTCACACTGAGCCTTCAACAGCATCGCTACCAACATCATGTGGAACCTTTGAAAGGAGCACAATAGAAGGATTTTCATGGCCAATTCTTCTCTAGCTTTCCAGGTCGTTCATCTTGCCAAGGAGGACATTGAATTCCGTATGCTCGCCTTCGAGCCTCCCTGAGCTTTTTCTTTCACTCATGTCTATCTTTTTTCTTCTTTTGTCCCCCCTCCCTCTCGAGGATCATGTACATAAACTCTTGCTCTTGTTTAATGAAATGGCAGTGCTCTTGCTGCATTAAGCAAAAAAAGTATTCGGGACATCAGTTTGTATTTGGTAAATGAGTTTGCCGTTGTCTTCTGTCTAAAAGATGAGTTAGTCTAGTTTGGACTTTTGGGTCGGGACTGCTCGCTCATCTAGTTCGTCCAGCTTGAGGGTCTGGGGTGGGTTACCGGCGCCGGCGCCCATGGCAGCATGGTGGTGTTGGACAATGTGGGTATCCGGAGAGGCATGGAAATGATAAATGGCATGGTCGGGATCGTAGATGGATGGGGAGTGTGAATTTATGATCAATTTTGTAGAATATGTAGTGGATTCAAACAAATTTGATGGGTTAGGATGAACAGGAGAGAGAATGGTACGGCAAAGATGTTTTTGCCAAACTGAGCGGGTGCACAACTTAGATGGGGTGATCCCACCTGACTAATTCTGCACCGCTTGGATGGAATCCATGTGTTTGTGCACCAGGTGTGTTGCTCATTCTTATAGCGTGCCAAAACCTATAATTATAACCCACTTATATACGATTTATAGTCTAAATGTATATTATACGTATAAAGGCATATATATTCATTATCATTAAATAGTTCGACACCAAGCCAACATCTCATGCACACTTCCAGTGTATGCATCACTGTTGGCTAAGGCAGATACAGACATAACATCACAACGAGTGCTAAATACAATTGCAAAGTCCCGTAAAAACTTAGTGTCGTTCTCAAGTCTGGTAAACACAATGGTTTCGGAGGAGTCCGGCGATTGTACCCTCATCCTAACCTAACTCTAAGGCTAGTGGGTTGCTTAAAAGCTCAGTACAACCTCCCACACCCTACCAAGCCGGCCAGCACGTCACGGCTAGCAGGTCACTCAACCAAAGACCATCATGCCCATCGAATCGAAAGAATAGCTCTAACTCTTCAGGGCTGCCCCCTTCAAGACATACACTCATAATGTAGGGGGTGCCACATTATGAACTTGCATATCACAACAAAACTCTATATAAAGGATTACAAGATATATACAACACATTCTATACACAAGACAGTTATTTAACTTACAACCAACATGACTTGAAGGTCATTCAGATCAAAAGTAAAAGCATGAACATCTATGGAAACATGTTTAAAACACTTAGATGGCAGCCTCCTACCATCTTGAAAAGCTATATATGACCCATATTTGGCCAAAAGAGACAAACTATGCAACTAGACGTCGGGATCAACATAAAAAAAGTATTCACCCACACTAGGATCACCTGCAACATGTTAGGAATTAAGGCCCCCTTCTAGACGGCTTCGGCTTGTGCATAAGCCAGCTTAAGCTTAATGGTCGGGGCGGATCCCGGTTGGCAGCGGTGGGCGGATCCAGTTGGGGGCATCGGGCGGATCTGGTTGGCAGCATTCGAGCAAACCCTGGGGCGGAGGCGAGCGGAGGCTGGCGAGTGGAGAACAAGCGGAGGGAGGCCAGCGGAGCAGTCAGCGGGCGGAGGGAGGGAGGGCATGGCTCGGATGGGTCGATGCCAGCGCCGGCATGGCCATGGGATGGGAGCTCCCTGTTGCGTGATGGAGAGAGGCATATGGGGATGGGGGAGAATGGGAGGAAAAGAGGAAAAATGCTATAGTAGTGGCATTTGCGGGTAAATAAACCGGACTTCGAGGGTAGTCTCGGAAGGTCGGTCCTGAGAAGCTCAGGAAGCACCTCTTCCCCAGCTTTTCACAATACACATGAAATTTAGGGTGCTTAAATTTAAGCTTAAGCTAAGCTATGCCTTCTAGATAGCTTATGGCTTCTGGGGCCATAAGCCACCCCATAAGCTGTCTAGAAGGGGGCCTAAGTTCCTTAAGTATTCTCATACTTGCGAGATGCTTTGTAAGCTCATCCGATTAACTTAAGCATGGAAATGAACAAGAATTAAAATACTACACAAGTATTTCATCATCATCATATTAAAGGATGACATGAAAATAAATTGAAACAAATATGACATGTCATCATCATAACCATTCATTCTTCAAGCGAATGAAATTAATCAAAATTTCATTCACAACATTCATCACACTAAGTCAATGAGGACTCATTTCAATTTCCTGACTCATATATCCTAATAAGCTGTCTATCGAATCATTGCAATTGATGTTCAATCCTGAAGAGAAGGAAGAGATATGCAAAAAGTAGGTTTTTATGATCCGATAAAGAATCAAACTTCTTTAAATGTTCTAGCTTTTCTCTATTTCCTTGAAAAGGGTGCTCAATCTACAAGAACTGTTGATGATATTTTCAAGAACGTAGAATTCTTTAAAGAAAAAGAAAGAACTTTTAGTTAATTGAAGCATTAGATGAATAAACAAGTAGGAGAATAACGACGAGTAGTACAACTCTACTGTATGCAATGACTGTATTCGTATACAAAGAGCTCAGGGATACCCTAGATAACCGGAGCAACTGCCGTATCAGAGAAGGACTCTAGGATGATATGGAAACTATCCACAGATATTCGGATACCCCTTAAACAAGGAAGTTTATCCTGTCGTTTTAAGGATGACAGAAGTCCTAGTTAGAGACGTGTCCATGTCCAACATGGGATACCCTCTATAAAAGGAACCAGAAAGCCTACGAAGAGCACAAGCTTTAGACAATAGACAAGCCAAAAACACATGAAGCCTTTCAGATAAACCCGAGGAGACTTCTGAGCCAAGTAGGAGGAAGAGACTACCCCCGACATCCAATTCTGACTAGTTGTACATCCCATCTAGGCTAGTTATTCTCCTTATACTCTGTCTCGAGATCAATACAACACTCACGGGATGTAGGGTTATTATCCTCAGGGAGGTCCGAACATGTATAAAATCTTTGGCTCCCAACGACTTGGCTTGGCACAATTGGGCTTCCTGCCCCTATTCTTTTTTACCACGTATTACGTAAGATCGACGGTTCACCGATCATCGACAGATGGCACTGACCATGGGGAGTCCTATAGCCAACATCACCAAGTCTCCATTGACATCATCGCCAAGATCATGGCAAGATCCAGCTTCTCGGACAAGGGGTTCTATGCCAACTTCACCCATCCGACTGACCAGGAGCCGAAGGATGACCGGGTAGATGTGGGAGATTTCTCTCCTGATGACGAGTCCGACAACGACATGAGTTGCTTGGTGGATGATATGCCAAGACGTACATAGTTAATCTAAGATCTCTCGATCGCCTGAACTTTCACATAAGCAACATGAGCCCTATATCAGGGTTATTAGCAGCATGTTCCGACCTCCTAGATGGTCGAAGAAACTTTTCAGAGGTCACCTCCGATGGCAGATCCATGATGGATCTTGACTCTACTTCTAGCAAATCGTACCCTCGGGAAGTCCTTGCAATCGGAGAGGGATCCTTGCCTAATCCTTCTCGGGATAATGGTGGAATGGATGTGCACCCAGATATAGGGAATCAGTCTCAACAACTGAGGAACTCTCGGATCAGGCACAGGATCTCGGGCGGATAGGTCAAGACACTTCTCACCTCCAACAGGACTCCAGTTTCTTCAGGTCTAGGGCCACTCAACGCCTTTCAGAGGTCCGGCACCGACTCTGACAACCACTTGTTATGGATCTAAATACTCCCAAAGGAAAACAATGGTTACGTGACATGGACGACGGTCTTCTACAAGCCCGAGAACAAGCTGATGTCCTCTCACCGTGTAGCTACATCCAACAGTTCCATTGGAGGTAGGGATCGTTCCTACGTTTCCCGTGACGGGTCGGATCGAGAAAGACGACATCCTTGGAACCAGGCTTCTTGGGAAAACGATCAACCTCGGCACTGCCGTAGAAACTCACTAATCCAAATCACCCCATCTCAGACTTATGCGAGATCCACAATCATGGAGGCGCTCAAGGATTCCCCTGAATCAGGCTCTAGTCAGATGACCACCTGACATCATTATCAAGGTCGGGGTAAGTCTCCTACTCCAGCCAGTAAACCCACTGGGAAGCTATCCACGGGTACCAGGCCTTCTCTATGGAACTCAGGAGGGTTTGCTGGCCTTCTCAGTTCAAGCCCAGATCGTAGAGAAATATTACGGAACTACTGATCCGACTGAGTTTTTGCGGATCTACACGACAACCATTGAAGTCACTGGAGGAAACGAGAAGGTCATGGCTAACTACCTTCGCACTGCCCTCAAAGGACCGGCCAGGACATGGTTAATTAATCTACAACCGAGAACAATCCATTTGTGGGAACAACACTGTAGCCGCTTCTAGGAAAACTTTCAGGGAACATACGTTCGTCCTGGGAAAACAAACGACCTCTTCCGACTCTTCCAAACAGACGGAGAGACTTGCGCAAGTTCATGCATCGCTTCAGCAATGTCCACAACACCATCCCTAAGGTAACCGATCCTAATGTTATTTAAGCATTTGTCCGAGGTTGCAGGAATCGCAGATGCATGGAAGATGGTCAAGGAATTGATGGACCTCGCTGATAAGGCAGCTAGTGCCGAGGAAGCCCTTTTGTTCATCGAAGAGTGAGAACGGGGCATAGAACACCCCCAACCAGGATCCACAACAACTTGTCAAAGAACAAGCGCAAGAAGAAGCCCTCTAAGGAAGGCAGCAAGAAGAGGTCCAAAACAGATAAGTCATGGCAAACTTCCCCGACAAGCGTCTAGACTGAAGCTGAGAAGATCCAAGGAAAGGCTCCATAGGTCGCGAGCCAGAGCCGGGATCCAATTCCGACAACGACTCTGGCTAAATGCCTTACTAGGACGAACAGAGGATGGTCGACCACATGGTCGGGGGTCCTGCCTCATATGAGTCCAATAGACAGTACAAAACGGTCGCCCGAGAGGTGCTAGCCACAATTCCCCGGAGTTAACACGCAGTCAGGTGGTCAGACGTCAGGGTTTCATTCGACCAGAATGACTACCTTGAAAACATTTCCCGACCTAGCCACTTCTTGATTGTGGTCGAGTAGACCGTCAACAATTGTAAAGTTTCTCGAGTACCCCGATAGGACAAATCACACTCCCTGTAAACTTTTGAAACCATACAACTCCCGAATAGAGAAGGTTTTGTCTGATGTGGTCGATTTCGAGATGGCCTACAACACCATTTTTGGATGACTGACTCTCACAAAATTCATGCTGCCATGCACTATGATTATTAGTGCGTGAAGATCCCAGGGCCTCAGAGTGTCATGACGGTGCAAGGCTACCCACAAAATAGCTTATGTTGCAACAAGCGCAGCCTCGACGTGGCTGAATAGCACCAAACTAGAAAGGAGACCAAGCACTCAAGACCAAAGGCGGTCATGAAATCTCATGGCGAAGTGGAGCCATCCAAGACTATTCAGATCAGCTCTAGCTTGAGCCAGAAATAGGAACTCAAGCTTATCACCTTCCTCCGGGCAAACGCAGATGTATTTGCATGGCAACTGTCTAACATGCCCGGTATCCCCAGGGAGGTGATTGAGCATAGGCTAGCTATCCGTCCTGATACCAATCATGTCAAACAAAAAATCTAGTGGTTTGCTCCGACCCGAAAGAAGCCATCAAGGTGGAGATCGAGAAGCCCTTAAAGACGAGTTAATTCGGGAAGTCGAACACACCCTGTGGCTAGCTAATCCAATCATGATTAGAAAGGCTAATGGAAAGTAGCGCATGTGCGTGGACTTCACCAACCTCAAAAAGGCTTGCCCAAAAGACGTTTTTTTCCTCTACCTAGGATAGATCAAAAGTAGACTCCACCTCTGGATGTGACTATTTACGCCTTCTCGATGCGTACTCTGGTTACCACCGAATAAATATGTGTCCTGAGGATGAGGAGAAACCTCCTTTGTAACTCCCTTCGAGGTATTTTGTTATACAAAGATGCCTTTTGGATTAAAAATGTTGGTGCTACAAATCACCATGGAATGCAACTCACCCTCCATGACCAGATCAGTCGAAACATCAGGCCTATGCCGATGACCATGTTGTAAAATCAAAAAAGAAAGAATTCCTCCTCACGGATTTACTCGAGACCCTTCACCAATCTACGCAAAAACCGGATCATGCTTAACCTAGAGAAGAGCACATTTGGAGTCGATGCAGCAAAGCTACTCGGATTCATGGTATCTTATCGAGGAAACTAGGCCAATCCTAAGAAGATCTGGGCCATCATAGATATGCAATCTCCTAATTCAGTATGAGAGGTACAAAAGTTAATTGAGTGCATGGCAGCACTCAGTCGTTTAATCACTTGTCTCGGAGATCGAGCACTGCTATGACAGCACGACGATTTCAAGTGGTTAGAAGAATTAGAAGAAGCATTCCAAGATCTAAAAAGGTATATTTCATCCCACCTGTGCTAGTTGCTCCCAACCTAGAGGAAGAACTGTTGCTTTACATAGCAGCCAGCCCGCGAGCCGTGAGCAGAGTCTTGGTGGTGGAACGCAGAGAGCTTGACAAGTGAGAAAAAAACCAGTGACCAGTATACTACATTAGCAAAGTCCTTCATGGACCAAAGGAGAATTACCGTCAAGTCCAAAAATTACTCTACATAGTGCTGACGTGTCTCAGACAAGTTGTGACATTATTTCCAGGCTCACAAGATCATCATACATCCACCTTCCCTCTCAGCGAATCCTCCATAACAGAGACGCTATCGAACGAATCACCAAGTGGGATAACTGCCTTGCTGATAGTCTTGCCCGACTAGCCTCCTCACAATCTCCAGGACAACCAGGATCTTTGTATAAAGGCTCTAAACACCGTCCGCAACATTAGTAGATGACATGGTGAAGTGCGTGACATCTGCAGATGACGCGGCTGAAGGAGTGGTGGTCCAAGAGACTTAAAACCAACTCAGGACATCACCAGGTATTGACGCTCCAAAAGGAGCCACGGGGGTGCTCGTCGCTCCACTTGATCGAGAAGAATAGTGGATGGATCCCATCCACCAGTACCTTTAAAATCGAGATATGCCCGAGAACGGGGCCACTATCTGAGCAGATCTCCCGTAGGGCCAGGATGTATGCCCTGGCCGACGGCATCTTCTATTGCAAAGGAGCTCACAGAGTGCTCATCAGGTGCATCTCTAGGAAGTAGGGTACCAAGTTACTCAAAGAGATCCATGGGGACTGTGCGGAGCTCATGCTTCCTTCCGAACCCTGGTCGAAAAGGCCTTCAGACAAGGTTTCTACTAGCCTACGGCCCTCTATGATGCGAGTGAGATGGTTAGGAGTGCTATTAGTGCCAATTTCATAGCCGACGCGTTCACCAACCTGCTCAGCTCTATAGATGATACCCTTGTGGTGGCCATTCACGACATGAGGGCTAGATATTATGGGGCCCTTCCCAGTATTACCCGGAGGCTTCAATTTCCTTTTCGTCGCCATCGGTACCTCACAAAGTGGATCGAGGCGGAGCCAGTCATCAAGATCACCTCGGAGGCCGCCAAGTGATTTATAATAAAAATATCCTATCTAGATTCAGCGTCTGAGCAGGATCATTACAGACAATGACACTTAGTTCTCTAGTATGGCATTCATCGAGTACCATGAAGAGCTCGGCATCAAGATCTGCTTCGCCTTTGTAGACCATCCACAGAGCAACGAACAAGTTGAACGAGCCAATGGCCTCGTGCTACAAGGGATGAAGACTCGCGTCCTCGACCACTTATCCGCCCACGCCAATGGATGGGTCTCCAAGTTTCCATCCATCCTATGGGCACTAGGAACTAAAACTAGTCGGGCAACGGGTGAAACACCTTGCTTCCTAGTCTACAGAGCCGAACTATGCTTCCCTGTGAACTATGGCTCAGATTTCCCTAGTGTTGAGTTATTCGCTGATAAGGAAGAATCTCAGCGGAGAGAGGATGACCTCAACAACATAGAGGAAGACTCACGCGCTGATGCGATCGGCCAAGTTGCAACATCTCTCCGGTGCTACCACGAACAAACCATCCGGGAATGCACCCTCCAAGTCGGAGATTTGGTCCTACAACTCATTCAAAACCATATCAACGGCAACAGCTATCCTCGAAATGGGAGGGACCCTACATGGTGGTCGAATCTACTCGCCCCCGATTTGTTTAGGTTAACATGGAGGACAAACAAGTGCTCAATAATTCCCGGAACATCGACCAACTCTGAAAGTTTTATGTGTAAGTACCAAGGGTAAGTTCACATAAATAGTATGTTACCCACAAGGTGTCATCACTTCTCTGTGTCTCCTTATCCCCTCCTCGCTACCAAGACTTGGCACCCATACAACGGGCACACCAGCGATGAGTTTGCTCCAGGTACCTCTACCCAGCACGAGCACCGGTACGCTAGCATAGGAGGGTCACAAGGTGATAAGACACCACAGATGGGCCCAAGGCTAAGGGGGCAACATGAATAATTACTTATTTTCTTTCAAGCTTTTTCTTTACTAGTGAATGATTTCCTTATTTTGACTACCTATCCAAGTTTTCTTCTCCGATAGCTAGTCGGGGGCTGGACAAGTACAGGGTACAGAGAGGTTCACGACAATGTATCGTACAAATACTTAAGTTCCTTCCCTCGCAAAAGGAAAGAGTTCGGAGCTACGACTTGTGGGATAGAGGAAGTTTCCTTATTGCATCTACAAGTGCCCGGAGACCATGGAGCCCTCCATTCGACTTAGACCTAAGGCTGACCAACTAACTCCCTAGTTAGCAAAGTACTCAGCAAAGCTTACCGACTAGCTCAGGAAATGAAAATTCAGATGACAATCATAGATAGCTCGGGTGTAGGGTGCTAAGTTAAGACACAACGTACTACACGAGTGCTTATGCTTTTCCACTTGCAAAGGGAAGGAGTTCCATGTTGTGGCTTCGTAGGACAAAGGAAGGTCCCTTATCACGTCTACGAGTGCCAGGGGGTCATGGAACCCTCCACATGACTTAGATCGACTAAAACCCTCTGTTAACAACAAGTCCTCTGACTCGGGCTGAGGGAAGAAGTAAGGCACTACTTGTTATACGTTGTCAGGGATCACCAAGCGCCAAGTACCCAACATGTCCTATTAACTAGTGTGTGTATGAGAACTTCATGCACACACATATGTATTAACCAAAAGCACAACTTTTTATTCATTTAGTAGGTGGAGTACAGGGAGAATCAGACAACTCTATACTATCGACAAACACCTACGTGGCATCCAGCATCACCAACACCAATTTCTTGGTCTCCTCGTCGGACGACCTCGGGAGCTCATCCTGGAGGGCCTTCATGTCCACCTCTGGGTGGTGAGCCTTGTTCAATGCCAGCACCATGGCCACCACGTCTTGGACCCCTTGCCGGAGTTGTTGATTGGTGTGGGCAGCCACCGTCGGCTTGAAGTCCCAGAACGCCCAGTCAACTTGCCCAATCAGAGGACCTGGCTTTCTGTGGGCTAGACTGGGACCCCCCACTTCATGTAGGGAGATCTCGAGTAGGTCCAAGGTGGAAGTCAGTGTGTCGTCAAGGAACGACGCCGGGGACTTCGCCCATTTCAGGACCTCCGCTGAGGTCAGGGGGACTGACCTCCTTGACAAGGGGCTTGGAAGCGTCTAGGGCCGGGGGGCTGCATGGTCGTCACGACCCGATTGACCACCGCCAATGCAGCCCTCAGGGCGGGAAGGTCGTCCTATAGCATAGGATCACCACCTCGGTCGTGGTGTTCTCCATCCCGCACACAACATCTTAGACACAAATCTACAACCCCGGAAGAAAAATAGAGAAGAAGAATACTCACTTTAGCTTCTTCACACAACATGCCAGCTTGACCCTGTCAAGACTCAAGGCCCTCTTAGCCTTTGGGGCTCGAGGCATGGCCTTGATGACCGCCACTTCCGGCTCGGTCAGGACCTCCTCAGCCGAGACGATGAACCTAGATCGGCAGACCTTCTCATGTCCCTGGATGTGACCTAACATGAGGCTTGGCCCCTATGAGAAGAGGGCAAAGGCAGAAGATTTATCATACTTGGGGAGAAGGTCTGGGAGATGACACCGGAGGAGCCGAGGGCAAGGACACATTCAGAGCTACTCCCGCTGGTAGGACCCGAGTACGAGGACTCAGCTCCAAGGAGCACAACGTCCTATTCCTCGCAATGCATCCCCGCGGTCACCGTCTCTGGGTCGGGCATCCCTTGACCGAAGCATTGCAATGTGCTTGAGTGTAGCTTAGGGCTACTCGGAGGAAGAAGAACTTACAAAAAGTGTCAAGAAAATACTTACCGACAAGATTTCCCTCCAGTCATCAGTATGCATCTTCGAGATTGGCAAAGGCACATTAGTGCACCCCTTTGGGGGACCCAACTCGAAGAGGTACTTCACCCGATATGTGAGCTCTGAGTCCTCGAGAGCTGCAAGAAAGGGAGAAGCTACTAAGAACCTAGTCGTGTATTCTACTCCAAGTACCAAAAATGAGATCTACCTCGTTCAAGTACTCCTAGTAGTCGAGACCCTCGAGCGCAGGGGGCTCAAGCATCGCCTGATGAATTCCTCGGTGACATCCCATGCCGTTAGACCCAGCGGCTTGAGGTCGGCTATGTCGTTGACGAAGGTGCGGAGTCGGGAGGTCTCGTGCGGTAGCTCTGACTAGTTGTCATTCTGGTATGGCGCGAGTCCTTGGTCGTTGATGCCTACGGGTATGGGTGGCTGGTAGCAAAACCATTTCTTGTGCCAGCCCGATCACGAGCTCTTGCAATTGATCTCAAGGTACTACATCGACCACCCTTCTCACAGTCGGAAGCCTGCTCCGCTGACTACCTTGTCTGGAAGCCTCTCAGGATGTAGAAATACTAGAAGAGGTTGAGGAGTGGGCGCATGCCAAGGTACGCCTCACAGAAGTGTGGGAAGACACTCAACATGACAATTGAGTTGGGATCGAGGTGAATGAGCTTAATCTCATAGAAATTGAGAACGAGGAGGAAGAAGCTTGACGACGGGAAACATAATCAGCACCGGAAGAAGTCATCGAATAACATAGTCTAGTTCGTGTCCAGACTGGGTACCACCTCTCCGTCTGCTCCCAGGTACGTGATAATGGAGCGAACACATGAGTGCTACTCGAGCCCATGATCTCTCCGCCACGTCCTGTCACATTTAATGTGCACAGTAACTTTTGGCACGTTTGGGAACGGTTAGCGTGAGGATCCAAGAACTACAGGCACATGACTCCGGCAAAGGCACTACGGTCTTCCCACGTCAGCACAACAGTTGCCAAAAAGGGAAGATTCTTTCACCACTACGTGAAATTTCCACCACGACGGTTACACGTGTCTTCAATCCAGAGGTTAAGGAAGATATCTGTTGATACAACCCAGAACTCCTGCTCGGATGAGAGACCTACTCGAAGGACTCCCAGAGTCACTCGAAGAGGACTCAGTTCCCCGACTAAGAGTACTCGGAAATTATCAGGATCCCGAGTGGATGTGCACCCTACTTGGAAACCTACATAACTACTTAGAAAAGCACCAGGTTGGGGCACTTTCCTTGATTCGTCACAGCCTTATTTTATGTACTGATGGGGGGCTTAATGACGAGTAGTACAACTCTAGTGTATGCAACGACCGTATCCGTATACAAAAACCTCATGGATACCCTAGATACCCGGAGCAACTACCGTATCAGAGAAGGACTCTAGGATGATGTGGAAACTATGCGCAGGTTTTCGGATAACCCTTAAACAAGGAAGTCTATCTCGTCATTTAAGGATGACAGGAGTCTTACTCGGAGATGTGTCCGTGTCCAACACGGGATACCCTCTATAAAAGAAACCAGAAGGCCCTACAGAGAGGAAAAGCTTTAGAAGATAGACAAGCCAGAAACACATGAAGCCTTGCAGATCAACCCGAGGAGGCTTCTAAGCCAAGTAGGAGATCATACAAGACTCACAGGATGTAGGGCTATTATCCTCAGGGAGGCCTGAACCTGTATAAAATCTTTAGCTCCCAACGACTTGGCTTGACATGATTGGGTTTCCTACCCCTACTCTTTTTCACCATGTATTATGTAAGATGGACAGTTCACCGATCATCGATAGAGAAGATCGCTAGTATCCCTCATTATCTAATTATTTTGACACAATTTACCTTTTGCTTAGTCCTTTTTGGATTTATGTCATGCCAATCCAACATAAGCCCCTACTTTATTTACTTCTTCTATCTAATTTGCTAAGTCAACCAAGACTTAACCAATGTTCTGAGTAAATCAACCAAGACTTGACTAATCAGGAAGTGTTCCAAAGTGTCGTAAGTTCGTAGTTGGCCAACTACAACTTCGCAACACTCCCTCATAACAACCACCATGGGTGACACGTAGAACCCCACGACACCGGCTTCGACTAGGTGATTGGGGTTTTAACGATACCCCGTCTATCACATCTCACTTATTGGATTTCATAATTTATTAGTCCAATTTAATGTCCTGGCCCGCTTATCATCATGCAAAACCAAAACCTAATCATGCTAGTGATGACATTCAACACAACAGCAACATAAACATATGCAACTAAGCATAACATCTCATTCAAAACAATGGCATAGATTAATTTAGGAATCATGGAGAGCTTTGAAGAGCTTGCCTTGATGGTAATACCCTTGCTTGTACTAAGGTTCAACTTTGTACAAATCTTCATTGCCTGACTCTATCGAGAAAAGTATCGAAACTCCGGAAAATGACGAAAAGAGGCAATCGATCAATACTAGAAAAATCAGACATGATATTATAGATAAAATGCATTCTAAAATGTAGGAAATGAAATCATGAACCTATGCAACTGGTTTCATCCAATTTGGAGTTGTAGAACTAAAGATATGAATTTTTCAAGTTTCAATTTCAAATTTTAGGGTTTGAGAGCAATTTATGAATTCAAAATTTTTCATCACATTAACATGAGTGCATCCTAATTCTAAAATTCTACAAACTAAAATATGAATTTACAAAAAAGGAGTTCGTATGAATTTTTATAATTTTTACAAGTTTTCATCAATTTTAATATTTTCTATCCTTTTCTCATTAAAAGTAAGTATAGAAAACTTTTCTTACTCATCTTCACTCTACCCACTGTGACTGACCAGTGGGTCGACCCACTTGTCATACACAACATGATTTCTTATTTATTTATTTATTTCCTTGAGTGGGGCCTATATGCCATATTTTCATTTTTCATTTTGATCTATCCTGTTATTCATGTGTGGATCCAACATGTCATAGAGAGTGATATTTACTTTTATTTTTATTTAATTTTTATGAGTCTATGGCAAATGGGGTCCACCTGTCATATTTATTTTCAATATTTTTATTTATTTAAAATATTAAAGGTGTGGGGCCAATCAACTACCCTAATTCCTGCTTGGCTCGGCCGGGTTCATCTATCATCGAGAGATTAGCAACAAATTAACCCTAAGCAGAAAGCCAACCCTAACTCAACCCTAGCCGACCGTAACAATCTGACCGCAACAGCATCACCAGCTACAGCGGTTAGACCGACCACAACGGTCAAGCTGACCACACAGTGAAACCGGCCAACCACCTGCCCAAGCGATGCCATGCTCCGATGAGCACCTGCATTGGTGGTGTAGGACACTAGCGCTGGAGGGAGTTGGGCACCGGGAAGGGAAAGAAATGGAAGGGTTGGTTTCTCACCAGAAGATGGTAGCACCGCTGGCTAAGCTACAAAAGGATGGGTCATGCCCTAGGTGGCGATTGAAGGATCGAAATGACGGCCTAGAGGGGGATGAATAGGCCACTAATTTTTTAAAATAAAATTCATTGCCTTAATAAGATAATTTCCGAGTTAAAGATTCTCTAATGCAAGCTATAATGAGGTAATCCTAAATAATGCTAGCAACAATAAGGATTACACTAAACAAATAATGAGCGAACTGAATAAACCAAGGGGAGACGAGACGCGATGAAGTTATTGCCGAAGTTCAAATCCTTGAGGGGATTTTATGTCTCCGTTGAGAGGCTCGACTGCACTTGAGCCAGTCCTCTTTCAACCCTTTTCCTCCCGAGGTTGCACAAAGCACCCCTCGGATTCCTTGTGGTATTTCTTCCATTTTGGAGGCGAAATCTAGCATTCACAAACTTTTCCACGGCTCACCACACAAGTTGAGAGCTCGTGAGCGACTCCTAACTGTCTAGGAGTCCTCAACCTCCAAGAGTAACAAATATATGCAAAGAAGCTTGGAAGTGAACTATATTACTCAAGAATCAAACTTTTCTCTCTAGCACTCAACCCTCTCTCTCAAATCTCTCTCATAAAGTGTGGAAGCTCTTGCTTGGGGAAGAGAGTAGCTTTGCTCTTGCAATGGCAAGAAAAGAAGTGAGCAAAGTTGGGGAAGCAAAAAGGTGAAGGAGAGTATAAATATTCCCCTGTCACAAACTAGCTGTTGGGCATTTTTCCAGGACACATCGGAACTTCTGATCCATTGATAAAAAATTTTGACATTTCAAAAACCAACGACCACAATCCACACCCCACACTCAGACCTGCCAAAAAGCACATATCGGAATATCTGATCTTAGAATCAGAACTTCCGATAGCCTAATAGAGCGAGTAGGTTCTGAGAACACTAGAACTTATGATGCGAATATCAGAACTTCCGATCAACCCCATCCAGAGAGATAGAGAACTCAAGTTACAGAAAAATCAGACCTTCCAACTCTTAGGAACTTAAAATCAAGACATTGGTACTTCCAATAGGACAGCACATAGCCTGAGAACACTTCAGACTAGCCGACTAAATTGGAACATTCGACCTCGGGACCGGAACTTCCAATCCACTTCAACATTGCAACCCGAGAGCTCAAAGATTGCAAAATCCAAAAGTGTCAATCCGACCAGAACATTCGACCATCACATCGGAACATCCGATTTTGCTAAGCAAAACTAACCCAGTGTCCGTGCTGTGAACTTGTGACTCTCTCTAAACAAACATTGTTTCATTTGAGCACTAAGTTCACCAACAAACATCTATGTTGCACCCCTCTTAATAGTACGGCGGTCCTATACTCAATTTAAACGATAAAAAGAGTATTTTAAATGAAAATACCAATCGCCATCTTCTCTTCTCACTTTTAGGGGTCGCCAAAGTCATAAAGCTTTTACCAACAGGACTTTCACCTATTCAAATACTCATTAAACACATTCATCTCTTAATCTCTTGTCATCGATCATCAAACCTCACTTAGAGGGCCTAGATGCACTTCCAGCAGCGATCCCCCAGGGTGGTGGGCATGGCTCTGGCAACGGTGCAGGTCCTTGCACCGAAAATCAAGAAGGGGTAAGGGCAAAGTCAGGGAGGTTCCACTAATGCTTAAACATCCATTATAGAGGCAGGAAACTCACCGGGCAGAGTGAGTCAGCCGGAGGTGGAGTAGTCGGTCTTGAGGAAGATGGAGTGGATCTCCCTCCACACTGCGCAAAATCCCAATGAATTACATTAGTGAGCTCAAAGCAAGGAGATGAAAGGGATGGACAAGGTAAAGGGGAGGAACTCCGTGGCATAGATTTCCAATGTGAAGTTGGAGCTCCGGTGGATCTCCATGGTCGCGGTCACCCGAGCGCAGCATGCCATTCTAATTGCCGGTGAATTCCTCGACAGCTCACTCTGATCTTCGTGGAGGAGGTGCGTGGTGAATAGGGGAACTCAACAGTGGAGTCGGAGGGGAAGAAGGGCTAGGGTCTGAGTAGAAATCGAGGGAGTAGGAGGATAAGACGGAGGGCAAATGGGCGATTCCTTGACCATTAGTCGAGCGCTGACGGCGGCACGAGTGATGCTATGACGTGAAGGAGTATGGGTACGCGGAAGACCAAAGGGGCGACAGAAGGAGAGAAACGAAGCAGGTGTCCATTGTACGGCCGCTCCTAACATGCTGCGGACATGCGCTACGCGCTAGGACACGTGGAGAAGGTCTGCTGCGCGATCCCCGCTAGTTGGTGAGAGAGGCGTGTGGAACGATCAAGGCAGAGGCTAACAATGGGCCTCGGCGCGGCCTAGCGTAGGAGGAGGGAACAGAAACCAGGTGAGGGGAGATGAGAACAGGTTGGTCCTAGGTAATGTGGAATTGCACCGGGTAACCGGCCCGATTAGGGTTAGGGCTTTCCCTTCTTTTCCTTTTAACTTTATTTTGTCCTACTTTCAAATCTAAGCTAGCAGAGGTTTCAACATGTAGTTTTTAAACTTGGAAAAATTCTCAGAGGATCTTGTGGATATTTATAAACTCCATAAATTTTCTCAAAGTAGAATAATTTAGTTTTGACTGTCAGTTAAATATAAGTGTAAATTTTCCCAAATTAAAGTTTGAACTGTAGGTGGTTGAAATACTTGTTAAATATTTTTGAAAAAATTATCTCTAAGTTCAATCAGATAAATAACCCTCAGATATAAAATATTATAAAATTTGGGATAGAGAAAAATCACTTAATTTAGATATTTCAGTTCTGTCCATTTAAAAATATTTTAGAAAACCTTTTATTTAAGCATGCAAATCAGTTTCAAATAACTTGAAAAAAATTAGAGAGCTTCTCTGAGGTATTTAGGACTCACTAAAATTATTGGAAGGGAATTGAGATGACTTTAGTTTCAATATTTTCATTTGAGTTAGTTTTGGGTCAAATTCAGAAAGTTTTTTATTTAAGGTCATTTTTCATGCATCTATATACTGAACTGAGGTGAGGAGACACACTTTATAACATGATAATCTTCATTGATCTCATGTTCCAATAATTAGACAAAAGGGTCTTTATATTGTGCAACTTGTGCTTAACTTTCTTTCGAACAAAACAACTCTAGCTTTCTTAACAAATAGATAGCTGACATGCATAATATACAAACTCGAATTTGGTGAGTGCAGACGTCTGAGCAACGCGCCTTCCAGCCAAACAAGTAATTGCTAGGACCTGGAGACTGTTCGCAAGTTGTTGCAATGTGCTTTTGTATTGCATTTGGGAACAAGTTGCACCACTAGCACAGAAAAGCTCATCGCACACTGTTAAAAAAGCTCATCGCATATGGTTTTCCAGCCCGTATGCACGGGCTGGTCAGCGATGTGGGGGGAACATCGCACACGGGTCCAGCACCGTATGCGATGATACGCACATCACACACGGCTTTTCAGGAAGGCCTGTGTGCGATAAGTAGCCACATCGCAGACGGTCAGCTCTCCGAACCGTGTGCGATGACTGGGCACATCGTACACGGGTCAATAGTATGGACTGTGTGCGATGAAGCGACACATCGCACACGGTGGAAGAATACGGCCCGTGTGCAATAAGTACCCACATCGCACACGGTCGTATTATCAGAATCGTGTGTGATATTTGGCCACATCGCACATGGTTATTGGCTCTTAACCGTGGGCGATGACTGTTCAACATCACACATGGGCGGGACCATGTGCGATGATGTACCACATCACACATGGTCAGATGCTCTGGACCGTGTGCATTGACGCGCACATCGCCCACGATTCGGGCCGCCGAACCGTGTGCGATGCTGGGAATGCAACAGTAACGACAATCGGAAATCTCAGGCAACAATATCATTTCACAGAATTCATCAGCCACATTCACAGAATTCATTGATTAGCCACATATATACGCAAATGTGAGGGACCCGGTATTCTAATCCGATTCAAAGGATTCACAACAAGTGAAGATGGTGACCATAGCCGCTACCTGCGACGGTCTATGGCCCACCCCCGCCCCGTGCGACATGCATACGATGCACTGCGTATGACTCACCACGGCCTGATTGGGGGATCACGATTCCAAATACATACGCCTCACGCGTATGACTCACTTTGGCAATGGACCGTACTTTCATTTTGCATTCCACATGAACCGAAGTAAAATAACAAGCACCTCCATATGCACCCAACCACACTCCCCATTTCAACATACACGCATGACAGACGGGAGGTGGGGGCATATGTTGGACAGCAAGTATATCATCACATGAACCACTACGATACGATAATACTACTAGCTGTCCACGTTGTGAACTATTAAGTTTACATCATTCGGTGATAACCGGAAACATAGTCAAGTCTGAAATATTCATGCAACAGCGGAATAAAAGACCCAAAATCCACAGCGATGCATCAACCGCTGCCCAAAAGTCAACAAAATCCCACGAGTCGATAGCCAACCAAGAAAACCAAGTAGCTAAGCATCATCAAAGTAATCCTCGACCACGGGCTCACTTGCAAGGTCTAGGAATATCCTAGTGAGTACAAAGGTACTCGCAAGACTTATTCGTGCTTGATTAGATGTCCTACACATACTAGTATAGCAGCAATTAAACATGTTGCATTTAGATCTAAGAGGGTACAAGCAGGAAACATGGCATGGATAGCATTAAGGGAGGAAAACATAAACTTCAACTTACAGTTCAGATTTTAGTACAAATTCAAAATACACACATGAGAGCATCAACCACAACATTCCAAATTTGTTTGGGGCAGCCCACACCCCCAATTAATCATCACTTCCTCATTCATCATGTCCAATTTCTCTCTCGAATCGTTACCGGCAATACATCCCCATGGGAATAACGAGTGCTCTCCACTCGGAGGTAGCTAATCTCCAAGTGACCGAGACTTGCCATCAGATAAGCCCATAGCAGAGATTTCGGTAATGTTCACGCGGTGGCAAGGGAAGTACCACGATGAAGTCACCTCAGGTTGGTATAGCGACAAAAACCACTTCATTCACCAGGGGTCGCTCCTATAGCTTCAATTAATACCAACTTTATTCATCGTGTACCCCCCTTCGGCTCTCACATCTCACTTTAGCAAGTTTAAGTTGGGAGGGCATCAAGATTAATTCTCAATTACCACTGGATAAACATACAACACCACCTATCATGCTAGTTTCACGAATTTGTACCATCGCATCCAAGCAAACAATTCACCCATAAGCACATATACATAAGCATATGAAATAACCATAACAAGTGCAACAAGCTCTGTTTGCCTTGGTCACAAAGGTCTTGGTTTTGAGCTGGGTCGAGTAGTTGTTGTTCTTCTTCTCCGAGTTCTTTTGCAAACAACACGAAACACCGAAAAAGAAACGGTAGAAGAAAGTATTAAGGTCCAGCATGAATGCATGATGAACAATGTTAGATATGCATTACAAATGTGACCTAAGGACGTTAGAAACCTGCTGTAACAAGAATTTCTTAGTTTAGATGGGTAGAAGTTAAGTTATAACCCTAATACTATATGCATGTCAATCTTGTTCGGTTGTAAGGTTAGGGTTGAAAATTACTAATCTCAATAGATGGCCATGATCCAAAATGCTAGTATTATGAAAGTGTTCAGAGATATAAACCTAACGCAACTGGAAACACTCGATTCGGAGCTATAATCGGGAAGTTAGGATTTATCGAAAAGCATCGCATAAAAAGGGGGTGAACTAGGGTTTACGCCAAATTGGTCAAAATTTCAATTGCAATTCTGGAAATTGTGTTTGAACCAGATCATAGAAAATTTCATAAGGTTTCGGGAAATATAAAGTTCATCCAAATCGGAGTTACGGGTGAAGATATCGCATTTCGAAGATTGTCGAAAATCCTAACCCTAATCTGCGAAAACCTAAAAGCTACACGCACCCGACCAAAACTACCCTAACCTAACCCATCTCGCTGACATGCGGGGCCCACGGGTCAGTGCTGACTGGACAAATGAATCCCAGTCAGCTGCTGACTGGGTTCCCGTGGCCGGATAAGAGGACGCCACGCGGCCCCCTTTTCCTCTCTCTCTCTCTCTCTCGCTCACCCTCTCCCTCTCACTCACTTGGCTGGAAGGGGGAGCTCGGCGGCGGTGCTCACGCCGGAGCATCGCCGGAGGAGCCTCGGACGGCAGCCAGGGCACGACGGGAACCGGGGGAAGTGGTGAAAGAACCGGGAGCTCACCCCGAGGACGTCACGCTGCGCAGGGATGACGGGGGAGCTCGGGATGCGGCTGGCGACGATGACTGGCGGTGAAGAGCTCTAGGAAACGACGGCAACGAGCCTCGGGCAAGGTCCTGAAAAATGGAGGAGGGGAGAGTGTTAGGGAGGAGGGTGCGGTGCTCGGGGAAGGGAGAATGGGGCCGGAGGAGCACCGGAGCGGCGGCGATTGCTCGTCGGAGAAGTGGCCGGCGTTGGAGAAGAGAGCGGCGGCGGGAAAGTAACAGGGAGGAGCTAGGGTTTGCTGCGGGAGTGAGATGAGGAAGGGAGGAGGGCTGTCGGGATGCCCTTTTAAAGGGCGGCGTGGTCGGGACGGGGCTGGTTGGAGCGGAGGCACCGCCCACCGCGGTGTACCAGCGGCGGGGACGTGGTGCGGGGGAGCTGGCGGGTGGGCCCGCCTGACCGGGGGAGGAGGAAGGCGCAAGGGTGGTCAGGGGCGTTTCCAGAAGGGGAAAACAGAAAAAGGGGGAGAGGGAAAGTGGATTGCGGTGCCGGAGGGCTTAGCGGGCCGGCCGAGTAGGCCTCGGCCCAAATTCCTTTTGATTTTCTTTTTCCTTTTTCTTTTTTTTCCAGGCTGAGTTTATTTGTAAATTCAATTTGAACACCCAAATCTGCTCCAAATCATTTGAAATTTTTACAGGAGGTGTATAATTAAGTTTAGAACCTACCCTAAAATTTTGAAACTATTTGGAGCTGTTTTGATAGGGGTTTGAATTTAAATTCAAATTTGACCTAAAGGAGGTTTGAACTATAACTAGGTCATAGAATTTTCCAAAAATTCCAAAATTACATATGTGGGTTGAGTTATCATATTCATGGGTGTTTACCAATTTTGATGACTTTTCATCCACAGAAGCACTGCATGTCCACATAACCCTAATCCTGCCACTTTAGGGTTTGAATTCAAACACTTAAATCGAGCTGGCAAATGCTCGTAGCTTTGGATAGAATTTTGAGAAAAGGGAACATTGGGTGGTGCTCTATCTGGGATGCCATGGACACTCCTCACCTCTTACTTTCGATATTGGTGGTGATTAACAACCCAAATAAGTTGATTGGTGTTTGCAGAATTATCCACCGAGGATGAGATATGTAAGTATTCTATAAAATATAATTTTTATAGATTTAAGTTTATGCAAGGTGAATGCGGGGATGATGACATGCATGCATGGATGAATGCATGACCTAATTCACGAAATAGAACTGGGCATTAGAGCAAATTTCGTCCATCAGGCAAATACACAGATTTGATCCAAACACAAATAAAACAGAGACCACATACATTTCACAGCCGACATATAAGCAAATTGGATCAATTGAATATGAGTTGACCCATTCACAGCTACATAAATAGGAGTTCACAGCCAACGTTCCTACAAGTTTGGATCTGACAATGTTGACAGCCAACAGAAAGAAAATAAATACCTCGCAATCAAGGTGATCTGAATTGTCCCTTTTCCGGTATGACATGCGTGAGGAAGAAGTAGGCAAACTGTCCTCTAGCTTCGACAATATGTCTTGACTCAATGGTCTTTTGTCCATCAAACTCAAAATCTAGACGAAGTAATTAAATTCAGATTTAGGTGCATATAGGTAAAAAGTAAAATCTTGAGTCTCACAAATAGTACTAACTGTAGGGAGGCCAGCAGTGTCTTTTGTCTTCGAACTCAGAGCAACCCTCATCATTTGCTTACAAATGTAAAAAGCACAAAGGTTGGTTCCTTCTGCTGTTGGTTACACTGAAAAGTTATCAAGGAATTATGGCATCAATTAGCATTACTTAGCACTTAGGAGGAATGTTGTACCAATTGTTACCTTCACCAAGTCGTCATCTCCGTGTTGCAAGCCCGCCAGGCCTCCCTTTCGTGAGCACCTCCCTCCACGGTTGACGTACTCGGCGAAAGCACTATCCAAGAATTTCCTTATCACCGAGTAGTCGTAATGTGCCGCGTGGAGGGAATCAAGGTGGACGGCTTTGCTCCATTTAGGTACGATGATAATTAAGATCCAATGATCACTGCAAAAAAAGATATCACAACCCATGTGGAATGATGACAATGGAGGTACAGCTAATGTATAGAAATACACATACTTTTGGTTGTATGGAAGGAGAATGAACTCCTTGTTCTGTTGAGCCATCAACGCGTCGACAACATGATTAAAGATCATTTTCTCATTCCCCTCGATTTGTTGCTTCGAGACCAACTGTGGGTCGAGGAAACCCACTGGTTGTTTCCGAGCCTTACATTCGGTGATCATGTGCCTAAGCGTAGGAAAGAAAAGAGTGATCATTTATGAAACAAAAGAGAGTTGCCAGAATGTGAAATTCCTTATAAAATACTTACAATGTGAAGCATCTCATGAGGGAGGCATCGAGGTCACCCAGGTTGAAGAGGAGAAACATGTCCTCGAAGCCCACCGTACAACAATTATCTAAATCATGAAGGAAATGCTCCTTCTTGAAGAACACCGGAATGCTCGACTCACCGGCTTTACATAGTTTCATATAGTGGTCATGTAGCCTTCTGCATATCATACCTACTGCCGCCATGTCTTGGGGGAGTAGCAATGGCTCTCCTTTGACGTACGTGCGTGCGAGCTCCGCTGGGGGGAACAATCGGTGGAATTCTTCATCCGTCATTAACCCCAGCTCCTTGGCCTTGCCCTGACCCTTGGCCTTGCCCTGGCCCTTTGCCTTGCCCTGTCCCTTGCCCGTGCCCTTCAGCGGCGCTGATCTCGTACTTTTAGTCCGCACTGGCGCGGGCGGTGGCGGTAAGTCAAGATTTCATAGTGTCGGAAGCACCGGCGCTTGCTTCGGTGACTCTTGAGCTGGTGGGCACGAAGGTAGCTCAGACCACGTGCAAATGACGGGATGTGCTGCGAAGAGCGGCTCAGATTCAACAGCCAATGGTGGGGAAGCAGGAGGCGGTGCCGATGTGAAGGCCACAAGGAGTATGTCCTTCTTCGGCCACTGGACGAAGGACATCTCCGCCTGTCCCAAGGTCTGGAGTTCGGCATCCTGGCTTATGTGGAATAGCGGGAGGCTCTGGAAGCCAGGCTCGACTTTATCGGCGGTGCACCTCGCAAACCCTGGCTGTATCGGTACAACCGTGCACGATAGCTCCCTTAGCCGGTGGATGAACCAACCCGCTAGCTACCACCAACGGAAAAGCCATGTGCACTGTTGGCACTTGTAGCTTGCACTTCGTCGGCCCCGTGATGTCATCGATAGGAGACCTGCCGGCTGTTTCCTCATGGCCTTCAACCGCATCGGGAGCTGATGCACAGCTACTCCTACGTGCACCGGGGCTTGGGTGTGCAGCAGCTTCAACCGCTTGTGATCTGTACGTCTCCTCCCACAAAGCTCTTTCTTTTGTAAGCCTTTCCTCCATCATGCCCGCAAATTGGGTGAGTAGCTCTTGTTTCATCTGTTCTTTTTTCTGCTCTGCTCTCACCCTTTTCCTCGCACACATCTCCTCCGCGTCTTGAGGGAAGGCCTTCCTACGGGCGACATTGGTCCCGATCGCCCTACAACAACCCGAGGGCTCCTTGGTTCCCAAAGCGGCCGTGAGAATGTCGTTGCACCCTTGAGGCTAAAACGAGCCTTGCGAAGCCTGGACGCTTAGATCTTTCTGCAAATAAAAACCTATAATTGGGGGTGTTTGTTCTTTGCGATTAGAGCCTTGCCTGCCGCACTCTTGGCTTCAAAATCCGGCGTTCGCCGCATCTCCACAAATCTGGTCCACTGCTCGGGTAGAATGTGTGGATACTTTTCGAAGGGATCCTTACTCTGCTTCATAAACTTTTTGTGCAACACGTACTTAAAATTTCGAAAAGCATCCTTTGCCTTCGAGAGGGCACATTCTTCCACCTGCTTTTTCCATTGCTCCGGCACGCTGAAGTGTTGCATGATCTCTAGCAATATGGCGTTGCGCAAGTCCTTACTAACCTTTGTCCAATCCTCAAAGTGAATGGGGACCCTTTCCCTTACCACTGCCCCGCACATGGTTCAAAACTTCCTCTCCGTTTTCTCTGGTTCCGTAGGAGCCCCGGTTCTGTCGTCGATGGCCTCCACTTGCCATACTCCTTGGGGCTTTTTGCTGGGTTTTCTAATTCCTCTTCCCTTCTTCACAACTGCCAGGGTTTCTACTTGATCAGTGCTGGTCCCTTCCGGCTGTGATGATGAGTTCTCTTCGATCTCTCTCGGAGAAAAGTCCGGCCATTCATTACCGGACGTCATAGCTAATTAACAGGATGATAATGGCAGAAATAACATGAAGTAAATCTAGTGCCGGCACAAATAATCTCTACACGCAAATATTTACAAGCAGCATTGGAACATACGCGTTGTATAGCCCTATCTTGCGACTCGTTGTGAGGACACGGAGAACCCTAACCTGTCGGGGAGCGTGTTGGGGAGGCGGCGCTTAGGGACGGGGAGGCAGCGATGGGAGAACTCAAGGAGGTCAGGAGATGGTGAGGCGGTGCTCGGGGACTTGACGACAGGGAGCCAGCGACTGGAGATGGCCAGGCGGATCTCGGAGAGGCGGGAGGCGACAAAAATTCGAGCAAGGCGGCGCGCGCGAAGTCGAAATGTCTTGATGAACGGACGGGATGACCTACGTACTAGTTGTACCGGGGCCAGCCATCGCACACGGTCACATATCACGGCCCGTGTGCGAAGTTGATAACCCCCGTGTGCGATGTGACTCACATCGCACACGGGTATTATTAGGTCTCCATGTGCGATGTGAGTCACATCGCACACGGATATTGATCCATAACTGATTCACATCGCACACGGATATTGATCCATAACCGTGTGCGATGTATGTGCGGCGCCCAACACGAAGAGTCGCCCCTATAAACCGCCGCCTCTTCAGTTTCTCAACTTCACTCCTATAAGTTGCGCCTCTAGCCCCGTGCTCCATACTTCATTCCTCCAAACGCCACTTCTAGCCCCTTGCTCCATCGAACCTCTTCTTCCTTACCCCTCCAGCCACCTCCTCGATCTGTCGTAATGGCCGCTGCAGGGAGCTCTTCGGGGAAGCGGAAGCGTGACAAGTCGCCCATCCGCCAGGACCGCATGCGGATGACCATGGCCATCTCCCGCGCCACTGCCAGGGCACTGGAGTTGGTCGAGTATGGACCCACCGAGGACACCCTCCTCTGTGCGTACAACGCCGACCCCGTCCATTACTCCGGTGCGTATGCCGTCCGGTGTATCCTGCAAAAGAAGTTCCCGCGGCACGTCGGATTTCTCCTCGAAGCTGACCACCAGCCGGGGCGTATCCTCGTCTGCTGCACAAACAAAAAAATCATCCAGCGCCTCCACGTGAAGTGCTTCCGGTGGGGTGACGAGATGGTGAGCTTCTACATAGTTGCCAATGTCTCGGCTCTGATGCCTGACCCTGTGGATGAAGAGGGAGTGTTGGAGAGGGAGTTTGGTAACTTTGATTGTCGAACGGTCTTCACTGCTGTGAGCGGGAGGTCAAACTCTACGTCTCCAGAAAGTTTGAGCCAATTCCGAGAAAGTCGATGAAACGACTAGTGGAAATCCTGGCCTAAAATCGAAGATTTTGAAAACGGCAGCTCGACAAAAGTGCTCGGCACAAGCTGGGATCAAGGTAGAAAGCAAATACTCGAATCAAGCTAACCAGGGAAGCAAGAATCACCCGGATCGGAGTCCGGGTGAAGGAGATATGTCTTCCGCAAGATCCAAAAATGTAACGGAAAAACTTCCGGAGCTAAAAAGTCCTACTTAGAAGCCAAATTTTGAGGGTCAAGACGGGTACAGGTGTATACACGTGTATTTTTTTCGGATGCGCCTCGTCGTTAGCTTCGATTTGAGTGGTCATGTACCCAAAACGGACTTCGTATGAGAAAGTTATGACCGTTTTACTAAAACCTCTCAAACGGATTCTCCAGGGTGGAGGGGTGCTCCCTTCAAGGGGTGGTCTGACCGTCCTCTCAGGGCGGCCTGACCAGTGTACGGGGCGGTCTGACCGGACAACATGAGTCAGCTTCGAGATATTTCCCGCGGGGCGGCTATAAAGCCCGCCCTGCTCCTCGCTCTCTCCTCCTCTCTCTCCCTCTCTCTCTACCTCAACGCCGCCGTCGCCGCCATGCTTCGCCCGCGCCGCCGCCCGCGCTCCTTCGAACGTCCGTCAAGCTGAGGCACGAAATGTGTACGACAGGATGAAACACGATCCGTGTACGAGGAGACGGAACACCTTTCGTGTCCGATGAGGTGAAAGTCACTCTTTTATTGAAGTATTGAGCTAGGGTTACAAGATTTTCCCTCCCTATCCTCTCTATGCCTAGGGGGGTATTTATAGGGTTTGAGGATGGAAAAGGCGAGATTACAATTTTGCCCTCACACGAGAGGGACTTTTACAAGGGCGTGGTCATCCTTTCCCATGCATAGAAGATATTTTGGGAGAATATTTTCGGGAATCTCTGGGGAATATTCTTTAGCATCTTTGGAGGAAACCCTAAGCACGTTGAGGTGGTCTTTGCCGACGACGACCTTGACGGTGATGGACGTCGGGGTGGTCCATCGTCATCGTAGACCTTGACGGCGACGGATGCCGGGGTGGTCTTTGACGAAGTCGACGTAGATCTTGATGGCGACAAACGCCGAGGTTACTCTAGACTTCGTATGTCGTTGTCGTAGACCTCGACGGTGACGAACACTGTGCTGCCCCTAACGGCGTCAGTTTAGTCGTTGATGGCGGATGCGGAAAGTCTTCAAAAACGGACTAGCGTGGGGGCCCCTCCCCCAACAACTGCTTTAGGAAAGATTAGGAACATATCCTACTCTTGTTCTTTACTAGATCTAATGGAACGTATTAATGTAATAGAGAGCTTTGCCTGTGAGAAAATGGGACAAACTGCTCCTTTTTGGAGGTTCTCTGCATCTTCCTATCCCGATCTTGAAGTTATTAAGGGTGTAATCAGAGCGAATACGGTTGGATATCACTTAAACCATATTTTTTTCATATTTATTTTTCGAATACAACATCGGAGCAGATAGTGCCGAATCGAATACGAACACGGATAGTGTTGGTCACAAATACAGTAGGAATACTAATCGATTTCGGTGTAGTGACGAATATTTTGTCGGATATCACTTCAAAATAAAACTCATATAGCATGCACATGTTCTCACAAAGAACAAGTAATCATACATATCCAAAGTGCATCAATATGTAGCATTTGAACAAGAAAATTCAACCGACTGTCAAATTAATACTAGTTCAACAAGTCCATCGATAGACGACAATAATGACAATAATATGACATAACACATAGTCTTTCAGGAAGTCTTTCATAGGTTCTAGCATTTAGTATAAAATTGTTTATCTTTTGTGAAAAATAAAACACGAGAGAGGAGGAGGAGTTACGTACCTTAATAGTTAGTAAATCTGATACTATGATACACACAAAAAATTAATTCAGATAATATCTTGATAATTATCCGGATACTATCCGATGACTATCTCGATAATATCAAATAAGGTCAGATACTATTCGTACCATATTCGTATCTGTATCTAAAAAATACTATCTGTATTCGATATCGTATTCGACAGATATCTGTAAGAAATGGTCATTCTCATAATTCCTGTAGTTATTGTGTGATTTATCCTTATTTTCTTCAGCATTACAACAACATTGTTTCTATAGATTTTTATCTGGTGTATTGTGCTGTTTAAACTTTTTCATGCATACGACAAAGATCGAACTGAAATGTTGCTATTTTGAAATAAGGTAATTTATTCATGTTGATAAGTCAGATATACTAGAAATTTGCAACAATCATTCGAGTTTAGGACTATTTCAATGTCATGGATCTTAGGCTATACTGTCGAACCATATGTACCTAATTACTTATTTTATTTTTGAGTATTTTTAAGAACTAATTTTAAGGAGAATGTACTCATACTGGCAGTGAGGTCTGTATTGAACTTGAACTTTGCAAATGTGCCATAATATCCATAAGTTGTGAGCAACTGTGCAGAAGATAATCGATTGTAAAGTAGATAGTCCAATTTAAATCGTAGTTTAGCAACTGCCAAATTTCAGATGCTTGCAATATATTATTTGTAATGGATCCTTTCCTCCTTGGCCATGCATTTTGCAGATTGCACGAACTGGCAGGGTTGCGCTGTGCCGTGAGTCAGGAGTCGATTCCAAGTAGTATCTCCCTGGATTTTCCCTATATAGTTCGTCAGTTGGCAAAACATCTGCACCCTCCATAAGTTTACAGATTGCCATTCTCCTGAACTCCGTGCAATATTGTTCATTTCTGTCGGAACATACAGCAAGAACATATGGATCGTAGTTAGGTTGATTAGATTTATACGTGTTATTTTCTAGACTTTTTCTTATAAGTATCACAGAGTAATGGGATTGGGATGTCTGAATCCCATGTGAACAGCGTGAAAGAAGAACCCATGATTTTAGAGAGTATCTACACTGAGATGTCGGGCTTCCTACTTGGAAACCTGCGATTAGTACCACACAAAATTAATTTTCTGTGAGGTTATGAATCAAAATTAAGAACTTATATTTTACTTTCTAAACCATGCCTTCAAAATTAAGTATTTAACACTAGCACTCTAAAATTATTTCCAAAGTAATAGAGAGCCCGTCCAATTCCAAACCATGGCAAAGCTGATAACTTGCTTGCGAACAAATTGGAGCTAACCTCATACCATGCGGCCAAAGGAGTCTCTTTACGTCCGATGTATAAATCTGGCATATTGGAATGAATGAATAATCATGTCGTGATGATTCATTTGTGAGAATATAAGCTAATTATTATCTTGCTTGTACAAATCATGTGGATTTGAATTTGATCGAATTAAAGCGATGTTATTTGGATCCACATTTGAATTGGACTTCAGAGTACCGATATGAATGTGGTATGACTGTTGTCCCAACTAGGTGTTGTTATGAACAACAACTTGATCTATTTCATAGGCTCTAGGCTAATGTATATGCGTGTACAAGAGAAGAGATAAGGTAGGAATGAAAAAAATAGAGTCATACTTTAATACAATATATAGAGTTCTACTCTAATATAATTCAGGGTGAGCATTCGGTTTTAACCAAAAATTTGGTTTCGGATTTTCGGTTTTTGAAAATTTCGGTTTTTCAAAAACAAAAACCGAAACATGATATGCAAGTTTGTAAACCGAAAATTCGGTTTCGGTTTTCGGGTTAAACAGGAATATACAGAGCCACTTAGCACCAGCGCCGGGCGAGAGATGCGGAGGCGGAGGAGCTCGGCGCGCAGTCCGTCGTCGTCCCGGTCCGGGCACCCGTCATCTCCGCGGCCGCCCGCGTCGCCGTCACCTTCCATGGCGAAGTGGAAGGGAGGGGTAGATGGGGAGGGAAGGGAGGCGGCGGTGGCAGAGGAGGCGGTGGCGGCAGAGGAGGCGGTGGCGGCAGGGGCAGGGCCGGTGGAGAGACGTGGATGGCGGAGCGGCGGTGGCCTTGTGCTTGGAGGGGAAGTTGGCATGGTGGGGGCTGGAGGAGGAAGGGGCGCTAATTACCGGCAACGGCGGCCGAAGCCGAAGCGGCGATTTGCATCGTGTGCGAGACAGAAAAGGAGAGGAGGCGAGCCGCCGGTGGGGTCCGGCGAGGGGGACCGGAGGTCGCGCACGAGAGACTGAGAGAGGATATGACAGAGGGGTGCGGCAGCGGCTAAGGAAATGAGAGAGTGAGGAGGGGGTGAGGGAATGCCGGTTAGGGTTCGGGTGGATCTTTGCCTCTTTGGGCTGAGGGGACTGGGAGCACCGGAGCAGGCTGACTGATCTTTGGGCCGGTTAGGGTTCGGTTAATTCGGTTTAATCGGTTAACTGAGGACCAAAAACGATTAAACCGAATTAAATTCGGTTTTCACAAAATGCTAAAATTTGGTTTTTTTTCGGTTTCGGTTTCGGTTTCGGTTTCGGTTTTACGGTTTTTATGCCCGGGCTGAAATATAATATCTCTCTAACTGATGTGAGTGGTCACACTACTTAGTGAAGGTAAAAGATACCATGTGCATTTGATGTGATGGTACAGCGGACGCTCGGTGTTACTTGGTTTGGCTTGACCACTCAACCGGGGGAGATACCTTTGGCTACGTCCTCCCACACGAGGGATATGTATGTTGGCAACGTGAAGGATGTGCTATGTGTATTCATGCTATTTTCACCAAGTATTGCATCTACAAAGTCTCTGACGGATGGGGTCTAATTGGTTGCAATGGTCATGTGGGGTTTTCTAATGAAATCTTGAATTTATCTCGTGAATGAGTAAAATTCATAAAACCAAAAATATTGAGGCAGTGGCAACGTGGAACCACAATTTTTAATTGTAGCCTCACATAACCACAATTTTTGGGGTTATAAGTTTCGAAAACACTAGTTCCATTAGCTCTCATTAAATTTAACGAGGGTCTTTTTGATTTAAAGGAATATCAAGTGATTTAAAAAAATTCTAGGTGAGTTGTTGGATTTGTTTGATTACAATCTCTAAGAATATTTTTCCAATGACTCATTTGCAATAGATTTCATTGAAAACCTTTTATTGACTCCTATCTCTTATAAAGATATTTTTCCAATGTACAATCAATTATGTTGGGGGAAGGGTCCCCGCGCTACCCCGAACCGACGGGCTTCTCCTCGACGGCGTCAAGGTCCCCCTCCTTGTACCGACATGTTGTGCCTGACGTCATCGAGTTCCGCTGGCATTGCTGGCAGCATCGAGGCGGCGCTTCGTCCCGGCACCCATGACAACACGTCGCCGCAACAGTGGGTGCTGGGGTACTAGAGCATTAGGATATTCCATGAGGATCCTGGTAAAAGGCCAAAATACCCTTGAGGGTGTGTGGTCGTCCAAAGGGTATAATTGTAATCTCACCCTTTCTACTCTCAAACCCTATAAATACCCAAAATGTGGGTAGAGAGAAGGGGATCTTTTTCTCAGATATAAACTGTGAACCCTAATATAAAGACGAGAGTTTTCATTTCGCCTCAACACGAGAGTTTCCATTTATCCTCGACGCGAGTGTTTTACATTCTGCTTCGCCTGTCACGGACACGCGTGCTCCCCCTCGACGGACGATCCCCTTGCTCGCACTCCCTGGTACTCCCGGAGGTCGACGTAACCGATCGGTGGTTTCTAAAGTACACTACCTAGTCTTGAAGCTACGACAGTTGGCACTGTCTGTGGGAACCGAGCAAGAAGTTGTGTCATCTAAGACGTCGTCGAGAGGAAGCCCGGGGACATCACCGACGATCATAACACGCGCAACCTCAACACCAACACACGCGCGTGTTGGTCTTCAGCACCACAGCGTGCTCCTTCGTGAAGTAAGAAGGCATGCCTCCTAGGGCGAAGGAGAAGAAGGGGACCAAGCGAAAGGTCGCAAGTATCGCCAATATGATTCCAAGCACCATGGCTCTCACCCCACAAGTCGCCGCGAGGATGACAACACGTGCGGCTACCCTTGCAATGAACAATGACATCGCCCCCGCCATCAACGCCCAAGCCACCGGTCCAGAGACCTATGGGGCCGTCGCTCAGGCCGAGCAAGAGATGGAGGCATTAAGGCAACAGGTTACAGCCGCAGCCCAGCAGGCGGAGCAGCTCCGTGTCCAGCTTGAAGCAGCCCAAGTCGAGGCCCTCAGCGCGGCGGCATTAGCCCGAGAAACTGTGGAGCTCTGGGCACAACTCGCGGTTGCCCAACGCGGGGCCGTCGTCGTACGTTGGCCGTCAGAAGAAGCCATAGCGGAAGCATGGGAGAATATCCGGCGCAATCACCAATCACCCAATGAGCTCCTCCAAGACTTGGCGAACGCGCAAGCACGTGCCGAACCCCTTCGTGAAGAAATCGGACGAAATCAACAAACGGCACACGCGATCCTCCGCGATGCTGGGGCCGGCACCAGCGACCAAGGGGCGCGTGGCCTAGGTCGACAGCCGGACAAGGAATACGTATATCCAACTGCCCCACCCAACGCCTACATCCCAGCTCCTACCGCCGCACCTACTGCTCTCCTGCCACGGCCGGAGGTCATCAACCTCGCGAATGTGCTCAACCCGCTCAGCTCGGGGCTTGCGGCTAACCCATGGCCAAGCAATTTCCGCCCGGCGGATCTTCCCAAGTACAACAGTGAGACAGACCCCACTAAGTACACCCGTGTGTATGAAGCTGCTGTATCAGCTGCCGGAGGGGGCGAAGCGGTGATGGCGAAAAGTCTACTGCTTGCGCTCACCGGATTAGCCCGCACGTGGTACCTCACATTGCCTCCCAGCTCGGTGTACTGATGGGAGCACCTTCATGAGCAGATGCACAGTCGCTTCCAGGGAAGCATAAATAAACAAGTCACCTCTTCGGATCTGAACATCCTCAAGCAGGCCCTGGGCAAGTCCATCTGGGCGTTCCGCAAACGCTTCTCAAACCTCCAATGCCAAGTCCGCGACATCACCGACCAAAGCGTGTGTGACGCCACGCATCGTGCTATACGTGATGAGGACCTGGAAGCCAAGCTCGACAGGAGGCAGCCGAGAACAATTAGGGAGCTCTATTACATCATGGACACATACTCCCGTACCGAGGAAGGGAGAGAGCAGAGAAGGGTCGAGGCCTTGGCCTCAGCCGCGCAGTTTGCGCCCGACGCTGATAATCCTGACAAGTGTCGATCACATCAACGAGGGGTACACCACGTGGAGGAGCGCGAGGCTCCCGCCCCACAACCACACTACCAAGGCCAGAGCCAGTGGCAAGGTGGTGGGCAGGACCGAGCACGCAGTGAAGGACGAGACTATCCACGCCAGGATCACCAAGATTGGAAGCGCGGTGACCACCGCAACCACGAGAGCAACCGCCAGGCCGGGCACGCCAACCACAGAAGCAGCGGAAGTAGCAGGCCACAAGGCAAGTTTTGTGAAGTACACCGAGTAAACACTCACACCACGGCGGAGTGTGATGTCGTCATCGCGGCCTGGCGGCACCGGCAACCACGGTGCCCCGGCGGCAGGGGCATCGCTGATCCGTCAGGCTAAGCTCGAGAGCAAGGGGTTCCTGCCTTACAGCTACCACTGCCACCACTACCGTCAGGTGGCAGAGCACCAGTGCAGGCCATCGGCCCCCAACGAATCATCCACGCCATCACCAGAGGCAATGCTCACACCTACACATCCAAGCGGCAACGCCGGGCCTACACCCGTTAAGTCAACCACATCGGGTCCTTTCCACCCACTGAGCTACCCGCGTGGGTCGATGTCACCGTGACCTTCGGCCCTGAGGACGTCGCCGGAGTCATTGATGATATATAGGATGTATCAGCATGGGAAATTCTTCGTTGTGCCTTTCCAAATAATCAACAAGGCAGCAAAGTAATCATAACTACAAGAATTGAGACAATGGCTACTGCATGCTGCAACTATCGGCATGAGTTCATTTACAAGATGAAACCTCTTGATGATGACAACTCAAGAAAATTGTTTTTCAGTAGATTTGGACAGGTTTGCCCGCAGTCATTCATAGAGATTTCTGGTGAAATTTTACAAAAATGTGGCGGTCTCCCACTAGCCATTATCAGTATTGCTAATCTTTTGGCCAGTCAGCCAACTAGATCAGTGGAGCAGTGGAACTATGTGTGCCATTCTTTAAGCTTTAATTTGAGAACAAATCCGACTTTAGAGGGGATGAGACAAGTTCTAAAACTTAGCTATAATCATATTCCTCGTCATCTTAAGACATGCTTGTTATATATTGGCATCTATCCTGAGGATTACACAATTATAAAGGACGATCTGGTGAGGCAATGGGTGGCTGAAAGTTTTGTTAGTGAAATACATGGCAAGGATGCATACGAAGTCGCTGGAAGTTACTTTAATGAGCTTGTCAATAGGAGCATGATCCAACCTATAAGAACCTTGTACGACGTCAAGGTGCGCCGCTGTAAAGTGCATGATTTGATACTTGATTCAATCATATTAAAGTGTGAGGAAGAGAACCTTTTGAGGGTGGTATATAATCCACAGGGCCTGGCCACAGCATTGCAGAGCAAAGTCCGCCGACTCTCCCTTCAGTTTGATAATGGAGCAAATGAAGGCGCTGCAGCTGCAAGCTTAAGCATGTCACATATCCGATCGCTTGCTCTTTTTGGTCATTCTCATTTCAAGCTTCATGTGTCTGCATTCAAGTCCATCCAAGTTCTATATCTGGATTGTGGATATGGTAGCAAGGCTCTGGCACAAGAAAATGAAGAAAACATACATTGTGAGAACGCCTACAAGATTGACCTCACGCCCATCTGCAAATTATTTTAATTGAGATATTTGAAAGTTCGGGTTAAAGCGCGGCTGCCAAAGCTAATTGGGGACCTGGAACTTTTGCAGACACTTGATTTGAAGGAGGTTATTTGTGCTATTCCGTCCGATATTGTGCATTTGCCTTGTTTGTCCCATCTGTGTACTCATCGAACAAGGCTACCTGATGGAATTTGCAAAATGAAATCTCTGCGTACTCTATCTTGTGCTACTGTGGGGAACTCAGAGAATTTAGAAGGTCTTGGCGAGCTAACAAATCTTAGTGATCTAGATTTTTGGTGCTCTCTACGAAAAGTGGACGGGAACAGGGACTGATGGATGTTTTCTGGTCTTCCATGGCAAAACTCGTCAATCGCAACCTAAGATCTCTATATGTTAGAGATTTCCCAATCCCGCCTCCTCGAGCTGTTGAATTGGGTTCTCTGACCACTTACAATACAGAGAGCAATCTTGAGGAACTCCATATTGATCATTGGATGCTCCCTAGGGTTCCAAGTTGGACTGGTCAACACCACAAGCTCTACAGTTTGGGACTTAGTGTTAAGAATCTAATGCAGGACGATGTTGACTTGCTTGCAGGGTTACCTAATCTTGCCAGGCTCTCTTTGTCGATTCGAAAATCCCCAGAAGAAAGGATAGTCATCCGCCGTGGTGCGGTGGTATTCCCGGTTATCTTACATTTAACATTCAGTTGCTTTGCACCGTGCTTCACCTTCAGAGCAGGGGCAATGCCCAAGCTCCAAGCACTCTCGATGCTACTCCATGAATGTGGGGTGGAGCTTTATGGCCCCTCTGCACTTGAAGGCGTGGAGCACCTGCTGAGCCTCAGGGAAGTGCGCGTTATTATTTGCTTTAAGGGTGCTGATACAGAGCCAGATAGAAGGGCCGAAGATGCTGAGGTTATCTTGCGAAATGCCATCAGCATTCATCCAGGGCACCCTAGCATTAGCGTCCTATTTCAAGATAATCGAAACACATTTCCTAGTGTTCCCGAGCTTTCCAGTGATGAAGAGGTTGTGGAGGAGGGGCCCGAATGATGCAGGTATCGTATTAGTCAAGATCTATCTTACTTCGTTTCCTTTATCGATTTAATTTAATTCATCCTTAGAAACTAGTCAAACCCAAACATATGTTTGTTCGTTTTTGCGTGCGTGCCTAATACTTCACTTCTGATTCTTCATTTATTTCTAAACGGATGTTTTTATCTCTTGGCAGTTGATCGATCCGCCGAGGCAGGCATGCATACTCCATCTAGCAGACCATTACTACTGATGGATGAGCTAGGAATTCACGGAAGGGGAGCCATGTACGAGTACAACACCAACATTCATGGAAAAATAGTCAGTTCGATTTGTTGCTCCACAAATATCGCACTGTTAATCCACCGATTCGTTCGATATCTCGACTTCATATATGTATGCAACATAGGGTGCAATGCCAGCATGCCAGATACCGAGTATGCCTATGTAACAAGTTTACCATTTGCACATTTCCATTTATTCCGATTATATATGTATATATATTGTTGAAAAGTGATCTGAATTTAGTCATGGCACCGAATCATGCTAGACGTAACATCATACGGTGTGGGGATTCCCGCTGGTATCGACGTAACCGATTACAATTCTTATCTTGTCCTCCGAGGACTCATTGTCTTGTCCTTTATGGACTCTTGGAATTGCCCCCTATATATATGCCCCGGTAATCGCACCTAAAGACTGTTCTGTGGTCTCATGCTTATAATACTTTTTTATCATAGTGGAGGCCCCAGCCCGGCCCTCGCGTCACGCTGCTAGGGCGACTCAAGGGCAACCCCGCCCGTCGTGCCACCAACCGTCCTTCCCCATCGCCTGCCGCGCCGTCGCCGGAGCTCGTCACCGGCAAGCCACGCGGCTAGCAAGGAGGGCGATGGTGGGGCTTCCGCTCCTCCTCTTCTCTTGGCAGTGTCGGCCCCCTTCAGTGGCGAGGCGGTGCTGCACTGCGCTCTCTCCCGTTGCCATCCGGCCCTGTGGCTGCCCCCCATGGCTTCGGCGTTGCGAGATGACCGGGATCTGACGCGACATGTGGCGCGGGATGCCCAGTCCTAGCCAGATCTGGGCGCTCCGGCCATGGGGGCCTGCTAGCCATTGCTGCTGGTTGGCCGGCGACCGCACGCGCATGGGCCTGCAGGGCTTGGGCGGCTGGCGTGGCAGCCTTGGGGCGCGGGGCTCGGGCTGCCGACATAGGAGGGCAGGTGTAGGCACACGGTACAGGTGTAGGTCTCTTTGCCAATGCTGGTCTCTCGTGTCGATTTTCCGGCGTGTGCTAATGACGGGCTCGGTGGTGCTAAGATCTTCGGGCGAAAGCCCTACTTGGTCTTTGACTGATGCCGAAGGTGGCGGCGCTTTGGTACGTCGTTCTCCTTCTTGAAGGCGCTGTCGTTTGGATCTCACCATCCGAGATATCTCCAGGAGAAATCCGAAGAACCGGCTCGCTGGTTCGGGCGGCAGTGGCGTCTCAACGTCACTCCCCCCTTTGTGGCGTCGCCTTGGAGTCCTGGACTTGGCGGTGTCAAGGTCAGCATGTGGGCCAGCTTATGGCGGGTGTTGGGGCTTCGGGTTGCGCTGGCAAGGCTGATGTGCAGATGACATTGGACGGTGCATTCGTCAGTCCTATTGGTGCCGGAGAGGCGTCTCTGGACCTCGCCTCTCTTTCTGGTGCAGGCCCTCCCTTTCGGGTGTCAATTGTTCTGGCAAGCGTGTCCGTGGCAGGCTTGTCTCAGCGCGGCAGATGGGTGTGCTTTTTGGTTGATGAGGTGAAGTCGAAGTCACTTGATCGTGAGTGCGATGAGCGATGGACGATGACATTACAGGCAGTCAATGAGCCCGGTTTCATCTGTGTATGTTCGGGTGGCCGGCTTTGTTAGTGTTCCTGCCTCGTCGGTTCTAGCTCTAGACCTAGTTTAGCTACGTAGCTTCCCGACGTCTTGTTGTAGGGTCTTGTTGCAAGGGGTTGTTTTCTTTGTGGCTTCGGATGGTGATCCTTGGTTCTTGCTCTAGACCTAGTTTAGTTAGGTAGCTTCCCGATGGCTTCAACCGGTGATCTTCTTTGTAAATTGCACCTTATTTTTGTATTTCATTCTCTCCCATCTATAAGAAAGGTAATGCTCCTGTCATGTTCTTCAAAATACTTTTTTATCATAGTGAGATTATGCCTTCGTGCATCCATGGTTTTTTCTCGTAAGAGTTTTCTATGAAAAAATCTTTATCTCTTATCTCTAGATCATTCTCTAATATTGTAACAAGTGGTATCAGAGCTAGGTTACGAGATTAGATCCAGAGGGAAGAAAAAGTCGATGGCGTTCTCACGCGATCCGTCAACTCGCTGAGTTCGTATTTGCAGTGGATTCTGAATCGCAGATCCTTTCCGTCGCTAAAATCCTCGTCTCGGTTATTGAACCGAAACAGAGCAAAGGCCGAGTCCAAGTGGAGAACTAGATCGATCTGTGCGTATAAAATCAAGGCGCTCTGCAGCGTGGAGCACCGAGGCAAAGAAAAATATCAGAGACAAGAAATCGGCGGACGAGCGAGACGTGCTACCTCGCGTGAAGCACTGGAATCAAGCAACAAGTCCCGAGGCATGAAAACAAAGAGCAAAGAAAAACTGTCGGTCCACCAGAGCAATTTGAAGAAGCAGTATTTCATATTTTCGCTACGTGCACACAAGAAAAGCAACCAGGGAGGTTCAATTTCCTCTTTTTTTTGCTACATCCAGCCACAGAAGGCTACCAGGAAAGTTTACCTATTCAGATTTCATTGCTGTCTGCACCCATTAATTCTACCAGGAATATTTTCTTTCGGCTTGTACTACTTTGTGTATACAGGATTCATCTATCAATGGCTTTCCGAAAGTATGATATTCCATTATTGGATCGTGACACAAGGTTTTCTCTTTGACAAGTCAAGATGCGGGCTATTCTAGCACAGATGGACCTGGATGACGCTCTTTGAGAATGGACAAGATGCCAACTGCACGGTCCGATGATGAGAAGCAACGCAATGATCGTGAGGCTTTATCTCAAATTCATTTTCATCTGTCTAACAATATTCTCCAGAGGTTTTGAAGGAGAAGACCGCCACTGCATTGTGGCTAAAGCTAGAGCAAGTTTGTAGGACCAAGGACCTGACAAGCAAGATGCCCATGAAGCAAAAGCTCTATTTACACAAGTTGTAGAAGGCGGATCAGTATTAAACCACCTAATAGAATTCAAAGAAATTTTTGCTGACCTCGAATCCATGGAGGTAAAAGATGATGATGAAGATTTAGGTCTTATTCTTTTATGCTCTCTGCCCAATTCATGCTATACTTTTAGAGATACTACTTTACATAGCCGAGATACACTCACTCTTAATGAAGTTGATGAAGCACTATATACTAAAGAGAAGATGAAACATATGGTTTCTGGTGAAAACTCAAGCTCGCATGCAGAAGGCTTGGTTGTCCGAGACATGTAGCAAGAGAAGAGTTCAAGCAGCAATCCTAGGGGCAGAAGCTCTACGAAGAATAATAGAGGCAGATCTAAGTCCAGGAACAGGAAATCATACAAATACTACAAGAAAGGTGGTCATGACATATCAGAGTGTTGGAAGTTACAAAACAAGGAAAAAAAGGAACGGCATATACAAACCAAAAGGTAATAAAGAAGATGAATATTTTACAAATTGTGCTTGTCATCGTTGCTGGATGTGCTGAAATTAATGATGAGTGGATTCTTGATTTTTTCATATGTGCCCACATAGTGATTGGTTTACTACCTTTGAACCCGTTACTACTGTTGGTTCTGTTTTGGGTTTTGATGATTCTCCACGCAAGATTGAAGACATTGGCTCTATTCAGATCAAGGTGTTTGATGGCACAGATGTTTGATACATTTCAAAGATGGAGAGAAATCTTATCTCTTTAAGTACCCTTGATGACAAGAGGTACAAGTATTCAGGTGGAGGTGGAGTCCTGAAGGTCACCAAAGGTTCTCTTATTGTGATGAAAGGTGACATGAGGAAGGCTAATGGTCTTTATTATCTTCAAGGTACTATAATTTCAGGTAATGTCGTCCCTGTTATTTCAAATGATACTTCTGATTGTGAAGCTACTAATCTTTGACATATGCGTCTTGGTCATGTGAGTGAAACTTGATAGTCAAAACATCGACGAGTTGAAATTCTGTGAACATTGTGTCTTTTGCAAGCAAACAATGGTGAAGTTTGGCACTGGAACTCACTCTATAAAAGACATATTGGAGTCTGTTCACTCATATTTGTGGGGAGAGTCCCGCATTCCGTTACTTGGAGGTGTAGGTTACATGTTGAATGTCATTGATGATTACTCAAGAAGAGTTTGGGCATATTTTCTGAAGCACAAATCAGATGTATTCAAAACATTCAAGGAGTGAAAAATTATGATTGAAAGACAGACTGGCAAGCATGTCAAGAAACTGCTTACCGATAATGGCTTGGAGTTTTGTTCTAGAGAGTTTGAAGCTTTGTGCAAATTAGAGGGAATTGTAAGACATTATACTGTCCTAGGTACTCCTCAACAAAATGGTGTGGCCGAACGCATTAATAAAACCATCATGGAAAATGTACGTTGCATGTTATCTAGTTCTGGATTATCTAGAAGTTTTTGGGCTGAAGCCGCTTCCACTGCTTGTTACTTAATCAATCGGTCGCCTAACCTAGCTATTGAAAAGAACACTCCCATTGAGGTATGGTCTGGTTCTCCAGCAGATTATTCAAGTTTGAGAATATTTGGTTGCCCTGCTTATGCTCATGTTAATAATGGTAAATTGGAACCTAGAGCTGTTAAGTGCATTTTTCTTGGTGAATCTGCTATGTTACATGATAAGCCATCCAATGATGTTTTGAGAAGCCACATAAAACAAGTGTGCAGGTGGAGCATGTTATTAATTCAGGTGATACATCAGACAAAGAGAATATTGTTGTTCATGATGATGCACCTATTATTAATGATCCTCCTGAGATTGTGCAGCCAGCACAACGTTCTGTTGCAGTTCAACCTAGGAGGTCAACAAGGGAACATAAGCATCCAAACAGGTTAATTGAAAAATGCAATGTTGTTACTTATGCTTTTAGTGTGGCAGAAGACATTGAAGGTACTGCTGAACCTTCAACTTATTCAAAGGCTATTACTTCTGTTGATTCAAATAAATGGATGACTGCCATGCATGATGAGATGAAATCACTTGAGAAAAATGGTACCTGGGAGCTAGTCAAATTGCCAATTGAGAAGAAGCCTATTCGCTGCAAATGGATATTCAAGAAAAAAGAGGACATTACACCAACCGAAGAGGTTAGGTATAAAGCAAGACTAGTTGCTAAAGGTTACAGCCAGATTCCAGTTACTGATTTTATAGATGTTGAAAGAGCATCTAGGCCCCTAAGTGGTTTTGATGGTTAATAGCAACTCAATCTGGGATCTAATGTTTACAATGAGTGTAAGCAGGTTAAATAGGTTCCAGGAAGAAGGGTCATCAAGGGAATGATGACCACCAAAAAGGGTACGTACAAAGGTGGTTTCCAGGATAAGGGAATGGCTGTGCTAGGCAGCTGTGTCACAGCTGTGAAGAAGCCGGTGCTATGCAAGGAATTGCAAGCAAGATGATGGTGGCTTGATGTGTCAAGGGCCGTGAATACAGTTGGTGGCAGGTAAAGCCTAGATTTGCTAGTTTCTTTGAGTCCATAGGAAACACCCGTACTATCAAGAGGGATGAAGTAGTAATAATCTATGGAGGATCTTTTGCTCAATGCTCAGGGTGTTGAACAGTGGCACTGATGCTTTGAGGTCAGTAGCCTTGTGTCAACAGTTTTGCACAAGTGCGAAACTGGTTTGTGTTAGCACTCTGCAATGCTAGCAGTAGAAAACCCTAGGGGTTAGAGTCACCGGTGTGACACAGCTGTGTCACAGGTGGCCTAGCGCTCTATGACTCAGGTGTATCTCTGTACCAGGGGAGAGCTTGTAAATGCTAAGGGACCTGCACTGCGATGGTTTGTCTGCTGAGTCAGAAAACTGTCGAAGGTTCTCTCCTTATTAGGGATCAGAGTAGTTGTATGCTTAGGGCATGTCATGTGCCAAGACCGGACTGAGTAGTGCTGCTACGTCAGTTAAGGGTTCACCTGTGTCAGCCTCTGGTGACACAGGTGTCGGTCTACCCGAGCTGGTTATAGGTCAGGCGTAGTGTGTAGCTGTGTCACCGGTGGCTCACTTAATCCTACGTGGCAACAGTGTAACGGTCAGATTCCTGCGAACCCTATATATAGGGGACCAGGGGAGGTCTTCGACCTGAACCAACCATCCAAGCTAGCTCAAACCAGTAAAGCATATTCGACTGTTGCAAGCCTCTTTTACTCAGAACAAAAGCAAACCTTCCTAAGAGAGTTAGAGTCCTTGAGCAAAAGAGCATTTGGTTCCTCCAAGATTCATTGCTGCTTAATCTATTACTCTTGGAGTGTCTACTCCTAGACGGGCGTAGGAGTTGCTGGTATCACCTAAGCTTGTGTGGGCTGAACCAGTAGTTTGTGAAGGTGATCTGAAGTCTACCTGCTGCAAGGCAAAGGGACTTCCACAAGCAAAGCAAGGGGCCTGATCGTCAGGTACTCGGAGAATAAGCACGTTCAGTGCTGGCTATCTCTTCGGAGTAGTCTCTCCAACGGAGACGTACCTCTCTGAGAAGAGCAGGGAACTTCGGTGAAAAAACCTTGTCTCTGAGTACTTACTGCATTTCTTAGAGTACTTGCTATTCTTGCATGCTTGTGTGATCTTAGACTTATTCTGTTCATCTGCTGTAGATCACCTTTTTACCTGTGCTATCTTAGCTGTGTCTCAGTTGCTATTGATCATATCTCTCACCTGTGTTAGCTACCTGTTACACAGCCAGTTAGGTTGCACATTATTTCTAAGTCTTTAGCGCACCTATGTTAGCCACCTGTGTGACAGCTACTTGTTAAATCATACATAATATCTTGTCTGTGCTGCTCACCTGTTACACAGTTAGCACACCCTGCTTCTAGCTAAGGCTTAATCTGTTCAACAAAGTTAAAAGAAGTAATTTTAATTAGCTTCCTATTCACCCCCCCATCTAGTCGGCACCTTCGGTCCTTTCAATTGGTATCAGAGCAGGTTGCTCTTTGATTTGGCCTAACAGCCAGAGTTAAAGGATGTCAGGCTATGAGGGTAAAATACCTGTCTTTAATGGGACTAATTATGCATTCTGGAAAAGAAAGATGCAAATGCATCTTATTGCCATTGACCCAGATGTATGGGAAGTTGTCTGTACAGGCTACAGGTTAGAAGACAACATCATGCCTACCATAAACAACAAGAGGAACATTCAAAACAATGCTATAGCTGCCACAGCAATCTTCATGGGTCTACAGGAGCATGATTTCAACAGAGTCAGCACTATGGATTCTGCCAAGGATATCTGAGACACTCTAGAGCAGATCTATGAGGGCAGTGATACTCTAAAGAAGTCAAAGAGAAGCCTTCTGGAATCAACATTGGAGAGATTCGAGTATGAGCATGGTGAGGACATCAACTCCCTGTTCTCAAGACTCACAATCATCACCAACCAGTTGAAGGCCCTAGGCTCCAATCGGGTAGATGATGAAGATGTGGTGAAGAAGTTCTTGTCAGTGCTTCCTAAAGCCTACAGAACTCTTATTCTTATGCTGAAGGAGAAAGATGGGTTCGACAAGATGAAGCCCACAGAAGTGCTAGGAAGGATCCTTACACATGAGATAGAACTTAAGCAAGAAGGCAAGCAAAGCTCTTCTCCAGCTATTAAGAAGAACATTGCATTGAAGACCACTGTGTCAACGTCACAACCTGAGAGCGACAGCAGTGAAGAACTCAATGAGGAGATGACCAGTGGAGAATAGAGTGAACTCATCCTCCTCACAAGAAATTTTAGAAAGTTATACAAGAAGAAGAAGCATTTCGAGTCCAGTGACAGATTCAAAGGGAAGAGGTTGTCCAAAGACAATAAGTGCTTCGAGTGTGGCAAGGAAGGCCACTTTGCTGCTGATTGTCCAAGCAAGAAGAAGGACAATAGTCAGTACAGGAAGAAGAAGAAGGACTTCCATGGAAAGAGGAAGACCTTCAATAGTAAGCATCCAACCTACTCCAAAAACAAAGCCACTGCCAGAGCTTATGTTGGACAAGTTTGGATGTCTGAGGATTCAGGCTCAGAAGAAGAGTCTGAAGATAAAAATCAAGTCGCTGGGATTGCCATCAGCATGGCTGATATACCCATACCCAGCTGTGACACAGCCAGGTCACACAACTCTGAGATCAATGCTGAAGCTGATCAACTGTCATCCACTTCTGCCCCTTTGTGTCTCATGGCTAAAGGATCAAAGATACTTACTGAAAATGACTTTCCTGATTATGCTGAACTAATGGGCATTCTTGAAAGAACAGATAAGGCCTATGGCAAGGAGAGGAAGGAGAACATATCCTTAAGGGATAAACTCAGGGAGCTGAGTGAATCATATGATGAGGTTACAGATGACTGGGAAAATCTCAGGCTAGACTAGGAAAACCTGGAAATAGCTCATGAAAAGCTCAAGGCAGCCCATGAGCTTCTCATTAAAGAACATGAGGAGCTTAAGGCAAAGTATTCCATGTGCACTGATATTCCTTCTATATGTACTAATGCATCTTTGCCTGCTCCTGCTATCATTGAGACATGCTTAAACTGTGCTAGTCGTACAAATGTTCTAACATCCACAGGTTGTGCAATTGATAACTCTAAAGAGGCTTCAACCTCTACTGCTACTAACTCTATGGATGCAGCTGAACATAACAAGCTCAAGGAGGAGCTTGAAGAGCTTAAGAGACTCATGAGAAAAGGCCTATGCACTGCCAACATTGGCATGCAAAATTATCAGCTGATTAGAGCTGAGATGCTGAGAAAGAATGATGGCCGAAAAGGCCTGGGTTATGATTCCTCTGCAAATAAGATAAACTGTCTGCTGTCACTAACTCTTATCTTGTAGCTAAATTTGTAAGACAGGCAGGTACTAGTGACAATAAATTTGTTGGTCACATGTAGAGAAATAGGAATGCAGTAAACATTCCATCTAACCCATCCTATGTTCTGCAGAAGGATAGAAAAGGGAAAATTGTGGCCAAGTATGTTGGTCGCAAACACCTGACAAAGTGGTTACCTGCTATCTGGGTTCCAAAGGTAACAGTTGCCTGTGTCACAGATATTCTACATAGCTGTGTATCCACTGGTGTCACCGGCTACTCACACAGCCAGCTAACCCCTTTGTCTAAGGTTACAGGTGGTAGACAGCCAAAGAGGATTCATGTTATATCATCTGTTGCTAAGACTGTTAATGTTAGAAATAGATATGCTAACCCATTAACTGCTGTTTCTGTATATGGTAAAACTGCTAAGGGAGCCAAACATGTTTGGATCCCTAAATCCCATAACTAATCTTGCAGGATACTGCCTCCAGTGGAACTAACTGGGTTGTGGACAGTGGATGTACACAACATATGACAGGAGGCAGAGAGGAATTTGTAGAGATCACAAGTGAAAATCTTCCAAGCAAATATGTGGTCTGTGCAGATAACTCAAAGGGAAAGGTAAATGGCATCGGTAAAGTTGCCATATCTGAAAATCACTCTTTATCTAATTTTATGCTTGTGGATCAGATAGGCTACAGTCTAATGTCTATGTCACAGCTGTGTGACACAGGTATGAAAGTTACTTTCTATCCTGATGAGGTCATAGCCTCTAAGCTATCTGATGATTCTCAAGTATTCAAAGGATGCAGGTCTGAAAAAACTATACATTGTCAACTTTAATGAACAGCCTGCAGCAGCTCCATGGTGCCTCATGGCCAAGACCGGTGCTGGCTGGCTGTGGCACAGGCGGCTAGGACATGCAGGGATGAAGCTTCTCAACAAACTTAGCAAGCATGACTATGTCATAGGCTTAGAAAAGGTGAAGTTTGAGAAGGACAAACCCTGCAGCTCTTGTCAAGCCGGCAAACAAGTTGGAGCTGCCCATCGTCCCAAAACTATCATGACCACCACCACTCCGTTTGAGCTCATACACATTGACCTGTTTGGTCCTACAACATATGAGAGCTTGGGAGGTAACAAGTATGGCTTTGTCATAGTAGATGATTTTTCTCGCTATACTTGGGTGTTCTTTTTGAAGGAGAAGACACAGGTTTACAAGAAGTTCAAGCATCTCATTGTCAGAGTACAAAATGAGTGGAAGGTAAACCTTGTCAAGGTCAGGAGTGACAATGGGATTGAGTTTAAGAACTCAAGGTGGAAACATTCCTGGACAAGCATGGAATCAAGCATGAACTTTCAAGTTCATATGCTCCACAACAAAATAGAGTAGTGGAAAGGAAGAACAGAACCTTGATAGAGATGGCAAGGACATTACTAGATGAATACAAGACTTCACCAAGATTTTGGGCTGAAGCCGTCAACACTGCTTGCCACTCCATCAACAGGCTATATCTACATCCACTACTCAAGAAGACTTCTTATGAGCTGCTCACCAACTCCAAGCCAAATGTCTCATACTTCAGAGTATTCGATTGTAAGTGCTATATTCTTAGAAAGGGCAAACGCCTTACTAAGTTTGAAGCTAAATCTGATGTTGGTATATTTCTTGGTTATTCTACTAACTCTCATGTCTATAGGGTCTTTAACACCTCCACAAAGGTCGTTGAAGAATCTATGGATGTGGATTTTGATGAGTCTTATGGCTCCCAAGGAGAGCAGGTTGTTAATGATGTAGGGAATGTGGATATTCAGAAGAAATCCATTGGTGAGATCAGACCCACCATCAAGGAAGAGGCTACCTCACCAATTGATCAAGAACCACTCTCTCCATCACTGGGTGAAGACATTGGAGATCAAGACATTGAGTTTGAGTACAACCCAGCCAATGATCAACTGGATGCAGAGGACCTGACTCAGCCAGCTGTGTCACAGGAAGAACCAACTGTGTCACAGGCATCTCCAATAGCTGTGACACAGGCGGTTAGCCCTGATCCCCTTGTGATCAGCAGGCTACAGAAGGTCACTCTGTTGATCAAATCATTGGTGCCATTAATAGGGGAGTGACTACTCGTTCTCGAATTGCTAATTTTTGTGAACATTACTCCTTTGTTTCCAGTGTTGAACCCAGGAACATCAAGGAAGCTCTCATGGATGCTGATTGGATAAATGCAATGCATGAAGGCTCAACCAATTCGAGAGAAACCAAGTTTGGTCCCTGGTGGAAAGACCCAAAGATCATAATGTAATTGGAACAAAGTGGGTCTTCAGGAACAAACAAGATACCAATGGGCAAGTGGTAAGGAACAAAGCCAGGCTTGTGGCTCAAGGTTTCACACAAGTGGAGGGCCTGGACTTTGGAGAAACATTTGCTCCAGTGGCAAGACTTGAAGCCATCAGGATCCTCCTTGGCTATGTTGTTCATCATAACATCAAGCTTTACCAAATGGATGTGAAGTCTGCCTTCCTCAATGATAAACTTTCTGAACTTGTATATGTAGAATAGCCACTACACCATGCGTATGACTCACCACGGCCTGATTGAGGGATCACGATTCCAAAATCATACACCACAACGCGTATGACTCACTTTGGCAATGGACCATACATTCACTTTGCACTTCACTTGAATCGAAATAAAATAACAAGTACCTCCATATGCATCCAACCACACTCCCCATTTTAACATACACGCATGACAAATGGGAGGTGGGGGAACATGTTAGACATCGAGAATACCATCACACGAACCACTACGATATGATAATAATACTAGCTGTCCACATGGTGAACTATATGAATACATCATTCGGTGATAACCGGAAACATAGTCAAATCTGAAAGGATCATACAACAGCGGAATAAATAAACCAAGACCCACAGCGGTACATCAACCGCTGCCCAAAAGCCAAAAGAAATCCCATGAGTCGAACGCCGACCAAAGAAACCAAGCAATTAGGCATCATCGAAGTAATCCGCAACCACTGGCTCACCTGCAAAGTCTAGGAATATCCTAGGTGAGTACAAAGGTACTCGCAAGACTTATTCGTGCTTGATTACATGTCCTACACATGTATATACTACAGTAGCAATTAAACATGATGCGTCTCAGGCTAACAGGGTACAAAAATACGAACATGGCATTAACGGTATAAAAGGAAACATGGAAGTAACTTGCAATCCAGATTTCATATAACTCAAAGCGTGAACGAAATAACATTCACCTTGACATTACCAACTTATTTGGGGCAGCCCACACCCCTAATTCAACCATAGTTCCCATCACAACAACATTTTAATCAATCTCTCGGATCGTTACCAGCAATACGATCACCTTGGATATGACGAGTGCATTTCCCTTGGAGGTTGCAAAGCTCCAAGTGATATTGAGACTTACCTCAATCATACCCCCAGCATCGATTCTGCTAACGTCCACGCGGTGATAAGGGAGATGCACGTGGGAGTTACCTCAGGTCGGTATAGCGACAAAAACACTTCTAAACACCGGGGGTCGCATTCATGGCATCAAAATATACCAACCGTATCCCTCGTGCACACCCTCGGCTCTCACATCTCACTTGAGCAAGTTCAAGTTGTTAGGGTAACAAAGTTAACTCTCAACCACAGCTGGACATGATCACACCACATAGCCTAAACATGCTAGTTTGCTCAATTCCAATCAACTATTAAAGCAAAAAATTACGCACACAAGCGTATTTGGATAAAACATATAGATAACAATAAAGGTATGCAACAAGCTCTGCTTGCCTTGGTCACAAAGGTCCTGGTCTTGAGTTGAATCGAAAGCTTGGTGTCCTTCCTCTTTGGGCTCTATTGCAAACATCACGAAATACCGGAAAAAGGAAACGATAAAAGAAAGCAATAAGGCCCAGCATGAATGCATGATGAACAATGCTAGGTATGCATTTCAAGTGTGGCTTGTGGATGTTAGAACCTACTGCGACAAAAATTTCTCAATTTGGATTGGTAGAAATTAAGTTATAGCCCTAACAATACATGCATGCCCAAATATGTTCGATTGCAAGTTAGGGTTGAAAATTACTATTCACAGTGGATGGTCATGCTCCAAAATGTTTTTATTATGAAAGTGCTCTGAGGTATGAGTCTAACGCAACTGGAGTCACTCGATTTGGAGCTATAATCATCAAGTTATGAATTATCGAAAAATATTGCTAAAAAGGGATGAATCAATATGTACTCAAATTGATCAGGATTTTATATTTCAAATTTTGAAATGATGTCTGAACCAAGTTGTAGAGAATTTCATAAGGTTTCCAGAAATATAAAATTTGTAAATTTTGGAGCTACGAGTGAAAAGATATCGCATTTTCAAATTTGCACAACTATTGGAACAAACCCTAATTCCTAATTCATTATTTCTCTGCGAAAAATAAAAGGAAAGCAAATGCTAGATACACCCGAGAGACTCTATCCAACCCTAGGCCCCGGTCTCACTGACACGCGGGGTCCGCTGGCAGGGCTGACTGGGCTCGGGGAGCCAATCGGGAGCTGCCACGTGCCTCTCTCATTCCCTCTCTCTCACTGCCTACAGGCCGACGGGCTCGGGTGGCAAGGCTCCACACCGGAGCATGACCGGAATCGGCCGGAGGCGACTTCGGGCATGGCTAGCTCGGCTGGGGTGGTGCAGGTAGCAGCAGCTCACCCCGAAGGCGTCGCGTGGGCTCGTGGAAGCGGAGGAGGCCGGGGCAAAGCTCACGACGGCAAACGGCGGCGGGGAGCTTCAGTGGTCGTTGGCGGCGGGCTTCCGGGCACGGAGCTACAAAACGGAGGAGATGAGGAGGTTAGGGAGGAGGAGAGCAAATTTGGGAGCAAGAAAATGGAACCCGAGGAACACCGGAGCGGCTGCACGAGCTCGCCGGAGCTGCGGTCAGGGCTTCGTCGGTGGGGGTGTTCGGGCTCCGATCTGCGAAGGGGAGAAGCGGGGGAGGTTAGGGAAGAGGCGGGCATGCTCGGGAGCGAAGCAAGGGGGCCTCGGCCGGTCGCGATGGGGATGGCGGCGCGGCGAGGAATTGGCACCGGAGGTGGGGGAGAGGCTAGGGTTTGGGCGTGGGGAGAAAAAGAGGAGCGGCGGTCCAGACAGTGCTTAAATAGGGCGGCCGGTCGGGACGCCGTGGTGGCGTGCCGCCCCACCTCGGCCACCCGGCGGCGGCGACGTGGAGGAGGAGGCCTGGCGGGTGGGGCCCGCGCGGCAAGGGAGAGAGGATGGCGGGCTCGGCGCTGGCGGATTGGGCCGGCGGAGTGCGGGCCAGTAGGCCTCAGCCCGAAGTTCTTTTTCTTTTTCTTTTTCTTTTTCCAATCCAGGCAGAGACACTTTGTTAATTTCATTTGAGTACCTAAATTAGCTCCAAATGATTTGAAAATTTTACACAATTTGTAAAATGGCATGAAGAATCTACAGTAAAATTTTGAGGTCATTTGGAATTTGTTTGACCAGATTTTGAATTCAAAATTCAAACTTGTCCAAAGATGGGTTTGAACTGTAGCTAGGTTCTAAACATTGCCAAAAATTCTGAAAATTCATATGTGGCTAGAGTCTCCACTTTCATGGCTAATTATAAACTTTTGTAACCTTTCACCCATAGGAACATTGCCTAAGCATTCCATTACAATTCAGCCCTTTTGCAATTTGACTTCAATTCTTCAATTGAGTTAGCAGGACATGATGGCTTTGGATGAAATTTTGGGAGAGGGGAATTGCATGGTGATCCCCTAAGGGGGTCACTGATTTCCTCCACCTACCATTACTAATGTTGATGTTCGATAAACCAAATAAGTTGATTGGTGTTTGCTAAAACTAACCACCGAGGATGAGATATGTACGTATTCTATAAAATATAAGTGTAGTACATTTGAGTTTATGCAAGTGTTGGTGCGGGGATGATGGCATGAATGCTGGATGAATGCATGACCTAATTCACAAAGTAGAAATGGGCATTACAACTTTATGGCCTAAAGCAAGCACCTAGAGCATGGTATGACACACTGAAAGAATTTCTGATCAAGAATGGTTTTAAAATGGGCTTAGTAGATACAACTCTATTCACTAAGAAAAATGGAAAGGATTTATTTGTGTGCCAAATATATGTCGATGACATAATATTTGGCAGTACTAACCGCTCCATGAGTGATGAGTTTAGCCAGATGATGACCAAGAGATTTGAGATGTCCCTGGACGGTGAACTCAAGTACTTTCTAGGACTTCAGATCAAACAACTCAAGGAAGGTACTTTTATCTCTCAAGAAAAATTCACCAAGGACATCATCACCAAGTTTGGCATGAAGGATGCAAAGCCTATTCATACTCCCATGCAAACTAATGGTCATCTGGATTTAAACACTGAAGGTAAATCTGCTGATCAGAAAGAGTTTAGATCCATGATAGGCTCCTTGCTATACTTATGTGCATCTAGGCCTGATATTATGTTGAGTGTATGCATGTGTGCTAGATTCCAAGCTAACCCTAAGGACTGTCACAGAGTGGCAGTACGCAGGATACTGAGATATTTGATTCAAACCACAGGGTTTGGTTTATGGTATCCTAAAGGTGCAAATTTTGAGCTAGTTGGCTATTCTGATAGTGACTATGCAGGGTTGTAAGGTTGACCGAAAGAGCACCTCTGGGTACTTGTCAATTCCTAGGGCATTCCTTAGTGTCCTGGTCATCCAAGAAACAAAATTCAGTAGCCCTATCCACTGCAGAAGCTGAGTATATAGCTGCTGGTAGTTGTTGTGCTCAATTATTGTGGATGAGGCAGACCTTGAAAGATTTCAACGTATCTTTTAATCAAGTACCCCTCTTCTGTGATAATGAAAGTGCAATCAAGTTAGCCAACAACCCAGTACACCACCAAAGATCCAAACACATAGAAGTGAGGCACCACTTCCTGAGAGACCATGTTGAGAAGGGAGATATACAGCTGTGCCATGTAAGGACTGAAAAACAATTAGCTGATATATTCACCAAGCCTTTAGATGAGACTAGGTTCTGTGCTCTGAGGAGTGAATTGAATATCATTGATGTCTCTAACTTGCAATAAAAAGGTTTGGCTTGGTGTCTAGCTCATATGTTTTTGCTGTTTATGCTTCTTACATGAACACCTGTGTTACTCACCGGTGTCACAGGTATGTGCTATACTTAGAATTAAGAATATTTCTTGAGCTATATGAGTGCACATTCCTGTGTACAAAGTGTTTCTAATCAACTCCTGTCAGCTTTAGCTTTGCTTGATTGTATTTCTGGCAAGCTGATATTGAGAAGATTCTATAAGGACATTCAGATAGTGTTCTAATGCTTTCTCTCTTATCTAAGTCTCTCTGTCTTGGTGCTCTATAGTTGAAATACTTGTCACCTGAGTCATCCATCTGTGTCTCAGGTGAATGCTTTTGAAATCCGTAGGTCTTAGGGTATCTTTTCTTACTCACCTGTGTCACAGGTCCATCTCTCAGCTGTGACACAGCCACCATATACCCCTTCGGCCTATATAAGACGTCGATACGTTCTCCAACAGAATCCACGTTCAACTCAAAACCCCAACTTCCGCCGTGCGCCAAAACCTCAAGTTTTCGACGAATTCACGGTTTCCGCCCCACGCAATCTCTTCAACGCTTCGGAAAAGGCTTTCCATCGTGCTCAAGCTTTATCTCCTCCGCGCATTATCAACTCTTTGATCAAAGTAAGCTTCCGCAAGCCCTACTTTGCTGCCTTTTCTTCATCGAGCACGTGAACTTGCTCTAAAATCTAATCCAACAGCGCATTGTAAGTGTTTAGGGTTGGTTTAGCTCTTGATCATCCTCCACAACTCATCTTGCTCAAATTGATCGGCTAAAACCTGTAAAACCCTAGTTTTCTATAAATCTGCCTTCCGCCTCAGCACGTAGCTGTGTCACCGCTAGGGTCTCACCTGTCACACAGGCAAGCCTATTCAACAGGCAGAGACCTCGGTTGTTGCTAAGTCCTCACCTGTGTCTCCTCATCCTCACACAGGTGTCTCACACAGCTACTACCTTTTGCATCTTAGGAGCACCTCTTACCTACTTCTTCTCATCTATCTTGTTTCTTCAGATGTCTTCAGGGTCTGAGAAAGCTGACAGTGGGATGAAGTGGTCTGACCCAGAAAAGTCAAGCTTTGAGCTCACAATTTCAGATTCAGATCAAGAAAGAGAAAGGCTGAGACAGAAAGCAGCAGCGACTGAGAAGAAAAAGGCAAGCCTAAAGAGCTGTCAGGGAGAGGAAAGCAGCTGCCAAGAAAGCTGGTCAATCCAGCTCTGCAAAAAGGGTTCCTGCCAAGAGGACAAGATCCTCATCAGCTGTTGAGCATACTTCTTTGGGCAAAAGAGGCTGCCAAGAAGCCAAAGAAAGCAGTCAAGAAAATTTCCAAACCATCACTGCCAATGTAGTGTTGCCAAGGGGCACACTTACCATCAGAGAACCTGTCCAGAGTCTCAAGAGTTTCAAGAAGACCTTGCATATGACAAACTCATTTTGGATGATTTAGACAGACTGGCAGAGCAGATCAGTGAAGCTACTGATGAGACCATCAAGAAACAGTTGACAACAATTTACACTGCCAAAAGCCTAGAGCTTTCAGATTTGTCAATACCAGTGTCTATGGCCATTCCAGAGCCATCTGATCAAGATAGAGCCTTATTAAAGAAATTGAAGAGTTGCACAAGAAGCTGAAGTCAGCTACTTCCTATGATATGGAAGTTGAGCTAAGAAGGCAAATTCTTGAGAAACAGAAGCTCTTCTCCAACAGCTCTCTAGCAGCCCCAACTCACAAACCTGTAGGGCTGAGTCACACTGATGCCAGAGATAGGCATCTCATTTATCAGATAGATGAGCTGATCAAGAAAGCACAAACACTGCCAAGAGGTCTTGAGAGACAATCTGTGTATGCTGAGATCAGGCTTAAGAGAGGTCAACTCTCTGCAGATTTCAGAAAACCTGCAGTTTCAGGTCCAGCTCAAAGCACACAGCAACCAGGGCTCAGTCGAGATGACAGAGAAAGAATCATTCTTCAAGAGATCAATGAGCTATTGGGCAAGATAAAGAACTTGCCACCAGGAGCTGAGAAAAATGCCTTGCGTGCTGAACTCAGAATCAAACAAGGCATGCTCTCTGGTGCCATCAAACCAGTCTCTGCAGCTCCATCTGCTCCAAGCATCAAGAGAAAGAGATCTGACACAGTTGTCATCAGTGAAGAGCCTCCAGCAAAGAAGCAGCCAGAACCAGAGGTTGAAATCATCTCAGAAACCTCTCTAGAGTTCCAAGCCTTCAATGAAAGATCAGCTGGAACAGCAGAAGGAAGCTCTCCAAGAAATTAAGAAGGAGATGCCACCACCTGTGTCACAGGTGGCCAGCCCAGCCAAGTCGATCTACAGACTTACCAGAGGAGGAGCAGATCAACAGTGAGCTCTACAAGTGTAGAATCCCTCTCCTCTCTGGATGTGCAGAAGCAGATGTCTCCATCCCAGTTTCTTGTGTCTGAGGCTGAGGAACAAGCACCAAAAGAGGCCCAAGTGCCTTCATCATCAGTAGAGGCTGGATCTGTGAAGCCTACTGAACCTGCCAAATCACCAAGTCCACAGCTGTCTCAGCCAGCTGTGCCTCAGGCAGAAGAGGTTCAAGCCCAAGTGACCCACCGGACTCCATCACCTGTGCCTCAGGCAGCTGACCCAGTCTCCATTGCTCAAGCACCTGTGTCCTCTCCTGTGGCACAGGCACCTGACGCAGCTGGCCAAGAAGAAAGCTCAGAGAGCGAATCAGATGATGGTAGAGGAGTATCAGTGACTCCACCAAGGGCCAGAGAACCTAGGTCTGATTCTGACAAAGATTATCAAGCAGAAAGCTCATCCCCCAGCGCAGAATCAGCCACAGAATCAGAAGAGGAAGAAGAGGAAGAACATGAAGACAGCTCACCCAGTCCCTCAGCTGCAGATGATGACTTGGAATCCAAGTATCACTACATATTTTCACATGCTCTGAGGACTGAGGTTAACCAAATGGCTATTCATCTCAAGAGCTGCAGCCAAAAAGCTTCCTAAGAGTGATCCAAAGAAGTCCAAGAGCAAAGTTGCCTCAATGAGCACCAGTACATTCATCAAAATGAGGTCAATTTGCCCATACTTCTCTGAAGATCAAGAGTTCAAGGAACCATCTTGCTCAGACCCCAGATTTCACAATGATCATCAACGGGGTGTATATCATGAAATCTTGTCTTCGAAAGGATTTGTTGACTGCAAGGCCATAGACTGGTCTGCCCTGAATGATCCCAGGCTGAGAACCCTACCATCTCTGATTCAAGCCTCAGGCCTGGAGTTTATTTGCAGTCTTCAACAGGATTATGACCCAGAGATTCTCAGAGAATTTTATGCCACAGTCTGGGTTGAACAAAGCAACCAAGATGTTATGCTCTGGAAGACTAGAGGTCAGCTTCTGTCAATAACAGCCCCAGAGTTTAACAGTTTGTTACATGCACCAGTGGAGTCTGGAATGCCCAATCTTTTCAAGCTAGAGCCAGTCTCCAATGCTGATAGAAGGAAGTTCTACCCTAGGAACTTCACTTTTCCTGCCAAAGCCCCTCCTGAACATGTCTATTTCAAGGGCATCACCATCACAGCCAAGCATCTTGTGAAGATCATCAATGTTACTCTTCAGCCCAAGGGAGGCAACACAGATGCTGTGTATAATCCAGTTTGGCAGATCTTGGTGCACATTGCAAAGAACCAGCATTTTGATGTAGCCAGATATATCTTTCATGAGATAGATGCGGTTCAGAAAGACAAGAAAGCAAAGCTGAGGTATGGATCGTACATCATGTACATGATCCTTCAACGCACAGGTCTTCTGGATTCCAACTTCGACATGACAGTGAAGACCATAAAGACCCAGCTCAGGCCTCAGGCTGATGACCATCCTGATGAGGTTGCTGTGTGAAAGAGCATCTAGGCCCCAAGTTGGTTTTGATGGTTAATGACAACTCAAACTGGAATCTAACGTTTACAGTAAGTGTAAGCAGGTTTGTAGGTTCCAGAAAGAAGGGTCATTAAGGAAAGGATGACCACCAAAAAGGGTACAAGGGTGGTTTCCAGGACTAAGGAATGGCTGTGGTAGGCAGCTGTGCCACAACTATGAAAAAGCCGGTGCTGTGCAAGGAGTTGTAAGCAAGATGATGGTGGCTTGATGCATCAAGGACCGTGACTACAGTTGGTGGGCAGGTAAAGCCTAGATTTGCTAGTTTCTTTGAGTCCATAGGAAAAGCCTGTACTATCAAGAGTGATGAAGCAGTGATGATCTGTGGAGATTCTAGTTGCTCAATGCTCAAGATGTTGCAGAGTGGCACTAATGCTTTGAGGTTAGTGGCCCTGTGTCAGCAGTTTTGCATAAGTATGAATCTGGTTGGAGCTGGCACTCTGCAGTGCTAGCAGTAGAAAACCTTAGGGGTTAGAGTCACCACTGTGACACAGCAGTGTCACAGGTGGGATAACGCTCTATGACTCAGGTACATCTCTGTACCAGGGGAGAGCTTGTAAACGCTAAGGAACCTGCGCTGTGATAGCTTGTCTGCTGAGTCGGAGGGCTGTCGGAGGTTCTCTCCTTATAGGTTTCAGAGAGTGTGTGTGCTGAGGGCATGTCATGTGCCAAGACTGGGCTAAGCAGTGCGGCTGCGTCAGTTTAGGGTTTACCTGTGTGTGCCGCCGGTGACACAGGTATCGGTTGCTTGAGCGGTTAAAGTTGGGCGGAGTGATTGGCTGTGTCACCGGTGGCTGACACCGGTGATTCACTTAATCCTACGTGGCAATAGTGTAACGGTCAAGTGCCTGTGAACCCTATATATAGGGAACCAGGGGAGGCCTTCGATCTCAACCAATGAGCCAATCAGTAACTTACATTCGACCGTTGCAAAGCCTCTTTCCACCGAACGAAAGCCAAGTTTCCTAAGTGTCAATTCGGGAAGGGTTAGAGTTCTTGAGCAAAGAGCATTGGTTCCTCCAAGAGTTGTTACTGCTGAATCTATTACTCTTGGAGTGTCTACTCCTAGACGGGCGTAGGAGTTGCTGGTACCACCCAAGCTTGTGTGGGCTGGACCAGTAGTCTGTGAGGGTGGTTGAAGTCTACCTGCTGCAAGCAAAAGGACTTCCACAAGCAAAGGAAGAGGCTTGAGATCAGGTACTCGGAGAACAAGGACGATTCAGTGCTGGCGATCTCTTCGGAGTAGCCTCTCCAACGAAGACGTACCACTCTGCAAAGAGCTGGGAACTTCGGTGAAAAACACTCGGTCTCCTGAGTACTTGTTGTTTTACTCCTTGCTTCTTGCTATATCTGTTTGCTTGTATGCTCATATAGATATTCTGTTTATCTGCTTAGATCACCTTTATACCTGTGTCTTGTTAGCTGTCTCACAGTTGGTATAGATCGTATCTCACACCTGTGTCAGCTACCTGTTACACAGACACTTTGATCGCTTATCATTTTGCTAAGTCATTAGTCTACCTGTGCTAGGCACCTGTGTGACAGTTGCATGCTAATTTACACATCGCAACTTACCTGTGTCACTCACCTGTCACACAGCTAGCTAATCCTTCCTTCTGCATAAGGCTTAATCTAAACAATCTAGTTAAAAGAAGTAATTTTTGTTAGCCTCCTATTCACCCCCCTCTAGTCGGCATCTGAGGTCCTTTCAATTGGTATCAGAGTAGGTTGCTCTTTGATTTGGCCTAACAGCCAGAGTTAAAGGATGTCGGGCTATGAGGGTAAAATACCTGTCTTTAATGGGACTAACTATGCTTTCTAGAAGAGAAAGATGCAAATGCATCTTATCGCTATCGATCCAGATGTGTGGGATGTTGTTTATACAGGTTACAACTTGGAGAATCCCACAACACCCAGCATCGTTGACAAGAGAAATATTCAGAACAATGCTAGGGCAGCCACTGCCATCTTCATGTGTTTACAGGAGCATGACTTCAACAGAGTCAGTACTATGGATTCTGCCAAGGAGATCTGGGATATTCTGGAACAGATCTATGAAGGCAGTGACACCCTTAAGAAGTCAAAGAGGAGCCTTCTGGAATCAAAGCTAGAAAGGTTTGAGCTCGAGCATGGTGAAGACATCAATTCTCTATTTTCAAGACTCACCATTATCACAAACCAGCTGAAGGCCCTAGGCTCCAACCGAGTGGAAGATGAAGACGTGATCAAGAAGTTCTTGTCAGTGCTTCCAAAAGCCTACAGAACACTTGTTCTCATGCTGAAGGAAAAAGATGGGTTTGAGCAAATGAAGCCCACAGAAGTGTTAGGAAGGATCCTAACACATGACATGGAGCTTAAGCAAGAAGGCAAGCAAAGCTCTTCTCCAGCTGTCAAGAAAAATATTGCCTTGAAGACTACTGCTTCAACATCACAGATTGAGAGTGATAGCAGTGAAGAACTTAATGAGGAGATGTCCAGTGGAGAAGAGAGTGAACTCATCCTCCTCACAAGGAACTTCAGAAAGTTTTACAAGAAGAAGAAGCAACTTGGAAGAAGCTGTCCAAAGACAACAAGTGCTTCGAATGTGGCAAGGAAGGCCACTTTGCTGCTAATTGTCCAAGCAAGAAGAAGGACAACACTCATTACAGGAAAAAGAAGGACTTCCACGGGAAGAAGAAAACCTTCAACAGCAAGCATCCAACCTTCTCCAAGAACAAGGCCACTGCCAGAGCTTATGTTGGACAGGCTTGGTGTTTGAGGATCCATGCTCAGAAGAAGAGTCTGAAGATAAAAATCAAGTCGCTGGATTGCCATCAGCATGGCTGACATACCTAGCTGTGACACAGCCAGGTCACACAGCTCCGAGCTCAGTGCTGAAGCTGATCATCCTTCATCCACTTCTGCCCCTTTGTGTCTCATGGCCAAAGGTTCTAAGGTACTTACTGAGGATGACTTCCCTGATTATGCTAAACTAATGGGCATCCTTGAAAGAACAGATAAGGCCTATGGCAAGGAGAGGAAGGAGAACATATCCTTAAGGGATAAACTCAAGGAGCTGAGTGAATCATATGATGAGGTTACAGATGACTGGGAAAATCTTAGGCTGGATCAGGAAAACCTGGAAATAGCTCATGAAAAGCTCAAGGCAGCCCATGAGCTTCTCATTAAGGAGCATGAGGAGCTTAAGGCAAAGCATTCCATGTACACTGATATTCCTTCTATATGTACTAATGCATCTTTGCCTGCTCCTACTATCATTGAGACATGCTTAAACTGTGCTAGCCGTATAAATGTTCTAACATCCACAGGTGGAGTCACTGATAATTCAAAAGAGGTGTCAACCTCTACTACTACTAACCTTGTGGATGCAGATGAGCACAACAAGCTCAAAGAGGAGCTTGAAGAGCTAAAAAGGCTAATGAGGAAAGGCCTATGCACTGCCAATATTGGCATGCAAAATTATCAGCTGATCAAAGCTGAGATGCTCAGAAAGAATGATGGCCGAAAAGGCTTGGGTTACATTCTTTCTGCTCATAAAGATAAACTGCCTGCTGCTACTAACTTTAATCTTGCAGAAAAATTTGTGAGGCAGACAAGTACATATGACAACAAGTTTGTTGGTCATAAGAAGGGTAATGGGAATGCAGTAAACATTCCATCCAACCCATCCTATGTACTGCAGATGGACAGAAAAGGGAAGGTTGTGGCTAAGTATGTTGGTCGCAGGCACTTGACAAAGTGGTTGCCTGCGATCTGGGTTCCAAAGGTAACAGTTACCTGTGTCACCGGTGTCTTACACAGCTGTGCAACCACCAGTACCACCGGTAGCTCACACAGCCAACTAACCTCTCTGTCTAAGGTTGCAGGTGATAGCAAGCCTAAAAGAATTCATGTCATATCATCTGTTGCTCAGGCTATCAATTATAAGAACAGATCTTCTAACTCTTTAACTGCTGTTTCTGCATATGGTAAAATTACAAAGGGAACCAAACGAGTTTGGGTCCCTAAACCCCATAACTAATCTTGCAAGATACTGTCTCCAGTGGAACTGAATGGGTTGTGGACAGTGGATGTACACAACATATGACTGGAGGCAGAGAGGAGTTTGTAGAGATCACACATGAAAATCTTCCAAGTAAACATGTGATCTATGCAGATAACTCCAAGGGAAAGGTAAATGGCATTGGTAAAGTTGCCATATCTGAACATCACTCTTTATCTAATGTAATGCTTGTAGATCAGATAGGCTATAGCCTTATGTCTGTGTCACAGCTGTGTGACACAGGTATGAAAGTCACGTTCTATCCTGATGAGGTTATAGTTTCCAAACTATCTAATGATTCTCAAGTGTTCAGAGGATGCAGGTTTGAAAAGCTATACACAGTAAACTTCAAAGAACAGCCTGCAGCAGCTCCATGGTGTCTAATGGCCAAGACCAGTGTTGGCTGGCTGTGGCACAGGCGGCTAGGTCATGCAGGGATGAAGCTTCTCAACAAACTGAGCAAACATGACTGTGTCACAGGCCTAGAAAAGGTGAAGTTTGAGAAGGACAAGCCCTGCAGCTCATGTCAAGCCGGCAAACAAGTTGGAGCTGCCCATCGTCCCAAGAATGTCATGACGATCACCGCACCTTTTATGCTCATACACATTGACCTCTTCGGTCCCACCACATATGAGAGCTTGGGAGGTAACAAGTATGGATTTGTCATTGTAGATTATTTTTCTCGCTATACTTGGGTGTTCTTTTTGAAGGAGAAGACACAGGTTTACAAGAAATTGAAGCACCTCATTGTCAGAGTACAAAATGAGTGGAAAGTAAACCTTGTCAAGATCAGGAGTGACAATGGGACTGAGTTCAAAAACTCAAAGGTGAAAGCATTTCTGGACAAGCATGGAATCAAGCATGAGCTATCAAGTCCATATGCTCCATAGCAAAATGGAGTAGTGGAAAGGAAGAACAGAACCCTGATAGAGATGGCAAGGACACTGCTAGATGAGTACAAGACTTCACCAAGATTTTGGGCTGAAGCTGTCAACACTGCCTGCCACTCCATCAACAGGATATATCTACATCCACTACTCAAGAAGACTCCATACGAGCTACTCACCAACACAAAGCCAAATGTCTCATACTTCAGAGTATTCGATTGTAAGTGCTACATCCTTAGGAAGGGCAAACGCCTTACTAAGTTCGAAGCTAAATCTGATGTTGGTATATTCCTTGGCTATGCTACTAACTCTCATGCCTATAGAGTATTCAACACTCTCACAAAAGTTGTTGAAGAATCTGTAAATGTGAACTTTGATGAGTCTTATGACTCCCAAGGAGAGCAAGTTGCTAATAATGTAGGGAATGTGGACATTCAAAAGAAGTCAACTGGTGAGATCAGACCTATTGTCAAGGAAGAACCTATCTCACCAAGTGATCAAGAACCACTTTCTCCATCACTAAATGAAGACACTGAAGATGAAGACATCGAGCTCGAATACAACCAAGCCAATGATCTCCTCGATGCAGAGTACCTGTCTCAGCCAGCTGTGTCGCAGGAAGAACCAGCTGTGTCATAGGCAACACCATCAGCTATGACACAGGTGGTTTACCCCGAACCCCTTGTGATCAGCAGGCTGCAGAAGGATCACCCTGTAGACAACATCATCGGTGCCATTAATAGGGGAGTGACTACTCGTTCTCGAATTGCTAATTTCTGTGAACATTACTCTTTTGTTTCCAGTGTTGAACCCGGGAACATAAAGAAAGCTCTCATGGATACTAATTGGATAAATGCTATGCATGAAGAGTTGAATCAGTTTGAGAGAAATCAAGTGTGGTCCCTGGTGGAAAGACCCAATGATCATAATGTGATTGGAACAAAATGGGTCTTCAGGAACAAGCAAGATACAAATGGACAAGTGGTAAGGAATAAAGCCAGACTTGTGGCTCAAGGGTTTACACAAGTGGAGGGTCTGGACTTTGGAGAAACCTTTGCTCCAGTTGCAAGACTTGAAGCCATCAGGATTCTTCTTACTTATGCTATCCATCACAATATCAAGCTTTATCAAATGGATGTAGGCCCTAGGCTCCAACCGAGTGGAAGATGCAGAGTACCTTTCACTGTGCCAGCTCTGTTTGGCGATTCTCCTGATCCAGCTGTGTCTGCCCCCGGTGACACAGCTACTCCCACAGCTCCTCCAGTGCCTGTCCCTCCGGTGCCAGCGCCTGAAGTCCAAGTACCTACCGGTGTCACAGCTGAGTCTCCTGAAGCTGACCCAGCTGAGTTAGTGTCTGTGACACAGATAGCTGAAGATGACACTCTGTCCTCCTCTCTAATGTCTCAAGCAGTAGCCAGAGCCTACCAAAACAAGACCATGCCAACACAGTTTGCAGCTCTGCGCAGAGAAAATCTTCAGCTCAGAACCAAACTTGACAGTCTGGACTCCAAAAGTCGATCAGCTATAGGCTCAACTGTCAGAAGTTCTCCAGCTGCTGGAGACCAAGTTCCCCTGATTATTTCTTCTCCTCATCCCCTTTCTGGTGTTTTAGTGTCAAAGGGGGAGAGAAAATGGTAGTAATAGTGCAAGGGGGAGAAGTGCTAATGGGAGAGATATAAGAGAGAGTATTTTGGATATAGGGGGAGTAACCTTTTTGCTGTATCAAGACTTGCGTTTTAATTTCTGATTCTTTTGTCTTGATTACAATTAATCTTCGTGATATGCTCTAATTTCATAATGTTCATCTTTAATGAGTTTAAATGAGCTCTGATGTAGTAATGTGAGTCTTATTCAGCTTTGATCTGGTACATATACTTAGTCTGAATAATTGCTCTGATGCTTTGCACACAAATTTACTCTGATTCATACGTCTATCAAAATTTGTGCTCCATTTGTGTTTTGATACACATCTATATGCTCTATTATCATAACTAGAATGCTCTGATTAAAACTCATATACTCCAGTTATTATAACTGCATCAGAAGAAAAATATATCAGTTCAGATATATCCTTTATGTCATATGCTCTGATACAAATACTCTGAAATGACATATGCGCTGATACACATTCTCTGAACTGATAAAAGTGTAAGTTGTAAGAACATACTGCTCATATCCAAAATTAAAATCTGTGCACTAGCCTGATAAAAGCAAATCTATTATGCACAGCTTCAGGGGGAGTATTTTCTAACAACCTGCACATGTATCTCTCATTCAATCTTTATGTGAATTTGATGAATGGGTTGCCACTAACCACCAAAAAAGGGGAGATTGAAAGAGCATCTAGGCCCCTAAGTGGTTTTGATGCTTAATGGCAACTCAATCTGGGATCTAATGTTTACAATGAGTGTAAGCAAGTTAAATAGGTTCCAGAAAGAAGGGTCATCAAGGGAATGATGACCACCAAAAAGGGTACAAAGGTGGTTTCCAGGACAAGGGAATGGCTGTGCTAGGCAGCTGTGTCACAGCTGTGAAGAAGTCGGTGCTGTGCAAGGAGTTGCAAGCAAGGTGATGGTGGCTTGATGCGTCAAGGGTCGTGAATACAGTTGGTGGCAGGTAAAGCCTAGATTTGCTAGTTTCTTTGAGTCCATAGGAAACACCCGTACTATCAAGAGGGATGAAGTAGTAATAATCTGTGGAGGATCTTTTGCTCAATGCTCAGGGTGTTGAACAGTGGCACTGATGCTTTCAGGTCAGTAGCCCTGTGTCAACAGTTTTGCACAAGTGTGAAACTGGTTTGTGTTAGCATACTGCAGTGCTAGCAGTAGAAAACCCTAGGGGTTAGAGTCATCGGTGTGACACAGCTGTGTCACAGGTGGTCTAGCGCCCTATGACTCAGGTGCATCTCTGTACCAGGGGAGAGCTTGTAAATGCTAAGGGACCTGCACTGCGATGGTTTGTCTGCTGAGTCAGAAAACTGTCGAAGGTTCTCTCCTTATTAGGGATCAGAGTAGTTGTATGCTTAGGGCATGTCATGTGCCAAGACCGGGCTGAGTAGTGCTGCTACGTCAGTTAAGGGTTCACCTGTGTCAGCCTCCGGTGACACAGGTGTCGGTCTACCCGAGCTGGTTATAGGTCAGGCGTAGTGTGTAGCTGTGTCGCCGGTGCCTATCACCGGTGGCTCACTTAATCCTACGTGGCAACAGTGTAACGGTCAGATTCCTGCGAACCCTATATATAGGGGACCAGGGGAGGTCTTCGACCTGAACCAACCATCCAAGCTAGCTCAAACCAGTAAAGCATATTCGACCGTTGCAAGCCTCTTTTACTCAGAACAAAAGCAAACCTTCCTAAGAGAGTTAGAGTCCTTGAGCAAAAGAGCATTTGGTTCCTCCAAGATTCATTGCTGCTTAATCTATTACTCTTGGAGTGTCTACTCCTAGACGGGCGTAGGAGTTGCTGGTATCACCTAAGCTTGTGTGGGCTGAACCAGTAGTTTGTGAAGGTGATCTGAAGTCTACCTGCTGCAAGGCAAAGGGACTTCCACAAGCAAAGCAAGGGGCCTGATCGTCAGGTACTCGGAGAATAAGCACGTTCAGTGCTGGCTATCTCTTCGGAGTAGTCTCTCCAACGGAGACGTACCTCTCTGAGAAGAGCAGGGAACTTCGGTGAAAAAACCTTGTCTCTGAGTACTTACTGCATTTCTTAGAGTACTTGCTATTCTTGCATGCTTGTGTGATCTTAGACTTATTCTGTTCATCTGCTGTAGATCACCTTTTTACCTGTGTTATCTTAGCTGTGTCTCAGTTGCTATTGATCATATCTCTCACCTGTGTTAGCTACCTGTTACACAGCCAGTTAGGTTGCACATTATTTCTAAGTCTTTAGCGCACCTATGTTAGCCACCTGTGTGACAGCTACTTGTTAAATCATACATAATATCTTGTCTGTGCTGCTCACCTGTTACACAGTTAGCACACCCTGCTTCTAGCTAAGGCTTAATCTATTCAACAAAGTTAAAAGAAGTAATTTTAATTAGCCTCCTATTCACCCCCCCTCTAGTCGGCACCTTCGGTCCTTTCAGATGTCTTTTCCCCAGTTGTGAAGCATAGTTCTATTCGTACTTTACTCAGTATTGTGGCTATGCGTGATTATGAGGTTGAGCAATTAGATGTGAAAACTACATTCTTACATGGGGAGCTGGAATAAGACATTTATATGGAGCAACCGAAAGCTTTTGTCGTTCCGGGGAAGGAAAATTATGCTTGCAAGTTAAAGAAATCTCTTTATGGTTTGAAGCAATCACCAAGACAGTGGTACAAGAGGCTTGACTCCTTTATGATCTCTCAAGGCTTCAGAAGATCAAATTATGATAGTTATGTTTATTTAAAGACAACCAATGGTTCAGCTATCTACTTGCTCCTATATGTTAATGATATGTTAATTGCTGCAAAGGATAAGGTAGAGATTGCAAAACTAAAGGCATAGTTGAGAAGTAAATTTGAGATGAAGGATCTTGGTGCAACAAAGAAGATTCTTGGCATGAAGATTACCAGAGATAGACACGCTGAAAAATTATACCTAAGTCAAAAAGGGTATATTGATAAGGTACTTCGTCATTTTAATATGCATAATACAAAACCAGTGAGTACTCCTTTAGCTGCACATTTCAGACTTTCTTCATATTCATGTCGATAGTCAGATGATGAAATTGAGTACATGTCTAGAGTTCCATATGCTAGTGTAGTTGGTTCACTTATATATGCCATGGTATGTTTTTGCCCCAATTTATCTCATGCATTGAGTGTTGTTAGTAAATACCTGGCTAATCCTAGCAAAGAGCATTGAAAAGCAGTTCAGTGGATTTTTAGATACTTGTGGGACACTTTGAATGTTTGTTTAGTTTGGAAAATCTAGGGATGGACTTGTTGGTTATGTGGATTCAGATTTTGCTAGAGATTTAGATAAAAGAAGATCTCTTACTGGTTATGTGTTCACTGTTGGAGGATGTGCTGTTAGCTAGAAAGCGAGTCTTCAAGTTACTGTTGTCTTGTCCACTACAAAAGCCAAGTATATGGCTATTTCAGAAGCTTACAAAGAACCCATTTGGCTAAGAAGTTTGTTTACTGAGTTTTGTGGAAATACATCTTGCATTACAATATTTTGTGACAGTCAGAGTGCTATTTATCTCACAAAGGATCAGATGTTCCATGATAGAACAAAACATATTGATGTGACATATCACTTTATTCGAGGATTCATTGCTCAAGATGATATTAAGGTTAGCAAGATAAGTACATATGATAATCTAGCTGATATGATGACAAAGCTAGTTTCTGCCACTAAGTTTGAGCTATGCTCAGATTTAGTTGGTATTACTCACTAGTCCTATGTAACTTTGACACATAAGGTGTTTATGCTTATTTGTTTGGAGAAGTTCATTACTTTCTTCGACTACTAGAGGGAATTCAGCTTAAGGTGGAGATTGTTGAAAAGTGATCCGAATTCAGTTACTGTGTTGGACATGGCACCTAATCATGCTAGAATAGCATCATACGGTGTGGGGATTCACGCTGGTATTGGCGTAACCGATTACAACTCTTGTCTTGCCCTTTATAGACTCTTGTAATTGCCCCTATATATGCCCAGATAGTCGCACCTAAAGACCATCATATGGTCTCGTGCTTGTAATACTTTTTCATCATAGTAAGATTACGTCTTCTTGCGTCTGTGGTTTTAAGGGTTTTCCACATAAAAATCTTTGTCTCTTGTCTCTAGATCAATTTCTAATATTGTAACATATATATATCAGCTGCTCTAAATACTTGAAAAACAAAGCAATGAAATTGTTAATCAGAGAATTATGCTAGACTAGGGTATGTTTGGCTTATTGGTAATGGAAAAAGTGTGTTGTTTTCAGGAGATAAGTGGCTAGGCGATTACACCCTTGCTACCATGTTTTGTGAGCTCTATGAAATCGTTGATGAACAACATGTTGCTATTGATGCTGTTTGGGATTGGATTGACCTCAAACTAGAGAATTATTTCACCGTACGGTGATTTGTGCACCATTGTGCAACAACTATCCTAAATACTGTTCAGTCTCTTTACCATGTGGTTATCGATGATGGAGTTTTTCCCGGTGTACACTAGTCTTCTTTGGCAATGTCCTATACCTGCTAAAATTCATGTCCTCTACGCCATTTCCTTGGCATCTCCGTCACCCGCACTCCTACAGATTTGCACCTTTGTCAGTATGTTCAAGACATTCTCTCTCGTGAGCCGGCATGCGCAACTGTCATCCACTAGTATAGAAATCGATATCCGAAGCGGTTATAGCAAACCGCCTCGGATAAGGTCTTATCGGAGGCGGTTGAAATGATTAAACCGAGGCAGTTGTTAAGTTGCAACTGCCTCGGATAGGTTTTTAAACAGGGATAGGTTTTTAAACAGGCATTATTTTGCCTGATTTACTAGCCTTCCTGAAAAAGCAAACAGTTCATATGCAATATCCAAAGCACAGCACGTATATAGCAGATTTATATAGCACACTATTCAATCTTTCATTCTCACATCGATCACAAGACATAAACTACAAACATTCACATACATACGCATACAAATAATATTACAAAACTTGTTCCCAGATGAGATATGCTCAATTCACAGCTCAGATATTGATTAAATTCAAAAAAGTAGACCTCTCTTAAGTTCTTCACATGAATAGAACCACTCGCTGAAGCCTCCATACACGATATCTGTTGATAAAGAAGTCTCATTTGTAAAACAGTGACATTCACAAGAAAAAGTTATAGTTATGTCACACCCACTTATACATTAGCACTGAGAGGAAAAATGAACAAGACATTTAAAAACATCAAGTGCACTTATTGTTTCAAACCACAAGTTGGATAGATAACTACAAAGTTTGATGCTTTTGAACTAATGAAGTAACTAATGACCTAACTAGAAACCGAAGTAATGATCTAACTAATCGCAATCCTAAGTTCCTAGCTTGCCGCCGAGAAATTGAAGCGTCCTTCGGCACTAATGAGCTCATTGTTTAGGAAGCTAGCGATGTGCGACCGGATCTGGGCGATGTCCATATCTTCCAACTGTTTGATTGCCATGGTTTTCGCACCTCCCTGAAAACATGAGGCCTACACTCAGGGCGAATAGCATGATTAAACACTAGACATTAGTAGTGGTGATGGTTTCGTACCGCTAGATCACGGTACTTAGGGTTGCTGCAAAGGGCTAGCATGTGGAAACACGCGTAATACCCACAGTGGTCAGACCCGTCGGGTTGTTGCCGGCACTACAAAAGGGATATCGATTAGGTATAGAGGGCAGAAGTATGATGGCATTAGTTCGAGGAGTCAAGGACATTACGGAATACCTTAAACTTGGAGCCATGGCGTAACTCGATGGGCACTCCTTCCTTGTGCCTCCCTCCTTGTTTGACGTACGTGTCAAACGCTCTAGATGATTCAAAACAATTAGCATCGAACTATCTTTTATTTTAGGAAGAAGAAAGAATAGGCATGGACGAAGTCGAAAGTTTTGGTACTCACTCGTCGAGTAGATGCATGATGTCCAAGTACCCTTGCTTGCGCTCGTCAATGCTACGCCTCATGGAATTAAGATAACATACCTTATTCCATTTCGGCACGACCACGAGGAGGATCCAATGGCCCCTAGTTATACGATACGAAGTTATTACATGTTTAGCCGTCGAACCATGAGAATTTGCAAAGGATGTGGCTTACCCGATGTTCACTACTATAGAACATGTCAATACTGACAGGCCAAAAACCCACATCAGTGACGGATTTTTGGCCCGTCAGCAACTAAAGGTCAGTAATGACTCGTATTATCAGTGACGGGTAATTTACCCGTCACTGATAAAAGTCATCACTGACGGGTTAAATATTTACCCGTCCGTGATGGTAGAGTCATCACTGACGGGTGCTTTTTCTACCCGTCCGTTATGACGTTTCGTCATAGCAAAAGCACCCGTTAGTGATGACTCTACCATCACGGACGGGTAAATATTTAACCCGTTAGTGATGAGAGTCATCACGGACGGGTAAATATTTAACTCGTCAGTGATGACGTTTTCAGAGGCACAAAAAAAAGCCCTACCCGGGCACTACCGGGTAGGGTTTCACTAAAACAGCTATAACTTTCGCATACGGTATCCGTTTTGACTCCACGACCACTCAAAATGACCATATCGATGAGGCGCATCTAAAAATCTACTCGTCTTTAGACCTATATAATTTTTCACCTCCAAATTTGGCCTCTAAGGCTGACTTTTTCGCCTCTGAATGAAATATCGCCTCTTCCGACCCTCCATTGAACTTCTTCTCGAGCTCCAAATGCAGTAATCTTTGCGGATTCTGAACCGTGAGGGAGTAGAGTTGCTAGAAAAAAATACGAGAAAAAATTTAAAAAATAAAAAAAATTCACTCCAAATTCGGCCTCTAAGACTCACTTTTGCCCCGAACGAATAATCGCCGCTACCGAACCCTCCGTTGAACTTCTTCCCGAGCTCCAAATGCAGTAATTTTTGTGGATTCCGAACCGTGAGGGAGTAGAGCTGCTACAAAAAAATACGAGAAAAAATTTTAAAAATAAAAAATTTAGGCACTACTTGGGAGGATCTTTCTTACAGAGAGGAGAGGAGGAGAGGAGGAGATGATCACCAGCTCCACCCTCCTCCGCACAACCACCACCACCAGCTGGATCCTTCTCCCTCTTCTTCCCTCTTCCCTCCTCACCACCACCACCTCCACCCTCTCGATCTGGAAACCCACCGCCACCATGAGTACCAGCAGCACCAGCAGCGAGGGGAGCAGCAACCTCGGTAGGAGCACAAGCAGCAGGAGGAGATGACCATGGTGAGGCCGGATCATCAGGGGCGGCAGCAGCAGCAGGATGCCATCAACGAGGAGGGTGGAAGGAAGGAGAGGAGGGTGAAAGGGAGAAGGAAAAAATCTGGATCTGGATCTGCACTGAGGGGCACTGAGGTGAATTATATACCCCGCGGGATTCTAAAATTTCGAGTTTTGAAATTTTGGAGCTGGCGGGATTCACATCACGAACGGGTCTCTTTTTTAACCACATCACTGACGAGTCAGAAAACTATCCGTCCGTGATGACAAAATTTTAGGTTTTGAAATTTCGGAGTTGGCGGGATTCACATCACGGACGGGTTCTGAAATTTCGGAATCACACCACGGACGGGTCTCTTTCCTACCCGTCAGTGATGAAACCGTGTCATCACTAACGGACAGAAACCCTACTCGTCACTGATAATCATCACTGACGGGTAGTTTTTTGACCCGTCAGTGATGACATCTTTCGAGAATAACTCAGGCTCATGGCAAAGTCATCACTGACGGGTAGCATGACTCGGGCTCATGGCAAAGTCATCACTGACGGGTAGTTTTAATACCCGTCAGTGATGACTTGTCACCACTGACGGGCCGGACTTACCCATTAGTGATACTGATCCGGGATGACCTTTTTTGTAGTAGTGGTTATAGGCAACCTGGATGTGATCTCATGCGGAGTACTCATGGAGTAAATGCACGACGTAATCCCGCACCATGTTCTTATTTGCAGCGATGCTTTGGGCCGATATCAAATGTGGGTCGCCGAACCCCACAGAGTTCTTCATCTTTATTCTTTCGCTCAGATCAAGCATGTATCTAAGTATAGGAGAAGAACGAGTTATATTGCAGGTACTTAGCGGTGATAAAACAAAATGGTGCTGTGGTGTAAGGACTTACAGCGTGAAGCATCTCATGAGACTGGCGTCCAGCTCACAGAAGTGCATCATGTTGAAGATGTCCGAGAAATCCACGGGAAACATATATCCAGTACAGTGCTTGAAATGCTCCTCCTTGAAGTAGACTACAACGCCGACTCTTGTATCTGAAAATGGCCTGTTCGACATCTCGAGGTAATGATCATGAAGCTTCCAGCAGGCCATGCCCAGGTTCACGTCAGCGTCCACCATAGGTTGTCCCGACACGTGCTGGCGAGCTAGCTCCGCCAAAGGATAATCAACATCATCCGCCAGTTTCGAAGCAGACTTCTTGGCTCTGTATACTTTCAGCTTGGATGTGGTCCCTTGACTCTTCATTGGAACATGGCTTGGTCGTGAGCTCTCCACTGGTGGTACTGCCGGGAGTTGAGGGGGTAGCGAACGATGAGTAACCTCCACATGTGGTACTATCGGCATTGGCTGAGGAAGGACGATCTACCTCGATACCTCCAGCGGAGATCGAGCAACCACCAGTGAAAACCTCAGCATCCCAAGATCCAGCGAGCATGGAGGAACAGACGGTGCGCTCGCTGCTGATTCGAGGACTATGTCCTTCTTTGGCCACTGGATGAACGACCCGACCGCGTCGCTTAGCAACTGCATCTCATCAAATTCTTGTGCGTTCGGTAAGGGACAGTTAGCGAAGGTCGGGTTGATTGACTCGACTTGCACTCGCACGAAAGCCTGGCGTTAACGGGACACCGTGTATCACCGTTCCAGGAGTAGATGGCCACACCTGACCGTACGCGGCGTCCATTGAGAAGTTCATCATAGCGAACTGTATCTGCATCTTGCACCGCGTCGGACCCCCAATTTGGTCGATGGGAGAACAATCGTCCACACCCGAGGCGTAGCTACTGCGGCGGGCACCCGGGCTAATTGCGACTGGTGCCCTGTCATGCAGGTACTGTGCTGAAAGCCTCTCCTCCATGGCTTTCATTCTTTTCCTCAAATTACGCCTCAAGGGACGACTGTATCTCCGCTTTCATCTGCTCGGCTCTTGCTCTCTTCCTCTGCCGACGTGCCTCCTGCGTATCGCCGATGAAGGCTTTGCCCCATGTTGCCAGATTTTCGAAACCCCCTGGTGTGTCCATAGGGCTCCCTAGTGCCAATGGCCTCGGAGAGTATGTCTTTCTCTTGACTTGGCACAAATGAGCCTTGAGATGCCTGCTCATTCAGCCCCACCATTCTCTGATAGACCTCCTCATCTTCAGGGTTTCTCCATACGCATTGACCACGAGAATCCACCTTCATCCTCGTCCTGCACCAGTCTCAGATACGGCTGTCGCTGAAATCCGAGAACACCGGCTGCTGTCCGTGCTTCTCCGCTTTCTCCTCCTCCTTTACCCACTTCTTCTTAGCACCGACGTACCCTAAGGTGCCAAGGTAATGCGGGTGCTTGTTCCTCCTGGCTAGCTCTTGCCCCTTCTGGCTATCTGCCTGGAACTCTTCGGACGACTTCAAGGCGCAGAATTCCACCCAGTCTTCTTCAGAGACATCCGGGTATGCCTGGCAAGGCGACTTCTCTTGCTTGAGATAGTCCCTCACCAGTCTGTGCTTAAAATTCCTCCAGCACTTCCCAGCCGTCAATATAGTAGTACGGAAGAAATCGGCTTTGACCTCTTCCGGGTATATGAAGAAGCCCTTCACTTTGTCAAACAGGGACCTCCGCTCCTCCCGTGTCAGCTCACCCCAATCGGCGAGGGTGATCCTAACCCTAGAACGGGCGACCACCCGCATAACGTCCACCACTTCTTTCGGGTTTCTTCCGGCTCAGGAACTCCGGTTACCGGATCCAATCTCTCAACTATCCATCTGCCCTTCGGCCTCCCGGATGGCTTCCTTGGTTTGCGAGAACCCTTTCCTGACGATGTCAATGGTCTTGGCGACCCCGACGGCGATATTCCAGGGGAGGGCAGCGGGGAGTTCGTCTCCATTCTATTAAGGACGAAACATCATAACTAAAATATAACATATTTGTTCCAACAATTCAGAAAAACCAATCCATACAACCAGAAATCACGGAACCTTATTCACTATGACCATTTTCTTCGCTAAACTAAACTTCATAATGTGATACACTCATAGATTGCCCAAGGAGATACAACAATGTAAGTTTCATCAATCTGTTTGGTTTCTTCTAAACATAATTACTAAATTGACCATGCATGGGTGCTCCACCCTATGATTTGAAAAAGTTGTGGGCTTTTTTATGTTAGAGCACCAGACAAAAGTTATAATTATCATCCAATGTACAAACGAGGGATCAAAAAGCTGAAGTGATGAGTCATTCCCGTGCATCCAACAACCAGGACACAAGCACTAAGGCACATCATTTGATTGATTCATTCATTTTTCCACATTCATGCGCGACAATTCAACAGTGCACAAAACGCCTTTAGAACAACTTTAGAACATAATGTATATACTGCACATGATTTATTAACACATATAGCACCAATATTAACCCTAGCCACGGTAATAGACATGCACGACCATATTCCTCACAAGAATTAACCCTAGCATTTGGGGAGGAGGAGGGAGGTAGACGTTGTGGTTTGGGAGGAGATGATGCTTGGGGAGGAGGCCGGTGCTTGGGGAGGAGCTCCAATGCTTGGGGAGGAGGCCGGTTCGGGGAGGCGCCGGTGCTTGGGGAGGAGGCCGCCGCTAGGGGAGGTAGCGGAGCTTGGGGAGGAGGGCGCAGCTCGGGGAGGACACGGTGGCGCTCCGTGACGGGGAGGAGGCGGTGGCCAGCGCTTGCAATGCAGGGAGGAGACGCTCTGGCGACGAGAGGAGGCTGTGGATGCGGGAGGTTTGTGAAGGGGATGCGCGGGCGGTTGTGTCGGTTTGAGTGATATATGGTAAGCTATCCGATGCGGTTAACTGGATCTGACCGCCTCGGATGTCCTATAAAGGAGGCGGTTGAGTGGATCTGACCGCCTCAGATATATTATAAAGGAGGCGGTTGAGTGGATCTGACCGCCTCGGATATCCTATAAAGGAGGTGGTTGCTTTAGCATAACCGCCTCAGATATCCTTTAAAGGAGGCGGTTTCTTTAGCATAACCGCCTCGGATATCCTTTAAAGGAGGCGGTTTCTTTAGCATAACCGACTCGGATATCCTATAAAGGAGGCGGTTACGTGGTTATAACCACCTCGGATATCTGCTATAAGACAGATGTACAGCTAAAATTTGCAAAACTTCCCTGCATGTCACATAAACATCATAAATATCATCCGCACATAAACATGAACACCTCAAATATCATCAGGTGAATCTCAGAAGTATTAACATGAACATCTCAAATATGGTAGAGGCTTTCGACATTGACATCGTTAACCTTCTCGAATACTTCTGCACCGCTTAATGGCCTTGGTTTCGCACCGTTCTCTATTCTCCCCTTGAACTGTGACTTCCACCTCCGGTAATGATGCCTTATAGGCAGGAACCACCGGTGACCCATGTACATGACTTTCCCGTAATTCTTGAGACTTAGGCTCACGGTATTCTCTATGTATATGACACAACCTTTGTGTCCTTTCACCGTCTGACTGGAGGTGTTGCCGAGAGCGTGAAAGTATTGGATTGTGTAGAACAGCATAGCCCGCAGAGTGAAGTATTCTCTTTTGTCCGCATCTCATACCTGCACGCCTGTGTTCCACAGTGTTTGTAGATCATCCATCAACAGTTGGAAATACACATCAATGTCGTTACCAGGTTGCTTAGGCCCTTCGATAAGTATGGACATCATAATGTACTTCCGTTTCATACAAAGCTAGGGAGGTAGGTTGTACATACTGAGAAGTACGGGCCAGGTGCTGTGTCGGCTGCTCATGTTGCCAAATGGATTTATTTCGTCCGTACTTAGCGCAAACCTTACGTTCCTAGTTTCCGCAGCGAATCAAGGATACCTCCTACCGATGTTTCTCCACTGGATAGCATCGACAGGTGTCTTAGCTTTCCATCGGATGTCTTCTGCTCGTCCGCATGCCAGTGAAATAGTTTTGCTTCCTTCGGGTTTGCAAACAAACGCTTCAGGCACGGGATTACAGGCAGGTGCTAGGCAACCTTCGCAGGAGTCCCCTTTGTCACCTCGACGAATTCCTCAGCTCCTTCTACTCCAATCTTACCCTTGTACTGAGAAGCCTTGCACACAGGACATGAATGTAGCTTCGCAAACTCTTTCTGATATAGGATATAGTCGTTCCGACATGCATGTATCTTTTCGACTTCCAGTCCCAAGGGACAAAGCACCTTCTTGGCTCTGTATGTGTTTATGGGTAACTCATTCTCCTCTGGAAGCATGTCACCTAGGAGGCCTAACAACTCGTTGAAGCTCTTGTCGGATCAGCTGTTGCTCGCCTTCAGCTTCAATAGTTCAAGTATGGCATATAACAAAGTGAACTTAGCCTTGCATCCTGCGAATAGCGGTTTCTCCGAGGCCCCTATCAAGCCCAGGAATTGTTGGTACTCTCTGTCGGTTTTGTGTCCTTCGAAATCACGCAACATCTGTTCCAGCTCAGGCATCGAGTCGGGATCATCGGATATCTCATGGTTTGAATCACAACCGATATCAAATGGCATATCGGTTGCTTCTTCATTGGCACAAATATCATCATCTGATACTACGGCTTGATCTTCACCATGCTTGGTCCAAGTTGAATACATTTCCATAAAACCTCTCTTAAAGATGTGGTACTCAATATGATGGAGCTCAAAAATCCTTACGTTACCACAGTCTAGGTATGGACAATACGTGTCAGCTCTACCCTCTCTCAATATGTCCGCCTTGGCAGCTGCCATAAATCCTCTCACTCCATCTCTATACGCCTCTATGTTGCGAGCTCCGTACATCCACGATCGATCCATCCAAGACGTGCATGTGGAAAGTTGAAATTTTAGTAAAAAATATGAAGTGCATGAACTTCGTGACATGAGTTTAACATTTCTTCAATTACTAAGCTAACCGAATTCTCAAAATAATTACTAACCTAACTAACTAATATAATTAATTAACTGTACTAATTGACTAATATAACTAACCTATATGCGTTGACTCTCTTCAATTACTAACGTATAACTAACCAAATTACCACTTCTGGCATATAAAAATTAAATATGCCACAAAAATAAATCCATCATTATTTTTTTCCTTTTTACCATCAAATTCCTTCAAAATTTGCATATCTTAACACTAAATTTATATGCATTCAACCATACGATAAATCAAACATCTCCATTGATCTAATTATGATCATATAATTGAATATTCTCAATGTCCAAGAAACAAAGCAAAATCACCAAATTATTGGATGAAATGATTCAAAAACTAAATATTAACCTTTGCTAACAAACAAGGAAGTTGTTGGGGGAGTCCATCCACGTCGTCCGAACGAGGTACCCCCTAATGTATCTTATGTTTAATAACTTGTGCGGTAGCTCTACAGGGGTATCCGGCGGACCAGGCGAGGCCAAGTCGCCCTCCAGAGGCGAGGCCCCGAGGGAGTAGCCCCCTCCTCCCGGGCGAGGAGACCAGGAGGACCCGGACCAAGTCGCCCGACCCGAACCGAGCCGAGGACAACATCTCCCCGGGACGAGGCGGAGGAGGAGAAGGCTTGGTCCGAGGTAGAAAACAGCTCCTTGCCTACGAGAAGACATCGAGCACGATGGCGGGCTGTGCCGGCGAGGCGCATTGGGGATATACCGGCGAATATAGTAGGTAGCGGCGAGGAGGAGAGTACTGATTCGTCCGATGTACGGTGACACAGATTAGGATAAGATTGTGATCTGTCTAAGGGCAGCGATGTACTTTCACTTAGTCAGTTTTGCCTATATAAGGGCGAATCAACACCCAGTATGAATTCAAGCTCACTTCTTCGAACTCCAACTCCATTTCCCACCGCAGTCCCTATATTAATCTTTGGCGGTAGCTGGGGCGTTTCTCGTGGTCACTAGGCATCGTTCCCTAAGTCGTACTCTTAGCACCTCGGTCCTCCGACCCGAGGTGCCCAAGTTTACTGTCCGAGAGACATTTTGTTGACAGAAGTATTATCTCCAACTATACTCTTCCAAATGTAGCTTCTCCACCGAAAAATCGCCAGCAAATAGCTCAAAAAATCGCCAGCAAATCGCCACATTTAAGAGATATCTACCTCTGGTCGTATGTCTGCTCGCGCAGCACAATTAATATTGTGAATCATATTGGAGACAGTTAAATCCATATAACCGCCTCGGATATCACTTATATGGAGGCGGTTATATCATCAACCGTCTCTGATATGTACTCACATATCCGAGACGGTTGACGATATATAACCGCCTCGGATATGGCCATTATCCGAGGTGGTCAGAAATAAATAACCGCCTCGGATAATATTGGAGGCGGTTACTTATTTCTAACCACCTCGAATGTGGTCGTTATCCATGGCGGTTGCTCCCGAACTCGTTATCTGAGGCGGTTTTTTCGTACTAACCGCTTCCGATATGTCTTATTCGTGGCGTTTTTACTTAACCGTCTCGGATAAGTCTCCTCATATAAACGATTCTGTAGTAGTGATCCTGTCTCTACCCTTGCCGATGCCAAGACAAAGTTACCCGCCTCCACCGATCGACCAGCCTGTCGATGATCCCTCCCTCTATTGTAGCCTCGCCGGGGCTCTCCAGTATATCACTCTCACTTAGCCTGACATTGCCTATTATGTCTTCACATGCGCGACCCTCGCGAGCCTCATCTTGCGTTGGTCAAACGTGTCCTTCCCTATCTCCAGGGCACTCTCGACTTGGATCTTCAGCTTCATTCTTCTTCTTCCCACACGCTCGTTGCCTATTCAAATGCCGACTGGGCAGGTTGCCTAGATAGCAGACGCTCTACCTCTAGATATTGTGTGTTTGTTCGTGAAAACTTGGTCTCATGGTCGTTGGCGAGTCTTGATACATCAATTGCTTGCTGAGTGACGTCGCCTGATTGACACGGCGACGATCGTTTACTACGACAATGTGAGTGCGGTCTACCTCACCGCCAACGCCGTTTAACATCGTCCCATCAAACACATCAAGCTTGATATTTATTTTTCGGGAGAAGGTTGCTATTGGTGCTGTCCGAGTGCTTCACGTTCCATCTACCTCTCAGTTCGCCGACATATTTACCAAAGGTCTACCGACAAAGCTGTTTCATGAATTCCAGTCCAGTCTGAACATTGCTCCGCCACCACGTTCAGCATGTGAAGGTGTGTCGCTAAACCAATGGAACGGTGCAACACACCCAGACGAGTCCGGCGCGGCTTGGCGTGCAAGTTTCGTAGTCAAATCATTTTGGTATACCTCATGTATAGGTGGAAAATTCTGATCGTTTCCTTGTGTTGTATGACATGTACTGTACTATATGTTCTGAGCAATGAATCAATCGACACATCGCGTCTTCCTCATCTCTCGTTCATAATCTGCACTTCGCCATAGTTCTTGTTAAGTCCTGCAATAATTTTTTTGTCTATCATGTGGTCTCATTTGTTTAGCTTTTTCATAGGCATCCTCTAGTGCACATGTCATTTGCTACAATCATTTGATCTCCATCCAATGATCTTTAACCCTCTTTCCCTCTCCTCCCACTTTTAACTCTAATTCTCCATCCCTTACGCACATCGCCATCTCCTTTTTCCGATTCTCCATTGAGTGCCGTTGCTGTCTCTACCACCGCCGCTGCCTCGCGGCTATCCTATGCTCCTTCTCGTCAAAATGCGTGCCAGCCTTCTTCTAAGCTCAGCGAGCATGAGTGCATTTTCAGGGTGAATGACCTCTCCAACCTCTAACCTCTTGGGTGAGGTCATCCGCTATATTTACCTCCGCCATCGCTCCTACGTCAACTACGGCTCTGATTTACAACTCTATCCTCTCCGGTGAGGTTACACGGTCTTCGTGCCGCTTTCGTCTACGCTACGAGTTGCAGCTCCGGTGAATTCGTGTGCCGCTGGACGGGAAAAAGAAGTGCACAGGTCTCGAGCCGAATCAGAGGGCTAAAAAGTTCAGTGGATTTTCAGGTTTTGCAGTCAACTGGTCTAGCACATTCGTTTCCCATAAGCATAGAACACACAGAAATCTGAATGCGCGCACGCCAGTGCAGCAGGTGGTCCTGTCCGACAGAAGGCGTTCTCGGTTGGCCTCTCCACAGCTACGACGTGGCATTAACCCCTCCTTCCTCAGCTCCTGAGAGGCCTCCTCAGCTCTGGCCAAAGACGGGTTCATAACGCCCGCAATATGTCAATTTTATATACAATTTTATGTTATGCAGTGTTTTTTGAAAGAAAAGAAATGCTACCAAAAGTATGGCCGTTGTTTGGCGAGCAGACTGAGGTGGCCTGGAATATGGTCAACCAGTACTATCCGGCGGACCCGGTTTACAGACCCGAATCCTTCGTGTATACAATATTAGTCCCACAGTTAATAGCAAGTGGGTAAAACATATCAAATCATGCTAATCTCGCAGCTAAGTTTGTCCAATAGATCTTTACCCGCTGAGTACACCAGTGTCCATAAATGATATTCTCCTACTTGTGACATTAGGTTTAGAACAGAGCCTGTGTAGTATATAGAGCTGAGTTTTGTGGGATTTGTGTCGTCAGGAATCATATGCCAAAAGTGAAGCATGCCCACCATTAAACACCTCATGCAAAGCAACCTATTCAAGAGACAAACTGCTATGCTAAATTATCTTGCCCCCTTTTCTCCCGCTCTTTTTTGAAAGTCTTTTCTCCTTTCGACTAGACCCTCGTTTGCTCCGTTCCTTCCATGTTTTCTCATTCGCTGTTGCTCCTCCTCTCGGTTTCTCTCCTGTCCCAGATGAGATCGTCTGCTGCCATCCCAGTTTCTCCTCCATCTCCCCTTTCATCCACACCTGCTACACACACCCCCTACTTCCTTCACAGCACTCTGCTACCTCCGACATGCTCAGATCTGTCTCACGCACACACCGACATGATAATAACCATTGTCTTTCATCGTTTAAAAACTAGCATGGTGACACGTATTTGCACGACGATTTGTATAAAATTTTATTTATACCGGTGGTTTGTATTTTCTCTCTCACCAATTGGAGTGACTGTGATAAACATTTGAAATTGAAAGAACTTGTAGTCAATGCACCTTAAAGAAACTTGATTGAAACTTTGGTATAAATTTTTTCATCCATGTAGTACTTCTTAGGGTATTAAAAACACATTTACCTCATTTCAACCTTTTTATTCAAAGATACTGTTCTCCTTTACATGTCTCTTGGATAGGCAACTAGGCACCAACACTAAGAGCACGTTGGTGTAGGCCACTACGGAGCCATGGCATCAAGGTCCATATTATTTGGCATGCAAATACCTTAGGTCGTGTTTACCTTTTCAGCTTTCTGTCATCCATTATTGCTCCTCTCTTGATTCCTATCTTTTCACCAACAAATGAATCACAATATAAATGGTTCGTACCTGTTATTGCTAAACTTTGCGTTGTATTTCTTCATTCGGCTCATTACCGACGCATTGCAAATGCATTATTCGTGACACCATTATTCCCAGGAACCGTCTCCATTGCTATGGAAAACCTCTTACTGTAACTGGCTCTGCCGTTCACCCATGTTGACGCAGCTAGCGACGAAGAAAATGTCCTAGTCGTTCTCAAGTATGCTTTTGACCACTCCGATTACGCCATGTGACACCTCGACAATGCGCCTGGCTTCTGCTCCTCTTGGCCTAGCATTAGTGTGGCCTGGTCGATGGCAACCTCCTTACTGATGCCATTCCCCGGTTGACAACACATCCGCTTTGGTAGCCGCCTCTTTAGTAAGACCCTAATCATGCCCGTTCAATGCACGCTCCTTACTTAAGTATTCATGGTACAAACCATAGTCCAGAATTGATGTAGGCGGGGAGCGTATGGTTCTGTTTGGTTTGACGGCTCTGGTGGCACGGAGACATTTCGATGACTTTTACCTTGCCCAACACACATGAGAGATGTTCTTTGGTTAGCGAGTCCGAGTCTAATAAAAATTAATACTATCATGATTATTACTGTTATCAATGCTTTTTAATGCGAAATGTTATTTTTGCCAGTGCGAGCGTGCCCCTATTTCTCTTATAGTTCTTCTCTTAGAGCAATCTCAATGCTCCACCTCAGTCGTCTCTTAATTCATGTCACCTAGGTAAAAACTTTATGGCGGGGTAATTATAGAAGAGAGAGGGAAGCTGTCTTTTAATCTAGATACGGCTCTTAGCGGTGTAACTGATACAAATTAATTCTTGAGCGATTTCACGTGGCTCAATCCATACTATTGTATATTAAAACTATGCTACAAACAGCCTATAAAGTTAAAATGATACTATTGATCATAAAATATAATAAATAAATCTTTTTAAGAGACTGTATTAAGATATATACTATTAAAAATATTATATCTAAATATTTTTTAATATAATAAAATACAATTTAACATATGATGCAATAGAAGTGCCCTTATATCTTCTTCACGACCGGCGTCTTAATTATCAACTGGTACTGTGTCATCTCAGATCCACACAGCGCGGTCACTGCAATCGTCTGAACCGAAGCCGGCCATGGCTGCTAAGCCGCCGGAGCGAGCAGCCCCTGCCGCCGCCCCTCTCCCCCTCCTCCACCTCCCAAATCCAAACGCTTCGCCGCTTCCAACAACGTCGCGCCCTCCTCCTTGCTCGCAGCGCCCCCGCCGCACCTCCCCTCCCCAAGCAAACCCAAACCCCCGAGCTCGTGCGGCTCTCCCGCATTTCCTCAAACACCTCGTGGGCACCCTCTCCCTCACGCTCCACTTCCTCCGCAACTCCTGCGTCCTCTTTCGCGGCCTCAGCCTCGATCACGTCGTGGACGCCGCCCCCGCCGCCCAAGCTCGGCTTCTTCCGCCACGACCACGGGGCCCCGGATGCCGTCATTGTCAAGCTGTTCAACACGCACCCCAACGGCTTCAGGGTACTTATGGTACGCCTTCAGGGTGTTTGCCAGAATGTATCCTTCTAGATGGAAGCACAGGACGGACAATTATCTCAGCTTAGGGTGGACAGAGGAGCAGGTGAAGCGTACTGCATTTCTGTGTCGAAATGTCGGATGATAAAGTGAGGCGTATCTGGCATTCTACGCTAATAAGCTTGGCTGGAGCCTGGAGTACGTACCAGGGAGCCCGGTGATTCTATCGCTCAGCTATGAGAAAGCTGTTGCCGAGGTGCACGGTGCTGGACATATTGGCGTTGAGGAGTGTAATCAAACACATCTGGGAAGCATCTGATGCTGGGGGAGAAGAAGTTCATGGAGAAGTACCTCACTAATTACCAGGAAGCAATTCTTCAAATACTAGGAGCTTATAGAAACTGGTATAACCAGCGCGAGCCCGTGAATAAAGTAGCTGGAGGGTTTTGCTGCGCTCTGCCCTGGACAAAGGCATTGCAAAGTAGATGGAGGTACGTGGATATTCCTCTTGTTGTGGTAAATGATCAGATAACTAATGTTGTTATATTATACATTTCAATTACTGAACTAGTATTGCTGGATGCATTTATTTGAAACATTTGTAAGTTTAGGCATCTCCCAAGAACATTTTCCAAGTATTAGGAACAATCGTCAGTGGCATTATTTTTCTATACTTTCCGTAATAGTGTGCTTTTGACTCCTTAACAAATACCTCCAGTAGGGCTCTCCCCTATGGCCTACTGTTCCTGTCCAAAACTAATAAAATAGCACTACCCTTTAGAACTTCCATGGGAACGGCTTTGTGTCTTGGTATGTAAAGCTGTAGAAAATTCTCTTCTTCTTTTCGAATCCTTTGGACAGGTGCTGCTCGGTTTGTGAAGGATGGCGGCGACAACCCCACCCGCCCGGGCTCGAACCTGGGTCGGTGTAGGAGAAAGTTATTTGCATTTGAAATTGTTAGTTTCCAACCTTCCAAAACATGCAATCCTAAACCATAATCCAATCTTTGATTCAAGATTTGACACTCTGGATTAGGTCCCATTTTTTTCGAGGAAAAATAATTACCTGGAAGGGAGCAATTCTATATAATGCAATGGTACAATTGAACAGGGAGCATGTGCCCAACTCACAACACATTGCTCCCATCATTTTGTGATTTGAGCTTGCTCATAGTTGACGTGATTTTCATCTCTCATAGTCTTGACAATTTACAATATGGGGTTCTCTGAGTACATCTTGTGAGAGACTAGGGTGTAACGCTTGGCATGTTTGTTTGATGTGACCTAAATGGAGTTGTATAGGTAGGATAGGAGAACATATCAGGGGCAGACCTAGAAGAAAATTCGAGTGGGGCACTCCTTTTGTAAACAAAAAACTATCTACACCGACTTGCTTGCAATTTCAGAATTTGAGTGGGGGCCTGTACCCCCACTCGGCCCTTCTTCGGTTCACCCCTGCAATTGATGTACTGGTAGCTAGCTTGTACCTCTGTTGATTGGCAGTAGCGATGGTTTGATTTCATGATTAAGTTTGTCTCACCAATTGTGCTATGCTAAGCTAGGTTGTGATTCTCTTTATCCCTCAATTTCTTGCAGCTGTGGCTATGGTCTGTATAAGGGTAGGCTAATTCTGTGAAAATAAAACTAATGTTTCACAATAAAACTCTATATTGGTTAATCTTCGATGTTGCCTCTACTGCTTTTACATGCTCATATGTTCTAATTGTCCATTACGGCACTACAATAAACTAACTCCCTATCACAACTATTGCTACATGCTAATATGCTATTTTAAGTTTTTAACTAATGTAAGTTTGTGAGCTATCTTCCGTGGTCATAGGTGATATGTACTGTAATGCTCTGTGTTATGCTCACTGCTGGTCATATATGAGTTATGCTTTATTTAGCTGCATCCAATAATTAAGCATCATGGCTAGTGTTACTTAGTCCAAGTTTGCTCATTCAGCTTCTTCCATTTGTTTCATTTGCTTCCTTCTGTATCATAGTCTAAATACTAGATGTTCTAGCACATCTCATTGTATTGTAATTAGACTGACTTAGAATTTTTTTCTTGTTTTCACAAGTCTCTAATGTTGTATATGAGTACGTGTGCACATTTCAAAAGTGCATTTCGTATAAACCTATCAAGGGACAAAGGACTTATAAATGCTGCTTTTTCTTTTTCAGGATGAAGGACCCAATGACCGCAAGATGGGCAAATTTTTGTGAATATATTTCCACTAATTGTGTGTTCCAAGGGTGTATTTCTCTTTAGATCTCTTTTTATATATTGTTCCAGTGTAACATAAATTGGAAAGTGAATTGTTATAAATTTATGGTTGCACCCTTGTGTCATATTTTGTTTGATCTTATTTGTTATGGTGATGTGATGCCACCATGTTTCTAGCCTGGATGTTGTGCTGCAGTTACAGTCATCCATTTACGTTTGTTGCTACTTTTGAACTGTTGTTGCAACGGTCTTATTTGTCGAGGTGTCGGTTTGTTGTTCGATGCAAAATTTCTTAGTTTTAGACTCAAACTTCTATTTTTGGGTGCTGGTAGCTGCCTGTATATATTTAATCACCAGAGCAATCTATATTTCTTGTCACTTTCTGTCCGTAACTATATAGGTTTTTGATGGATTGCCCAAAGAAATTTAACCTGAAGATGAACTAATCGTACGCCATGCTGATTTCTAAAACAAATAATAGGTTAGTTATCACACTGAACACATGAATTTTGGCATATGTTTTTATTTAACATATTTAACTCTATATCTGTTATTATATGTTCAATGGAAGCAAGATATCTGCCAGTCTAAATTTCTAGAAAACAACATTTTTATAGAACAAGTAATGACGTATTGTCAAAAGTCTATAGTTCTTTGCATTTTGCCACTGCACGTTTCTACACATTTTGCATTTTGCATTTGTCAATCACAGCCATCACCATCAGGTCAACGAGCTTTGACTGGACCCACCTGTCTGATTTCCCTCCAAAAGGACACATATGCCCTTGTCTTCTTCCTCCTCCATCCTTCCTCCGCCGGACTTCTTCTGTCAAACATTCCTGATGCTTGAGGAATGTAATTCTCATGACTTTGGCGTGCTTGGAATATAGAAAAGAAAATATGAGATTTGCAGGTGTTACTGGCTCTCTTTTATTTATTTATTGGTTCATAACTTATGATATACTCTCTCTTTTTTACTTTCTGAAGGTAACAGCTCGAGTTTGTGTTTGCTTTTGGTGCATAGGTACTCTATTTGTCACGGGTTCTCCAAGTAACTTTCTAATAGCGGCAATAAATCACAGAAAGGCAAGTGTCGATTTGGTTGGAGCCATCAGCCATGGGTAAGATGAACAAGGAGGACAGAATTACTTTTTTTTTCGGTAGCAGTAATGGTTATGATTAAGCTCGTTTTCTTTATTAGGGTTGTTATGGTGAACGTGTTAGCTTGTAATCAGGAATCTGGCTAGCAGTGCGAGTGCGCACGCTGCCCACCAGCGTTCAAGGCCTAGCCTCTGCAGGGTGCCTCAATTGCATTCTTTCTATATAAAAAATGCCACCTGCTGTTGGGTTGGTTGAGTTTTTTTTTCTTTCGTGTGTGTTTAGCTTGTAATATGTGGAAAATGTGTTGGCAAATTCTTGTACAAGGATTGTACATCTCTATCCCTTCGAAAATGTACTGTCTTGATCTTTGGTGCTCTAGTATTGATGATGGGTAGTACTACCACCATGGGCTCGTGGCAAGGCCCACGAGTTCATCACTGGGCCTCCATGGAGAGGCTACAGCCCGAAGGCCTGATTCAAAGGAGGCGTGGACCGTAAGTCAGCGCATCCTTATCAAGATAAAGAAGCAACATTCGACACGTCACTCAGATAGAGTCCGACTCGTGTACTACGAGGACTCGGGTTATGGTCCAACTCGTGTACTACAAGGACTCATGACGAGATTACCGTCTTACTCCGCCTATATAAGGAGCACCAGCCCTCTCAGGAGGGGACAAGCTAAATGGGATTGAAGAAGCCCTAGTCGCCTAGCAGCCTCTGAGATCCTTAGCCCTAGCATCAACCTCGCCGAGTTCCCTACTTGTCGAATTCCCCTTGTAAGCCAGACTCGCCGAGTTCTCAACTCGTCGAGTTCTCCACTGTAATCATCTGTACACCAGATCTCATATCAATTCCATCAAAGCAGGACATAGGACTGTTACCCATCTTGAGGGCCTGAACCTGGGTAAATTTGTGTCTGGAGGTCTAGCTGACCTAAGTTTTCGCCCCGCTACCGTACAAATACATGCTGTACGAGCACCCCCGTATACCATACATCAACAAGTATAGTTCGCAATACCTATAAAAATACCTTGCTACAGTGTTGCGCATGGAGATGGAGTAGCCAGTGAAGAAGAGTGATCATCGTCAGAGATCTCACTACCCCAAGAAATCTGTGTCGATGGGCAGAACTGGGCTGATGATGGCGATGGGCAGAACTAGGTGTTGGGCGTCAAATCAGAACTAAGCAAGAGTCGCAGTTGGGTGCACGCACGCGAACGTTGGTATGGAGATAGACGTGTATCAAGCGTATTTTGGTAGTGTGTACATACGACGATAAGCACGAGCTTACCAGTTGGGGCAGGAATATAGGGAAATCCCAACTTCTAGTACGCATACATCTTAAATTTTGAATAAATGGAATCAAGAACTTAAGCCGACCGAGTGAGCAACTTCTGCCAAAGACGCGAACACGGAATTAGCACTAATTGGCTCGTAACAAAGTGTAAGATACAAGAGAGGTAACCTTAAGTACATGGTTCGTTAGCACTCGAAGAAAACTATTGAATATAATCCAATACATATTTGTAACAAAATATTTTTAAAAGGTTCAAGAGTTCCCATGAATACCTAAATATTTATCATGGAAGATATTAGTTCTTCATGGCAAAATGAGAAGCTTTTAAAATATTTTAGAGCATTACAAAATAGGGATATTTGATAAGAAGACCTTAGAAGAAACCAATAATAAGCATGATGGAGATATTTTAGAAGATGATTTTAGAAATAGAGAATATTAAATAGGTGGATATTTTATGAGGGAATTCTATAGAATAAATATTTGTAGTTGTATAATTTGGATAGTTGCCACATGACAACAATTGAACGGTCTTGTATCCCTATAAATATGGGTGCCACCCCTCCCCCATGAAACAAAGAAGAGAAGAAGGCCACCATGAGTTATATGTAGTCCTGGTGAGTGATATTAGGTGAAGTGGTAGGATAGCCACTAAAAAAGTTGTATTAAAGCATTTAATAGTGAATAAGAGAGTTTCCTTATATAAGTTGGTCTCCTCCGTAAGTCACATGCTTCTAATACTTAGTGCTTGTTGAGTTGTGATTTAATGTGAGTGGCGTAACCGCTCAGAAGCAAAATAATATATATAGAAGAAAAAACTAGTCGGTGTAGAGAGTGTGCATAGGTCCTCACATTGTGTGCATAGTAAGAGCCACCTTGAGAGCTATTTTGAAAAAAAACTAACTACAGACGAACCGAGAAAATGAAACGAATACAAATTATGGATAACCAAATTAGAAGCAGCAGCACCATTCAGTTCATTCACGCAGTGAAGGTTTAGTTAGCCAATTAGACTAGAAGAATCGAGTTAAAAAAATCGACGTAGCAGTATTCATTTTTTGTTGTTATTACTCTACGAGAGCAGATATCATCCTAGCGAGCCTTCACGAACGATAGAATGGCAGCTCACTCGGCTCTAGGGACACAATAAAGGTCGAGCCGGTGAACAGCAGCGCCTCTGAAGCCGCTTCCATCTCAATCGGAGGGCTTGGAGGTGATTGTCCTTCGAGAAATTGAGCAAGATGTTTCATTTCAAAGTTCAGGCTTGTGCGTTCATAGAGTCCATTAAGGTATTTCCCTAGACAATTCCAGTTTGTGGTCCTTGTCATCTCTACAGTTGGCTTTGCAAATAGGGTGTCAAGATGATTCACAAATACAATTGCTAAAGTATATTAAAGTAACTATGCTTCAGAGGTAATTCATTAAAAACTGGTGGTTTAATATCCGTGTGTCGACAAAGTCACCTTCGGACAGTAAACTTTGGGCACCCCGGTTCGAGGGGCCGAGGGTGCTAACGGGATGACCTAGAAGGCAGCCCAAGCAACCCCTAACTAGACTCGAGTTCTTGCCGAAGACTAATATGGAAAATGCAATGGAAATGTAACAAAGAGCCTCCAAAAAAAAATTCCTGATTGGTCCTCTCTTTGGGAACACCGTCCTGTCCTTTTATAGGCAGGAGCGACTTACAAGTGAATGTACATGCCTACCCCTAGACAGTTTACGGTCACACCCTATTCTACATGTCGGACCCCAGATTCCGTAACAGAGAGTCTTAAGAGGAATCACTCGCTAAGTCGAAACATCAACCCCGACCTCAACTCACGGTTGTCAAATCCGAGAGGAGTGGAGTAATATGGCTTCGAATAGCCCGAGATGTCAACCCCAAAGCTTACTCCGGCAAATCAATACACAGAGCAATAGGGTGATATGGTCTCCTCACTCTTTCCCATTGAGCCGGAACATCAACCCCGACCTCGTCCCGGCAAATTAATGTGCGGCTGGAGTAGGGTGATATAGTTTCCAATCTCTCAGTGGAGAGTCGCTTCACAGGAGTAATCTTATTAATAAGGAATGGCTTTTAAAGGGGGCCAGCTTACGGGAGTAATTAAACTTAATAACTCTATGTTAAAGACTCTGAAATCCTACCTACATCATGCACTTCAAACATACACGCATTGTACACGATACAGGGGGGAGAACAAACCAGTATCATAACAGAGACTCTACGACTAAAACTGCAATAATACTAGTGGTTCAGAAACTTAACAACATATACATAACAAAAGTTATTTACACAGCGGAAGTTTAAGTTTGGCTGAGAAGCCTAAAGGTAGGGCCAAAAGCGGCGGCAGAACAAACCAAGCTGCCGAACCCAGGGCAGGACCACTGCCCGGGATCACCAGCGACTAGTCGATGTCGGCGTCTACCTCAACGTAGAAACCCTCCGCTGCGGGAGTGGTTTCCTCTGCACGGAAATATTATCAACGAATGCAAGGTGAGTACAAAATGTACTCCGCAAGACTTACAAGGGAAATTAATAATAGATGCATCAGGTATCAAGAAGGGGCTATCTGTGGACTATTTTTTTGCAGAAAGCTAATTTATTCTTTCACAATACCTGTAAGTAGATTGAAATCCGTCTACCGGAATACTTTGCAAGGAGAGGAGCTGAAACTGCATAACGAACTCTAAGCAGACCATCGAACACACGAAACCCTCGATTCTTCCTCGACCCCCAGGGAGGAAGCAATCGCTAAAACCACATCCTTAAGTTGGCAAGTTTTAGATTAGGGTTATGCTTGTCTAATTCGATGCGGATTCTTACCAAGCTGTCCATAACCGCGGACACGGCTATTCGAATAGTTTAAACCTTGCAGGGGTGTACATCTTTGCCTACGCATATCAACCGACTCTTAGTGCTACCGAGTACACACTTTCACGAGGTGTGCTAGCAGAGGGTGGTTGAACACGACCTTTACAACGTTTTCGACTTAGGTATGAGCCGCCCTAATGGGCTAATCCGCAAACGACAGTTCGGCCGATACTTCGGTGCGGTCCCACTAGTTGTGGCAGGTGATAGATCCCCGGTCCCAGACCGTGTGTAACCCTCACTCCTATATTGTTGCATTCACACCACCTCCTGGTTTTCCACGCACCCAATCCACGAAAATGGCAAACTATGCAGCTCATATCCTAAGCCTAGACAGATTATTCGGTCGTGGGTGGCCCATTATACCACCCGCGTAGAAGTACGCAAATCTTGGTTCGAAAGGACACCGGGAACCGGTCCTTGTGGGATGAACGAGACAACCCACCATGCTCCGAGCATGGCCTCTCGTCTAAGCCCGATTGAGATTAGTCAGGATTATTAAACATTCCCCGGTGAACACCCACCTAACCGCTAACCCATCCAGAGTATTGTGTCTTGTCTGCCATCCCAGGAATTATGACTTGAATCCGACTAAGCAGGTCTAAGCATCATTAGCTATATAAGCAATATTAACATAACAAGTAATCTACTCTAATTAGGTTGGGAGGGTCGGTGGGGTTGATTGAGCGACAAAGTAAGTTCTCATGCAGGGAATAGGGCTAATCCTTAGCATAAAATATCAGTTGAACGCATGCAATACGGCTTTGAAAACAAATAGTAAATTGCAAATAGTAGGTTATCCGCAAGATGATCAAAGGGGGCTGCTTGCCTTGCGGTTCAGCGATTAGATCCTGTTCCTGCTCAAAGTTATACTCGTCGTGATCCTCCGGTCCTATCGAAAGAATGAAACACCGAAAACAAGCGTAGTGTGAACACCACGATGATGAACTTCAGCATGAGATGCAATGTATGCCATGAGCTAGAGGGTTCAAAATAAAAACTAACGCAACTGGAATTAGGTTAATCGGAGTCCGGACGCGCAAGATATCGCGAACCGAAGCTTTCCGGGGGTTCGGGGAAACCCTAAATGGAGTTTTTAGCCAATTTCATCTTTCATAGCATGCAACCATGGATGAATATGACATGATCGAGTAGATTTCATTGTTCTGAACAATTCGATATATTATTTGCATTTTTCTGAATTAGGGTGAATTTTCTATGAATTTTTGAAGGTTTAATTCATTTAAATCCTTTTTGTTGTATTTTTCTCAGCAAAGAATTTCAGAAATAAATTTGTTACTCAGCTCAACCTAGCTCTAGCATATGACAGTGGGCCCCCTTGGTCAATTTTGACCGAGCCAATGACATGGGGGACCCACCTGTCAGCTTCCTTTTCTTTTCCCTTATCTTTTTCTTTAATTTCTTACGAGTGGGTCCCATACGTCATAGACACACAATTAAAAGAGCTCATTTAACACACTGTTAAGTGTTAATGAAGGTCATAATCATGTCTGTTTGGCCATAAATACCAATCATCAGCCTTAAGTATGTCTAGACAGCCATTATAAAACTTAATCAATACACTTAGCATTAAAGGGGCAGTTAAATGGTCCTAATGACCTAACTCACGGGCCATTAAGGCCCTAATCGCCTGGTTGGCCGGTCGGTTCGGGAGGCACGGGCTCGGCCGACGGGCTTACCGGCGACGAGGGGACACTGGCGGTGAGGAGAGCGGGGAGGAGGCGGCGGCGCTTTGGGCGGCGGGGCGAGCTCGGGTCGGTGGTGGGCTCCGAACGGCGACGGGGACGAGCTCCAGGGCGGGGTAGACGGTGGCCGACCGAGGCGACGTTGGGGCGGCGAGGCTCGGGACCCGGGCGAAGCGGTGGAGGGGAGAGAGGCCGGCGACGTGCAATGGGGGCGGCCGGAGCGACGAGCTCCGATGCGGCGGGGACTGAACCGAGGCGGAGGAGGGGCGGTGAAGGGGCTCCGGCGAGCGGAGGGAGAGCTCGGCGGCGAGGGACCGAGGGGAGCGGCGCCGGGATGGCTCGGTGGCGTCAGGGGTGAGGTCGCCGAGGCGGGGCCGGGACCGGGAGCGAAGGGGATGGCCGGGGAAGTGGCGGCGAGCAGAGGGAAGGAGGCGACGAGCTCGGGCGCGGCGCGGCAAAGGAGAGGGGCGGCGGAGGAAATGGGGAGAAGAGGGGGGGCGGGCCGGCCTGAAAGGGATCTCAGGAGTCGACTAGAGGGAGGGGTGAATAGGTCGGCTCTAGAAATTAAAATGCCTAATGGGTTTCTCTTCTGGAGATAGGTCAATCCTAGAGAAAATATATGCAAATGATGCAGGTAACTGAGACTCAGCAAGATATATCAGATAAACACCAGACACTCAGATAGCAAACTCAGCTGATGTAGAACAAGTTATATTCAGAGCTAACTGAGTCTCAGGTGTGAGAGTCAGGTGAGTGCATCAGATGACGTGAACAAGAAAGGTACTAGTTTTAGCAAGAGCTAACTGAGTCTCAGGTGAGGAAACTCAGTTAGTGTGCAACAGATAAAGGTGCTCTAGTGATCTAAGCATGCATAGATAACAGAATAATAAGAGCAGATCACAAGACAGATAGTAAAGCACACAATGGTTTGTTTTACCGAAGTTCCTACTTCTTGCGAAGCAGTATGTCTCCGTTGAGGAAGCTGTTCTCACAGCCGGCACCAAATCGTGCTCTTTCCTCGAGTACCTTTCTTGTGTGGAATCCTTTTATCTTGCTGCTGCAAGACAGGCAGACCCAAATCGCCTTCACAGACTCTTGGTGGCAGCCACACAAGACTTGGCTTGCTCACCAACTCCAAGAGCACTCCAACTCTTGGAGGAACCAGTACCTCGAATGCTACACCTGAAGGACTAAGCAACTCTCTCTCACGATGGATGCACGCAGGCAATCACTCACTTGGAGACCTAGAGCTCTTTCTTTCTCAACAGGTTGCTTTCGGGTTAGAGGCAAAGGTTAGGTAAAGGTTCGAGGTTGAAAACCTCCCCAGGTTCCCTATTTATAGGGTCCCTGGCAGCTAGCCGTTACCCTCATGGCACGTCAGATAAAGAGCCACCAGACCTAACCTGTCTGAGACTCAGCTAACATGCACCTCTGGTAACCTACTAGCCGCGGCTGAGCTACCCACCTGAGTCTCAGATGCCAAACTCAGGTGGACTCGGTTGCCTCAGGCAGCACCTGAGCACAACTCTGGCCGGCTCACTACAAGCCTAAAACTGATCAGAGAGCAATGGCCTCGCCACAGTCCCTGTCCAGCTCGCTCAGACCCTTGGCACTGGTTCCAAGCTTCTTCACCGAAGACGACTGCCCTTGTAGACGCATAGCGAACCCTTGGTCCTGATCCACCAGCTTCCTAGCTCCTCCAGGACTTATCAAGCTTGCATTCACGGCCCTTGAACTCCATCAAGCAACCATCACCTCGCTTGCCCTCGAGCACAGCCTCGGCTTCCTCGCAACTGTGCCTCAGGAGCCTAGCTCATCTGGTCCTTCTGACCTTCCCAGTTCCTTGCTCATTTTAGGGCTCATCATCAACAGTTGTCTCACTTCAGCTTTCACCTGTCCATCTAATCCCTGTTCACACTCATTGCAAACATTAGACACAGGTGAGGATTGCCAATAACCATCAAAATCAAACTCTGGGGCAAGATAGCCATCCTCCCAAACTCCATGGGAGTGGATGCACTTTCAATCTCCCCCTTT
>JAGXJF010004604.1:0-351249 GCA_019208055.1 Stipa capillata
AGGTCTGATCCAGTCTCCGACTCTCACTGTACCCTCCATCCAATGATCTTCCGGAACTTTGTAGTCTTGGCATGGAAAGCGGATGTCTCCTGGGCACGCCAGGTGTCCAACAGTCTTCCGTAACAGGGTAACCCTCCTCCTAGTTGATGTGGGTCGGTCACATGTTTATACCGCATCCTATACATTTTAGATTAGAGGAGATAAGTTATTCCCCCCCCACACGAAGAAACCATGCGATGAGGAGAATATTCAAACGAAAGCGTGAAGGTAAGAATAAAAAGCATATCTACTTAATTAATTTTCAACATAGGGTTGCGTTGTAAATAGTTTTTTGCTGGCCTGTCGACGAGCGCAACGGAAACCCTATCTAACGACCCCTGCATTGGCTCCTACGTCACTCGCTCTGATACCAGCCTTCCGCGGACCCGAATTTCATATGATTAGGGGAACGCGAATGTCGCGCAGGACCCGGACCGTTCGCCTGTGGCACGTACCGGCGCCGTACGATACCGAGGTAGAGCATCCGACCCTCGCCATGTCGAGCCGGCCGGAATCGCCAAGTGTCCGCAAAACCACATTACGTTCCGTCTATCCGTGAGATATCAGAGTCGTTCCCGAATCCTATCCACGCGAACAGGTCGAGGAGCCCGGCAGTTCTACACACAGGCCTAACCTAGCCCGAGGCTAGTGGATCGCTCGAAAGCCCGTGTAGAACACGCCCACACCCTGCCTGGCCGGCGCACGTTACGGCACCTCAGCCAGCAGTGGTCACTCACCACACCTGCTCGATCTTAGTAGAACAAGTACAGCGTTTCGACTCTTCACGCATACCAAAACGCTTCATATCATACCACGCAATTTTGCGTAAGGGCAGCTGACTTAACACTCGATACGTCATAACAAAGCGCGACAAATACGATGGATGTTATATTAACTAGCCACGAATGGGACAACACTTACATTTATCGCCGTCCTAACTGAAGCATATCCGAGTACGAGAGTTAAACTGACAGCGAAACAGTGATGAGTACCACAGCGCTTAGCTGACGCTGCGCAAAAGCTACAACTGATCCCGACGATCGAACACAACCGTGAAACACACGTTCAGCATCGTCAAAATATCTCGACCACACGCTCACCTGCAAGCTCGAGGAATACCTAGGTGAGTACAGAACGTACTCGCAAGACTTAGTGCGTGCTTGATAATGTCCTACTCATGCTAGTGCACAACATTAGACATGGCTGCTGCTCAGAGTACATATACAAGTTAAGACATAACATTAATAAGGTGAAGATAGGACCGATTAATAACAGATTACTCAGACTTAACATATCACGCTATGTCCTCGAGATCAAGTTATCGAATCCAAATCCTTTGGCGGCAACGCCAGTAGTTCATCCAATCATCCTCAAACATCATCAATTACGATTGGGCAGCCCGCTACTCCAATCCAAATTATCCATCCTCAGAAAGGTTCATTTAATCTCTCGAATTACGACCGACAAACCCACCCCTGCAGCATAGTGTAGTGCATTAACAGTTTTGGAGTAGCGAGCCTCCAAAGTGCGATGCTCTACACATTATCCTCAGTGTTGTTCTCAGCTATGCGTCCACGTGTGATAAGGGATGGTGACGGAGACGCTGAGTAGGGTGGTGTGCGACTAACTCTCTACTTACTCTGCGTCGCCATCAAACTACGGTGAACACCAACCGTACCCATTGTGCACTGCCCTCGGCTCTCACAACTCACTTGGAACCTTTAGTTGAAGAGTGCATTAGAGGTTCTCGTACGTAAGACACATCCTAGCACTTGCTAGTGTATACGCAACTTGCGACAATTCACAGATAAAACATTCATACACATAGCACATATAACAGGCATACACAATGAGTACGGAAGGTAAAGATGCAACAAGCTCTGCTTGCCTGATTCTGTTGTTCCTGTTCTTGTCGACAGGGTTGTAAGCGGAGTGGTCACCTTCGTCTTCGGCTCTGTTGTAATAACGCGATCACCGGAAAGAACGATAAAAGGTAATGAGACCAGCATGTATGCATGTATGGATGATATGAGCTACATGGGATTAGATGTGTAGTGGTGTCGAAGAGCCGGAATGATCTTCGTGGTTCAAATTAGGTCATCGAGACATGTGACATCTAGGATGCATGCATGCGTTTTAAATGCTCCGATGAGTTAGTGTTGCGTCTTTAGTGTGAACACTACAAAAATGTGCAATAATCAATATTAAATTGGGTTATGCATTAGGAGTTTGGAATACTTGGAACGTACGAATCGGAGATTAACTCGCAAGCTAGGGTTTTATGGGTGACGACGATGAAGGCTAATCCATTCGAAGTTATCGTGCATGTATCCTTACTGGAGTTTTAGTGGTTCCATGTCGTAGGATATCTCGCGAGGATTCAGAAGTATAAACATTCGTCGACATCGGAGCTAGGGTTGAAAAACTAGGGTTATCGACCCTCGACGGTAGTTAAACACTACCCTGATTATCTTCCAGTGCATGTATTCAATTAATCAGCCATATTGTAGAGTTTTTCATAAGCTTTCCAACCATATAAGTTTGTCAAGGTGTGGATGAGTGGCTTTATAAAGTTATGGCTGTTGAATTCAAACCAAAAATTACCCTAACAGTTCAAAACCCTAAATGCTAGATCTACCCCGAAGGCTACCCACTCAAACCTAAATCCTACGCGCACCCGGAACCAACCGGCATCCCACCCTTAAACCGTCAGCTGACAGGTGGGCTCTCCGGTCAGGCTGACTGGACCACCGAGATCCAGTCAGTCGGCTGACTGGACACCGAGTATCCATCAGGCAGGCGCCACCTCAGCCCATCTCTCTCCTCTCTCTCTCTCTCATCTGGAGCTGGCCGGCGGCACTCGGATGGCGGCGAGGTCCACCGGAAGATCGCCGGAGTACGCTCGGGGACGCCACAGTGCACGGGTGAGCTCGGTCGAGTGCAGCGAATCGAAGGAGGAGCTCACCCGGGGGTCGATTTCGTGCTCGGCGTGGGCGAGAGTAGCTCGGGGAGGTGGTCTGCGACGGCGAGGGGCGGAGGGAAGCTTCGGTCCGCACGGTGAGGAAGGGTGCCGGGGCTCGGATCTGTGCAGAAAGTAGAGGGGAGGGTTAAGGGAGTTGGAGGGGAGCTAGGGAGGAAGAAAATGGGAGAGGGGAACCAGTGCGCGCTCTGGAGCTCGTCGGAGGCCTGGCCGGACCTGAGGAAGACGGTGACGGGGTCGGTGATTCCGGCGCAGATCAGGAGCGTAGAGGAGATAGGCAGGTGGAGGAGAAGGTAGGGAAGCTAGGGAGCTTGTCAGGGAGGTCGGGGCTTCACTGGACTGCGGTTAATTCCTCGCCGGAGTTCAGTGACGGGGACGGGGAAGAAACTAGGGCGCGGGAAACAGAGGGAGAGGAGGCTAGGGTTTCGGGAGCTTGGGCGAGGGGGAAGGAGAGCTGTCGGACGCGCTTTTAAGGGGCGGCGGGGCGTCGGACCGGTGGCGTCGGGGGAGGCACCGCCCACGCCGGCGTACCGACGCCGGGGACGTGGCGGGCGAGGTCCGACAGGTGGGTCCCCGAGGCGCGGGGGAGAGAGAAGGTGCGGCGGTGGGGGATGACAGGAGGGCCCAGGCGTGGGGTGAGGCTGGCAGGCGGGCCCGCGTGGCAGTGAGAGGAAAGGGGAGAGAAACGGGCCGCGGCGCCGATGGCTTAGCGGGCCGGTCTGGGCCGCACGCATGGCTGGGGGTCCGGTTAGTTTAGGGTTTTATTTTTCCTTTTTCTTTTTATTTATTTCGAGCAGCCTCCCCTTTATCATTTTATGTACCAAATCAGCTCCATTAACCTGAAATTTTACAGGAGCTTCCTGATATTATTCTTGAGCTACTGTAGGAGTTTGAACCAATTTGGGACTGATTTGACCTGGGTTCCCATTCAAATTCAGTTTAGGGTTTGAATTGGGATTTGTTTTTGTGATATTTCATGTGCCAAAATAGCTTTAAAAATTATGAAACTTTGGCAGGGGCTTCAAGGTGATTACTGGGACCTACTGTAAGGGTTTGAACTATTTTGGGGCTGGTTTGAACTATGCTCACATGCACTGGTGATTTAGGGTTTGAATTCGGGTTTGAGATAGAATTGAGTTCTAGTGATGTCCAAGGGTTTTGAAAATTGGTCAGGGGTTAAGGTTACTCCTTTTGTAAACTATTTACGAAGTTTGGGAGGTTTGCACCACTGGGAAACTACTCTGTCGTCAAAACCCTAATTTGGCACCGCTAGGGTTTTAGGGTTAGGGACGAAGATTCTTCGAAGGGTTCGACGACTTCTACCACCCTTATCGACGGTATTGTTATTTGAGTTACTTCAAATAAATTGATTGGTGTTTGTATAAATATCCACCGAGGATGAAATATTAACATATTCTATAAAGTTAAATCGATATACAACTAGGTTTAAACAAGGTGTGGTGATGACGATGCCATGTATGCATGAATGCAAATCAAAAACCTATCTATCGACTTTGGGTATTACATGGCCGTTGATGTAGGTAGGATTTTCGCCCTTACGTTTTTGTTTCTATTTTTCTGTTTTTGCCTGTGAGTGCGCCGATGGTGCACCCACTGGGGAGTAGCCCCCGGGTCTCTGCCCGACTGTGCTGGTCAGGCAGAGACTCTTTGTTTAGCTTTGTAGTTTTCACATTGGGGCACGATTAGTGCATCCAATGGGCGTAGCCCCCGAGCCTCCAGTCGGCTGGGACAGTTGGGCGGAGGTTCTATTTGGCTTGTAGGTTTCACATTAGGGGCACGATCAATGCACCCAATGTGTGTAGCCCCCGAGCCTCTGGCCGGCTGGGACAGTCGGGCGGAGGTTCTATTTGGCTTGTAGGTTTCACATTAGGGGCACGATTAGTGCACCCAATGGGTGTAGCCCCCCGAGCCTCCGGTCGACTGGGACAGTCGGGTGGAGGTTCTATTTGGTTTGTAGGTTTCACATTGGGGGCCCAAAGCATAAGATAATCAGTCGGGGTAAATTAGGATCCGCTATATTATGACAAGGTGCATTATCAACGGGGTAGAATTTAAGAGCTAGCATTCATGCGATATTGATATGCAGGGTTGTTACTAGAACATACTTGAGTGCGGTAACTCTGTATAACCGGGGTTATGGTACTAACCATGGTTATTTTAACTGTTAAGCTATGCTCTCTAATATTGCTACGTCTTAACTTCATTTAGGATCGGTTGAGTATCGACATTAACCACCACTTAACCCAGATTGTCATGGTTAGTACATTGTTAGGTAATACGTTTTATTTCTAATCTTTAGCAACTAAAAATCAAATTGAACATCTGTTCTTCCAGTTGATAGACTGATATAGATATGTTCTTGTGGCATTAGAGAGGGGCAAAATCGAGATTCCAGTAGCATGCATAGTTCCCAGAATATATGTGCATACGTATTTGCTATCTAAAACAAGGTTAGAGCCTCCAAGGACGTGTCAGGTATGCCAATCTATACTCAAATACTCATGCATTAGCGCAGCCTTAGCCACCACGAATGGGCATCCAATAAACATCAACTTGGAATTAACGTGTATTTAGCTGTCCTTATCGAAGGCATTAAGTTGTCTAGACCTTACATAATTGAAATCCTTAAGACCAATTTTGGTCACCAAGGTATCAACACCACCGGTTCCTTTGTTGCACAAATCATCACTTATCAAAATATATCTGCCTTAACGCTAAATAGCTGCCGTAGCCAATGGTATCAAATTCAACTAACTCACCCTAAGCACATAGGTTGGGCATACATTTAAACATGAGTTGGTAACTAGGACAGGTTACTGAGATGGACTCCTTGATCATTAAGTTCATAGATTAGCAAATGGAGCTGAGTTGAATCTATAGTGTTTGCTCTGGTACTAAAATTCTCAAGTATTATAGTAGTGTTTTCATTGAGCAGCCATTAGTTACTAAAGGCCAATTGAGCATCTATTCTGAGCAGCCTGAGCATGTAACCATACGTGCATATCCCACCTCAATGATACTTTTCTCTAACCTCCATTTCCTTGGATTCAATCGTTCAATAATTACACTAAAGAGCAAATGCAACATCTATTCTTTCTAGTTAAGTGATCTGACATGTATACACAAAACCAGGTTTAGCATCTATTCCTACTCGAGTTTCTACCATTCCTCAATTCTTTATCATACATAACATCATCAATCAGCATACCAGAGTGCTCAATTCTAAGCCAAAATTCATTTTAGAACCAGGGATTTAACTCCAGTTGGACCAACAGGCAGTTCTTACTTGGGGACGAGCCGAGCGGGGTGGCTTGGGGAAGCTTCGGACGTGTGGATGTCAAGGACGCCGGCGACGGGGTTGAAGAGAAGAAGGACGACGTCGGCGAGCTGATGGGGAACGGCGGCGGAGGGCTGCAGACGATGACGGCGGCGCGGGGTGGAGGTAGGGTGACCGCTGGAGGAGCTCTGGGTGTGGGGAAGAAGTAGAGGGGGGCCTGTGGGAGAAGGGCCGGCTGGCTGGTGGCGCGCTGGTCCGGGTTGGCGAGTCCACCAGGAGGAGTGGCGCGGCGGCATCCCGGGCTGAAGCGACAAGTGAAGAGGCGGAGCGGCTGTAATACCCAGATTCGACAATTAGGGTTAGCCTCGCATTCATGCATACATGTCATCATCTTCATGCATAAACACCCGCACACCCACCTAGCCTAAACTAAAATATGACATGATTATACTTTATAGAATATGTGCATATCTCATCCCCGGTGAGAGATTGTTGCAAACACCAATCAACTTATTTGAAGTATCACTTAACATCGACGATAACACTAGCAGGTGGAAGGATCAGTGGTCCCCCTTCGATGAATCACCAGGTTAACTTCCCTCTCTTCTCCCCGGAGTTCTCCTCCCGAGACCCCTTGCACCGATAACTCAACTTAGGGTTAGAAAGTGACCTGGAGAAGAAGGGCGAAATCAGAATTAAGCAAATAAGCACAGAAGGTAATATCCCGATGGATGAAAAGTTGCCAAAAATTTATGCTTAGCTCTAAATATCCAAATCCTAACCCCATGTAAAATTTTGGAAATTTCAGAGGTCCACAGGACCTAATTGCGATTTAAACGCAAACTTAGGTCAAAAGTTGGATTTGAACTAGAACCTTGCTCAAACACCCCCAAATCACCTCAAACCTTCATAGTAGGTTCCATATATTATTTTAAACATTCTGTCAAAATTTCAAGATTTTTGGAGCCAAATTGATGCATGAAATAACGCAAATACCAGTGCTGGAGTTATATAAAAAGAAAAACAAAGGAATCGGGCCGAGTCCCGTTCGGCCAGCCCACCGACCGGCCCGCTAAGCCACCCCGCCGGCCAACCCGCCTCCGCCCGCTCCCGCACCCGCCACGTGGGGCTCGCCTGCCAGGCCACCCCCGCCACGTCCCCGCCACCGGTTCGCTGGGGAGGGCGGCGCCCGCTCCGACCGGCCTCCTCCCACTCCGCTCGCCGCCCTATTTAATCCTCTCTCTCCGACAGCCTCTCTCCCCTGTTCGAACTCCAGCTCCACCCGCATAACCCTAGCGCCGAGCTCTCCCCCTTTCTTCCCCCTTCTTCCCCGTGGCCGGCCGAACTCCGGCGAGGGATTCACGCTGCTTCGATAGCTCCCCGCGTCCCTCAGCTGGCTCCCGAACTCCCTCTCCTCTCCCTTAATCTCCTCGGCCCCTTTTTCCTTGCAGATCTGCGCTCAGGCCATCTCATCGCCGTCGATTGGGGAGCTGCATCGCCAGCGACCGTCACAAGCGTCCTCCCCGGCCTCCTCCGTCGCCCTGCTCCAGCACCTCGGACTCGGGGTGAGCTCCTCTCCCCATTCCTGCCCTTAGCCGAGCCACCCGTGCCTCCTAACCGAGTCCGGCGAGATCTCCGGCGAAGCGCCGCCGCCCAGCCTATGCTCCGGTCGGACCAGGGAGAGAAGATGAGCGCGTGTGAGAGGGAGTGAGAGAGGAGAAAAGGTGGCCACGTGGAGCGTCTTGGTTGGCCCCGGGAACACAGTCAGCAGCTAACTGGGACTTCTCTGTCTAGTCAGCGCTGACCCGTGGGTCCCGCCGGTCAGTTAGACGTGTTAGGGTTAGGGATTTTGTGTAGCTTTGCCTCGGGTGCGCATAAGGATTTCGGATTAGGTTTGGATAGCTTCCGGGTAGATCTAGCAATTAGGGGTACGCAGATTAGGGTTAGGGTTTTTGTTCAAAATCCGACAATTTTCAAATCGCGATAACTTTCAAACCGTAACTCCGATTTCAGTAAAATTTATATATTTGGAAACTTCACGAAATTTTCTACGATTTGGTCAACACAAACTTCAATTTGAGCACATGCACAGTAGGTCATCTAGGGTGCGAGCGTTTGGCCTTCGGTTTAACCGTCGGACGTCGATCCACCCTAGCGCGGCGACCGTAACTCCCAAAGCGAACAAATTTTATACTTCAGGAATCCTTGAGAAATCTTCTACCATCTAGTTCAAACACAATTTCCAGAGCTGCAATCAAAATTCTGACCATTTTGGCGTAAACCCTAGTTCAACCCACCTCAGGCATGGTTCTTCACTGAACCCTAACTCGGCGATTATAACTCCCACTCCATCGATCCCAGTTGTGTTTGACTTGAATCTCAGTGCACTCTCATAATAAGAACATTTCAACACATTGCCATGCACAACCAATAGTAATTTCCCACCTTTTAGCCCTAACTCGAAGTTACGCCAGTTAGCACACATGCATGAAGGATCAGCGACAAACCCTAAAAACCTTATCGTGCGGACCTTAACATGCATAATGGGTAGAACCAAGAGTTAGGTTCAACATGTATCACCCCATACCACACTCGTTAGCCCTTTTGTCGCAGATCGGCACAAACCCTAATCCGATGATCGTAACTCCGAATCCGACGATTCCCATTGTGTTGGACTCGTGCTTCAGCTTACCTTCACCTACCAACCCCATTAGCATCAGTACCATGCCCCGCCACTAACGGCGTCAACCCTAACTCATTGGAGCACCTTAACGAGTCATGCATGCATTCTAGCTACCGCATGAGCCTCCGATGAGCTAACCTAAGGTCGTGCACGTAATAATAACTCCTCGGCACCCACTGGTCACCCTAGACACCTGCATCCTTCATCAAACATTCATGCATACATGCTGGTTGTTAAGTGTTTCTTTACTGTTATTTTCCGGTATCGCTCGCTTCAGAGCTCGAAGAAGGAGACCACCCGGCTTACACCCCGGAGCAAGATCAGGAACCCGGTGATCAAGGCAAGCAGAGCTTGTTGCATCTTGTTATTATTTCATCTGCTTATCTACTTAGGCTTGTGGTAGGTTTGTCGTTTGTATGTGAGGGTCGGAACTCCCTGAAACTAGCATGGCTAGGAGAGGTTGTGTGTGTCATGTTCGCTGTGGCTGCAAATTTAATCATGATGTCCTAGCAACTTGAATTTGGTTAAGTGAGATGTGAGAGCCGAGGGTTTTGCACGATGAATATGGTTAGGTATGATTTGAGTACCTCGTTGAGAGGTGGATGAGTACCTCGTTGAGAGGTGGATGAGTACCTTGTTGAAAGGTGGATTTACTGAGATACCAACCTGACTTCATCGTGCATCTCCCTTATCACCGCATGGACATTAGCGGCATCGAGGCTGGGGTGTAGTTGAGGTAAGACTAAGACCCTTGGAGCCTTGCAACCTCCAAGGGTTAAGGCACTCTTTGCACCCAGGGTGATCGATTGCCGGTAATGATCCGAGAGATCAATGAATGTGTGGTCGTGATGGTTCACTGTCAATGTGGAGATATGTTCTGTCCCAAGTAGTTGGGAGATGACAGGTGAGAGCCATTGTAATTGTATTTTGAGGTGCACATGTGACTAGTGAGTACCATCACGTTCCTCCATTAAATTGTATGAGATCTGGTTTGGTAGTGGTTCCTCGTGATATGTTTTCTCCTGTCAGTGAATTGCTCGTATGATTATGCCTTGCTGACCAGAATTGCATCATGTTTAATTGCTGCTGAACTAGTATGTGTAGGACATTTAATCAAGCACGAATAAGTCTTGCGAGTACTTTCGTACTCACCTAGGATATTCCTAGATCATTGCAGGTGAGCCAGTGGTTGAGGAATACTTCGATGATGCCTAGCTTCCTGGTTTCCTTGGTTGGCTATCGATTCAGGGATTTTTGTGGTTGTTGGTCAGAGGTCAACGCACCGCTGTGGGACTCATCTACTTTCTTCCGCTATCGTTTAATTACTCCGTACTCGGATATGTTTCCGGTTATGACCGACTGATGTAATCTTAAGGTCCGCCGTGGACAGCTAATTTATTATCGTAATTTAGTGCTTTGTTGTGATATCCGAGTTGTTATTCGGGCTGCCCATATACAGTGCGTGTATGATATGAAGTGTATGGGTATGCCGTGAAGGGTTACGGCCGTTCCCCTTATTACTAGGCCGAGCAGGAATCGGTTGTGTGACCCGCTAGCTGAGATGCTGTGCCGGCCAGGTAGGGTGTGGGCGGGTTCTACCGGGCTTTCGAGCGACCCACTAGCTTTCGAGCTAGGTTAGGGTGTGGGTAGAATCGCCGGGCTCCTCCGACCTTGTTTTGCCTTATAGCATTCGGGAACGACTCTAAACCTTCACCGGATCAGGGAATTGTATGTGGCTCTGGAAGTCTAGTCGCTTCCCGGCCGGCTTGCGTGGGGCAGGTGTCGGATCACTCCGCCTCGGTGAGTACGGCGCAGGTACCGTGCCACCAGGTCGACTGGTCCTTCGGCCCTTGGCGATCACTCATTCCCTTAATCATATGTGATTCCCGGGTCCGTGACAGCGGCGCTGATGGGGGAGATGAGAGGCCGGCGGCGGGCTTGGAGCAGAGGGAAGCCGGCGGCGGAGAGAGGGGCGGAGGCAGAGGCGAGGCGGAGCCCAGGGGAGAGGCGACGGACCGGTGAGGTCGTGAGGAGGCAGAGCAAGGGCGGCTCGCTGGCGGCTGGAAGGCGAGGAGGCACAGGCCGGCCGGCTGCCGTACCAACGAGCGGCAGTGCTGCAGAGGGCTAGCGGCGCACCATGGGGACGGCGGCGGAGTCGTAGTGGGGGAGCGGCACGAGGGAGCAAGGAAGGGCGCGGCCGACCGGGGCAAGCTCGCCGGCGGTGGCGGGCTCAGGCGGCGGAGCCGAGGGAGGCGGAGGCGGTGGCCTAGCCCAAAGGCAAAGGCGGCGGCGGTGGGTGAGTGGGGCTGGGGTGGCCAGCCCGTGGCCCCCTGGCCCCTTTTATATTAGGGTTTCAAATTTTTTTATTATTGTTCTCTGAATTATCCTGGCCCTCCAATTGATGAAACCCTAACTCTCGCATCCGACGTCCGAAAAGTGCAAACTAATAATCCATTTTGATCACCTCGACGACACAGACAAAACTACAGTGTCCGATCATTCATATGAGACTTAATTCTTAAAATTTTAGGTTTTGAGTGAGAAGGAAATTCATGTGGATCTTCTCGGGTTTATTTTTGTTAGGGTTTTGATTGATGTCCTTCTCGAATAAACTATATGCATGCATGTATGAGAAGAAAACTGATTTATCCACGATGATCCTCACTGATCTCGTGTCTTAAGGTTTGGTCGCTACAAAACCTACCCCCCTTAAAAGAATCTCATCCCGAGATTCCTAATGATGGTAGAGGAAGAAGGTAAGAGGGAAATACAGGATTGGTACCACGTGGAAACTTTGTGGTCCTCAGGAATTCGACCTCAAGGAGATAGCTTTGAGACTACAAGGTGAACGGTATGATCAACACTCCTAACAAGGAGGCAATTAAGCTTGGAACGAAACGTTGTCGTCAGGCGTACCCGATTGGGAGTCTTGAGCATTGTTCGACCGGGGAGACAAGAAGATATCATGCCTCTTAGCATAAGATGGAATCAAGTTGTTTAGAGGGGTGAAAGAGTTGGGGAGTTGGTGGTCTTGATGGGAATGAAGTGTGCCACCTTAGGGGAAGGTAACCGATGGTCACTTGAGCAACATCAGGCTCTTCACTGAGTTGTTGATAGCAAAACATGGGATCACTAATTGACTTCTACACCAGTTCTGGAAAGAGAAAACCAGATCAAGTTATTATTCTTAGTAATAACCGCATCTGGAAGAGGAGGAGTGCAAGAACTTCGTCAATCCTGCAAATTCAGAATTCAAGATTGTTGGTTTGAGTGAGAAGAGCTGTTATGGACAAGGGAGGGGGTGGAAGGATGATTCCGAAGTAAAAGAAATGCATGGTCATGATTACTTCAGATTGGAAGGAAAGGGCAGCGAATGTGAGAATTAACCACAGATCATGATGATTGCTTTCATTATCTTAAGAAAGAATCCTTTTAATCGATTAACTGAGATGTCCCTTGCTTGAGGGCAATGAGGTGCTATTCTTGGGTAACTATGCTTCCATTAGGTAAAGAGGAAACAAGGTGATATGGATTAAATAATTTGAAGGTACTGTTCGGAGAGGGATGAATTCAGGAACTGTCAAGACCTAAGAATAGTCTCGTTCTACACATAGTACCATCAACGGGGAGTTGGCCAGACTCCCTATTGGTGTTCTAGGTGAGCATGAAAGCATTCTGAGGTTCCGAGTACACACTCATATGTACCGAATTATCCACAGAATAGATATATAAATATATATATATATATAGCATGTACGGGGCAATTCCAGATCATCCATCATTTTAGTAACTTAAATGGTTAAGGTGGAGCGGAATATCTTTAAGATTAGTCTGAGGTTCCATTCAATCTCGCTAGCAAGGTTTATTGGATGAGAATGGCTTGGATGTATCGCTCTGTACAGGTGATAGATTAAAACTATCGAGACCAAGGAATAATCCCGTACCGCATGTAGTATCATCAACGAGGAGGTGATCAGGCTCCCTATTGACATTCTGACATGGGCACGACAGCATTCCATGATACCGAATGTTTGCGCATCAATCATGAATAATCCCGTACCGCATGTAGTATCATCAACGAGGAGATGATCAGGCTCCCTATTGACATTCTGACATGGGCACGACAGCATTCCATGATACCGAATGTTTGCGCATCAATCATGAATAATCTACCATGTATAGATTCACATCCTTGGAGTAGAACAAGGCTTTAAAGGATTGAGATAAGACTCCTTTCATTCTTGCTAACAAAGAAGAGGGAGGGAAAGATCGGATCAAGACTTGGGTCAACTCCCACTCAGGCGGAGATCTTATCTTAGAATAGGAATTAAGAGATGGAAAACACAAAAGGTCGACAAGAAATTTTGCGTCGGCATCAAATGGGCATAAGGAAAAGAAGGTTGAGATTGGATATGTGGGTCGGGTATTCTTGGATTGGATACCATTCTCTTAAAAGAGATGAAGGACAGCATTGGCTCACTTGAAGGAAGGCAGAGGAATCACTTGAGCAACTTCTTATGGAGCACAACTTTTGGTTGCGACACCTGGGTATAGGTCTTCTTCAGCTCTATGCCATGACACCATCCATTTATACCCAGAGAGATGGAGGACGGGAATAAAAACCGGCGGTAGAGTCCTCAGAAGTTCAGGATATTAGCTTGGGCTTAAAAGGGCAATTTCTTATCATGAAATGAGAGGTGAACACTTAGGAGTTTCTCTAGATGAGTTACTGGGCAACTAAGAAAAGTCCTCAAGAAGGTGTCTTTGGGAGAAGGAAGGAGAATAACCACATCTGAGAGCAAAAATGGGTTAGAACTTAAACAATTGGTTGGCTGGTTTTTCCGTCCACTTACACTGAAATGGGCGAAAGGACGGTTGTTTATTCAAGATGCTACATAAGCATAGGAGGAGGGAACTGCTGGTTATCACTCACTTGACTCGGATATGAAAGTCAAGCTAGCAAAAGACTTCACGGTGCAAGATTGGATTAAAAGAGATATGCTCGTGGTCGCAGGGAGAAATGTCATGGTGCTCAAATCATTTCTTTAAATAGGTGGAATGCTCCGAGTTAAGAAGGAATACTTAGAGGGATTGTGTTAATGGAAAGTATACCAACAAGGTTTTGGGGCTTTCTAAAATTTCTCAATCGAGATGGAGCTAGAGGGATCAGGATTAACACATTGGGAGTTGTTGGTTAAATTTGTGGCTTCTTGATTGCACTTATACAAAGCTCATCTTGTCATGATAGGCAAGAATTGCGATAGGATGAGGTAAAGGTGACTTGTGCAATGACATTAGACATGTACAGGCAGCAGTAATACAAGTTTACAAATTATGCAAGAGCTAGGAATCAACATCTTCGATATGAATAGCATGCGATATCCTTGCATACGACTGGAATTGTCAACACCTTCGAGTGAGATATTTCAGCATAATATGCAAGAATAATGGGCAGCCATAATGTTCATATGGGAATGTTTAATTCATTAGCCAACTTTTAGTAGGAGGAGCTTAATTCAAGATGCCGAGAAGCAAGTTTGGCTTGCTGAAATGTTGGGACAGCACACCAACTACTGGTGTGAGAGTCAATGGAAGGGCAAAACATGGAGGAGAACCCTACACCAGGAGGTATAGAACTCAAGGAGTGAAGTAGTGGAATTAGTTCACCAAAAGAAGGAGAGCATGGTTCATCAGCTGATCCAAGAAATATAGCAAGGAACGAAAGAGAGGACAAGCAATTCAGCGTCCTCTGATGGGTAGGATTTTGAGGTTAGACAGGAAGAGAGTGAACAAGATAGAACTCTCTTGATCGTCATTTTTGGCAGAGATAAGGTGTTAACAAGGTAGAGGAAAAGCGAGAGATCATCAACTCCAGGGCTTAGAGCAGAAATTTGAGCTAGCAGAACAACTGTAAGTGGCAAGGATGCTTAGAAAGATATCGGTGTGCTCAATATACATGCAGCCTAGGGATGGCTAGCTGAGAACGTAGATATCCTCGATGGTTACGAATTCCAGCACGACGAAGACTTGATGACGGTAAAGAATGGGATACTCTGGCATTTATTAGAAGTCGAAGTACTAGAGCAGGAAAGGAAACAGGGTTGGGAGTATAGACAATGACAAAAGTTGGGGGACTTGGACAAGAATTGAGGGATGGAAATGCAAAAGTGAAACACTCAGCTATACCACTGACTAAGAAAGCACAAGAGCAAGGGTTAAAGCATCCGAGAGGCATCTTGCATAGGAAAGCAAGATGGGATGAGATGTATAAACATTTTTGCAACCAAATGAATTAGAGAAGAAGAAAATTCAGATCTAAGATTGAAGGGGATAAGGAGTAAAATGAGCCGTACTTATTCTTGTTGAAACTCATTTTTAGTTTTATAAATAATGTTGACAACATCAATCCTTAGCTAATGACCACCTGCAAGGTTTACCTACAGTCAGCTCAGCTCTGATACCAAGCTGTCACGGACCCAGGAATTACATATGATTAGGGAAACGAATGGTCGCCAAGGGCCGAGGGACCAGTCGACCTGGTGACAGGGTACCTGCACCGTACTCACCGAGGCGGAGTGATCCGACACCTGACCAACGCAAGCCGGCCGGAAGCGACTAAACTTCCTAGAACCACATACAATTTCCTGATCCGGTGAAGGTTTAGAGTCGTTCTCAATTCCACTATGCAAAGCAAGGTCGGAGGAGCCCGGCGATTCTACCCACACCCTAACCTAGCTTAAAAGCTAGTGGGGTCACTCGAAAGCCCGGTAGAATACGCTCACACCCTGCCTGGCCGGCACAGCATCTCAGCCAGCGGGTCACTCAACCGATACCTGCTCAACGTAGTAAAAAGGAGAACAGCTTTAACCCTTCACGGCATACCCATGTACTTCATATCATACATGCATTGCATATGGGCAGCCCTAATAACAACTCGATATCACAACAAAGCTCTACTACAGGAGAGTTATGGACAATACACACTTCCCGAACCTGGGATAAGTACCTATTACTCATACATAGCGACCTAGAGGTCGTTCATATTAAATACAACACAAAAACAGCAGCGGAAGATAAACGGAAAACACCGAGATGGTGGGGAAACCACCTCAAAAACAGCCCACAACATTCCCAAGGAAGTCGAAGCCGAAAGTGGTAAACCGATCCAGCGAACGCCAACACCGAAGGCTCCATGAACCTGCCTAGGATAAACCTAGGTGAGTACAACCACCGTACTCGCAAGACATTGCTTATCAACTAATTAAAACATGGTATTAATCTTATTTGGCAAGTGATAAGATTCACCATTTTTATCAAGTTCAAGTTGCATACAAGAGATAGAATGAACATAAGCTACACCATTTTAATTTCAGATTGTAACAACAACATAGAGATGATGGCAACATATACATAACAAATTACCTGAGATTTAACCTTTGGACCAGATTTCATAAACCACTTACAAGCACACATAGATCAGCCACGAAATCATCTTAAACTTAATCGGATCAGCCCACGATCCATTCTTAATTCAATTGGATCAGCTCACGATCCATATAACTCATGTTCAAAACAACCAAGGATATAGGGAGTGCATTCCTCGTGGAGTTCACAAGGCTCCACGCGGTATCGAGACTTACCTCACATATATCGTAGTTTCGTTTCCTTGGTGACGTACAAGCTTTCTCTCGGGCCTTCACCGCCGACTCAATCACCTCGGGTATAACGAGCGCATTCCTGGTGGAGGTTGTGAGGCTCCACGCAGTATCTGAGACTTACCTCAATTATACCGTAGTGTTGTTCTCGGTGACGGGCCCACGCGTGAAAAAGGGGTGTGACACGATGAAGTCACCTCAGATTGGTATAGCACAAACTCTACTTACACCTGGTCGCATTCAACCGTCAGATAAATACCAATCGTATTCATCGTTCCACCCGCCCTTCGGCTCTCACATCTTACTTTAGCAAGTTCAAGTTGGTTGGGCGACAAATTTAATTCTCAGCCATAGCTGCTGCATAACAACAAGACCTACACACATACTAGTGCGGTATCAAGTACCGATCAAGCAAATATTCACACAAGCACCAAGTCAATTTAGTTAATTAATCCAAACAGAGATTAACACCCAATGTATTGATTAATCAACAAGCAATGGAGCTTGCCTGGAAGCCGGGTGATGATGTATAACGTATCCACTAGCATTCGTGGGAAAATCTGAAGTAGCCAAACTTCAATAAGAAGCAAATAACTTCTAGAGAGGAAAAAGGAACAAGTCTAGGGAGCTATTTTGAACATTACAAATATGCATGTGATGCAACTACGGTGGATTAAAATGAAGTATACAATTACATAAGTAGATTTATATTCATTTCAGATTTTGGGTTAGTTTTAGTTGCGATATGACTTTGATCTTGGATGAACCTAGAATATGGATGCATGCATGGGATATGATATGCGACTAAGAAGAAGGGCTTTAAATATGTAATTAGGATTATGGCTCATTTGATTGATTCATATTAGTGAAATGCAAACTAGGGTGATAATGACATGCCCAAAGCATAAGATAATCAGTCGGGGTAAATTAGGATCCGCTATATTATGACAAGGTGCATTATCAACGGGGTAGAATTTAAGAGCTAGCATTCATGCGATATTGATATGCAGGGTTGTTACTAGAACATACTTGAGTGCGGTAACTATGTATTAACCGGGGTTATGGTACTAACCATGGTTATTTTAACTGTTAAGCTAGGCTCTCTAGTATTGCTACGTCTTAACTTCATTTAGGATCGGTTGAGTATCGACATTAACCACCACTTAACCTAGATTTTCATGGTTAGTACATTGTTAGGTAATACGTTTATTTCTAATCTTTAGCAACTAAAATCAAATTGAACATCTGTTCTTCCAGTTGATAGACTGATATAGATATGTTCTTGTGGCATTAGAGAGGGGCAAAATAGAGATTCAGTAGCATGCATAGTTCCCAGAATATATGTGCATACGTATTTGCTATCTAAAACAAGGTTAGAGCCTCCAAGACGTGGTCAGGTATGCCAATCTATACTCAAATAACTCATGCATTAGCGCAGCCTTAGCCACCACGACATGGGCATCCAATAAAACATCAACTTGGAATTAACGTGTATTTAGCTGTCCTTAACCAAGGCATTAAGTTGTCTAGACCTTACGCAATTGAAATCCTTAAGACCAATTTCGGTCACCAAGGTATCAACACCACCGGTTCCTTTGTTGCACAAATCATCACTTATCAAAATATATCTGCCTTAACGCTAAATAGCTGCCGTAGCCAATGGTATCAAATTCAACCAACTCACCCTAAGCACATAGGTTGGGCGTACATTTAAACATGAGTTGGTAACTAGGACAGGTTACTGAGATGGACTCCTTGATCATTAAGTTCATAGATTAGCAAATGGAGCTGAGTTGAATCTATAGCGTTTGCTCTGGTACTAAAATTCGCAAGTATTATAGTAGTGTTTTCATTGAGCAGCCATTAGTTACTAATGACCAATTGAGCATCTATTCTGAGCAGCCTGAGCATGTAACCATACGTGCATATCCCACCTCAACGATACTTTTCTCTAACCTCCATTTCCTTGGATTCAATCGTTCAATAATTACACTAAAGAGCAAATGCAACATCTATTCTTTCCAGTTAAGTGATCTGACATGTATACACAAAACCAGGGCAAGAAGGCGGAGCCGGGTCGCTTCAAGCTGTGCGGGGGTCTGCTCCGCAAGAGGAATCGTCTGATCCCCGTTGTCTGTCAGCACATCCGGATTGGCCATGAAGACCTCCCAAGAAGGATGATGACTTCCCAAACTCTCAAAATCGTCTGAGTCGTAATCGAGGACGAGCGGGAGGGACTCGATCGTACCGACCAGTCGGAATCCCTGCTCGACGGATGCAAAATCGTGTTCAAGCAGTAGATCCAACTTGGGTGCGGTCTCGTCCTCGGGGATGATCGCCAACGTCGTCGACTCGAAGGAGAGTCCAAGTGGGAAAAGCAATGAAGCCTCCGCCGACTGGCCGGAAGCCGAGTCGCAAAGGTGAAGCTTGCTGAGTTTGTCGGCGATGAAGTCCAGCTTTCCAAATCAGAAAAGCTGTCCTGGATCAGGGACAGGCCCCAAGAGACCGAACCTCACGGATCGGCCTGGAGTGGAGTCGCCGTTGCCGTTGAAGAAACCCATCTGGATCTGGCCAGATGAATCTATGCGCAACTTCCCCTACCTGGCACGCCAACGGTGTTCTGATCTGGCAATAATGAATATGGGGTGATGCGCGCGCAGCAGATCTTGATGGGTGCACACGGGACACAAAGTTTAGGCAGGTTCAGGCCCTCAAGAAGAGGTAATGCCCTACGTCCTGTGTTTGCTGGATGATATTGCTTATATCCCGAATGCCACCGGACCTCAAGAATAGATCTCTCAGTTGCTAGGGCTTATGTGTCTAACAGCTTGATAGCTCGATGGCTTGATAGCTTAAGAGCTTAATCACCTTCCCGATCGAGGGACCCCTGCCTTGCCTTATATAGTCGGCAAGGGCAGGGTTACAAGAATTCGGATCAGTTTACAAATTGATCTCCTAATTGGTTACAACTGGAATCCGGGATTACCGGGTAGGTACTTTATCCTTGTCTTGCACTCCACGTTGATGAGGTGCCCACGTGTAGAAGTCGGACTCCGAGTAGCCGGCCTGGCCCATCCTATGTCTAGAAGGCCGGCTTTGTCCTCCCTATCGATACTCGAGTGCCATGTCATCGTCAACCATCTTCATATACAGTAGTTGTACATGACTCATCATCAAGCCCCCCATTAGTATGTGAAATAAGGCCAAGACGGATCAAAGGAATCAACCCAGTCGGGGATAACATCCGACCAGATGCTCTCTTGAGTAGGATGGGTCGTCCAGTCGGGCCCTTGATCATCCAGATCCCCTAGTCAAAAATCGAGCTCTCTCGATTGGCTTAAGAAGCTCCTAAGTACTCCCACATCCAAGTAGGGACTTTGAGAATTTCAACAGACGCTTGGCTCATGCCATGACCTTTCAGTCATGCTTATCTGAACCGATGGGTTTTCCAAAATTTTGAACCGTCGTGGAGTTGTGGTGGTGAGAACCTTTCCCTCTTTTTCTGCAACTGCTATGATGACGTGAGAAATGTGTGGTGCATTCCATGGCATCGTGTGCCTGCTACTCTTTATTTCTCGTGCAAATAGTTGCTCATGTGCATAAATTTACTGCGCACCGCTGAACATGGCCTCGGTCACCGTTGGATCGCTGGCGTGGGTAGTCGGGATTTAGCAACTTTTTACCTTTATAATTCCTACGGGGGATCCAGGGGTTTTCACCACATCCTAGTCTCTTGCTTTCCAACCTTTTCATCTTCTTCCTCCTGCTTGTTCTTGTGCTTTTCTTGCTCTCACATTCCGTTTTCAGAGATGGGCAAGAAAAATCTCTCTGTCCACGGGTCATCTTCACCTGAGATGGATACTGAGATGAAGCCGAAGATCACCTCAGATCACCTGGAGGATACAAGGGGGCTTGGAGCCCTCTAACCATATCATGGAGTTGAATTCCGCTTCACAGGTAATCACACATTCCCAGCGCCAAACCCAGGATGGATTGTGGTTTTTGCTAATTTCTTTGAGTGTGGTTTCTTCTTTCCCCATCCAACCTTTTTCGTTCTATTCTTCAATTCTACAAAGTAGAACTAGTTCATCTGAATCCAAACTTGATTGTGATGCTAAGTGTTTTGGCCCATTTCTGCGAGGCTTATGTCAGAATTCGCCCTTCCATCAATCTCTTTTGTCATTTCTATATCTTGATGAGGTTACCAAGCCCAGTTTTTGGTAGTACTGACTTCTAGTTTTGAGAAGGCAAGTCGGAGAGGTATATCAGCTTCCCTTGCTGGAACTCGTGGTCGGGTTGGCATAAGAGATGGTTTTTATTGCCAATCCCACATTACCAGAGGCATGGCATTTCATGGTGCCACACCAATCCAAGCCGAGACGTGGTCAGAGGAACCGGAACTGAGTCCCTTACTCCAGTTAATTGTTGACAAAATTGCCTATCTCGATCAGCGGGGTTTGTCTGCCTAGGATGTAGCCAATGACTTCATCCGGCGAGGCTTAAGTCCATTGCGTGCCCGGCCTTCAGGTGTTTGGGAGTCATCAAATGACCCACGCTCAACCTGGGGAGGCAAGACAGGTACCCTTTTTGGCTTATAAGCTCTCTTGAACTTGGGAGAGTGATCTTCTCTGATAACGGATGTTCCCTTTTTGCAGTTCTCCTTCGCTCAATGGTGTATCGCATGACGAAGGCTCACTTCGGGACAACGCCCAATGAGGCTAAGAAGGTTCCTGTGTGTACTCCCAGGATGTCACGTAGCGATCGACGCATGTACTTATCGGTAAGCTTGATGCTTCTCTGAATAGTGATTCTGTTCATCCGAGTATAGTAGAACTAATCTTTAGTCGTACTCGGATACCTCTGGAAGCGTGCTGGTCGGGATGTGTATGCTTCAGAAGCTGAGCAGATGGATGCGGCCTTTGAGGGTATTAAGGAGGTCGCGGCATTTGATGCACAAGATTCTCCACTAAGTCGGGTGTCACGAGGTTGGCATCTCATCCAGCCTTGCCCAAGAAAAGTTCAGACTCCTCGGAACGCCGGGTCCTTAGTCCAAACAACCGAGGTGAGCGGTCCTTCTCAAGAACGTTTTCTTGAATAGGCAGTAGATTTTTTTAACACAGTTGCTACTTGTAGGATGATCCTTCCTTCCCCCTTGGTGGTCGACCAGATGGAACAGTCCCCAGCTATTACTGATCCTACCACAGGGTCTAATCAAGTCTCGGTGTTGGATAGGTCTCCGGTCTTGGGGGTCGGGGCTCGTGCCCCTGCGGTTGAGATTCCCTCGTACAAGGTGATGGAGGGGATTTCTTCATCTTTGCCCGCGGAGCTAGTGAAGCTTGTCGAGGTGGGCCTCGACTTGGATAAGCACGTCAGCCCTCTACTCGAGGTAACAAGTATGAAGAGATGTCAATTTACCAAATTTTTTTGTATTGAGGCTAACCTTGTTACTTCAGTGACGATGGCATAGCACCCGGGTATCGTCAAGGAGGACAAAGCCGACCCTCTGGACACAGAATGGGTCAGGCCGACTACTCAGAGTCTGACTTCTACACAGGGGCGCCTCATTGACTTGGAGTACAAGACAGGGATAAGTACCTGCCCGGCAACCTCGGATTCAGTTGTAACTAATTAGGAAATCAATCTGTAAACCGATCCAGACTCAACCTTACCCCGGTTGCCTATATAAGGCCAGGTAGAGATCCCCCGATGGGAAAGCTAGATTCACATAGGAGCATTCATACTCTCAGATACATAAACCCAAGCGCTCCTGAGATCTGTTCTCAAGCTCTTGCGGCACTCAGGATACAAGCAATACCACCCACCAAACACAAGACGTAGGGTATTACCTCTTCTTGAGGGCCTCAACCTGCCTAAACTTTGTCTCCCGTGTGCACCCATCTGGATCTGCTGTGCTCACGCTACCCTATATTCAATATTGCCGGATCTAAACACCGACAGTTGGCACGCCAGGTAGGGGGTGTGCGCATAGATCCATCCCAAGAGGTCCAGATGGGTTTCTTCAACAACTACGGCAACTTCGTTCCGGGCAGCATCATGAGATTCGCTTCCCTAGATGTTGTCCCTGATCTAGGACAGCTTTTTCGGTTCAGAAAGTTGGACTTTATCGTTGACAAGATCGGCAAGCTTCACCTCTGCGACTCGGCTTTCCATCGATCAATGGAGGCTTCATCACCATCTCCACTCGGACTCACCTCTGGGTCCACACCTTCGGCTCCTCTCCCCAAGAACGAGTTTGAGCCGAAGTCAGATCTGATATTTAAACATGGGTTCTCACCCGTCGAGCAGGGATCCCGACTGGTTGGCGTAATCGAGTCCCTCCTACCCGTCCTTGAGTACAACTCGGACGGCTTTGAGAGCTCGGGAAGCCACCATCCTTCTCGGGAGGTCTTCATGGCTAACCCTGATGTGCTGGTCAACAATGACGACCAATTCATCCCCATTGAGAATTAGACTCCTGAGCAACTAGCAACCACTCAGCTCCGCCTTCTTGCCAAGGAGGAGGTGCTGGCTGAGCAACAAACCACGCTGGCTCACCAGCGTGAAGAAAGAGAATACAACGAGGACATGCAGGATCGTGGATGCCAGGTCCACAACACTCCGCATGCATGAGAGGGACGGCGTCCCGATATTTCCGCTCCCCAGTCACAACATCATCGCTGCCTCGGTGGCGGCACATGCCATCAATATCCTGAGGGCACCCCAAGTCACGATGAACTCCGGCGGCTCTGGATCCTAGTAGAGGAAGCAGCCCTCCAGCAGGCCGAGATCTCCTGGGACGCGTATGTTCCTCTCTGAGTGCCAGGAGATGGCTTTTTCCCTCCAGGGAACCCACAAGCTGCAGAGGGCCGTCGTGCCAACCTTGAACGTCATCACCCCACCAGATCGGTTCGTAGCCGACTCGGACCGGATCGTGATGCACGTGGTACTATTGCTGCAGCGGGACAAAAGGATCACCCTGCTGGGTCGGTACGTAGCCGACTGGGACCAAATCGTGACGCGCGACACACCCTCGAGGCCCAACAAAATGCTTGTCGGGACTCAGGGAGAGACAATCACGGTGGTCACCACGGAGACAGCAGTGATAGCTGCACTACCAGCCGGCGTAACTCTCCAACTCATTCCAGCATGGCTTACGTAGGCCCCAAGGCGTTCGGTTCTCGCATCCACGACGTTGTCTTCCCATCACGATTCCGAGTCACTAGCGTCGACAAGTACACGGGCAAGACTCGGCCAGATATCTGGCTGGCTGATTACCACAAGTCGTGCAAAACCAATGGTGGCAATGACTACGTTGCGATTCATTACCTGCCTCTGTTTCTAGCTGACTCGGCTCGAGCCTGGCTTACTAGCTTGCCTCAGGGTTGTATCCAGTCATGGGCCGATCTTCCAGGGCACCTACAATAGGCCCGGGAATGCATGGGACCTCCACAGTTGTACTCAAGAGGCAGGCGAAACCCTCAGGGAGTACATCCAACGCTTCTCCAAAAAGAAGAACTCTACCAGAAGTCCAGGAAGGTGACATCATTACCACCTTCTCCAAGGGCGTTCGGAGCACTGACCTCATTCACAAGATCGCGTGCAAGAATCCTCAAACTATGCGCGAGCTCTTCGACATTGCCAACAATTTCGCTACTGGTGAAGAAGCTATTTGTAGCGTGACAAAGGACGATAGGGAAAGGGTAAGGCTCCCGAGTCCCCCAGGAGAAAAGATCGTCCCGAGTCGTCCAGCAAGAAACACCGGAAGCGCAAGGGCGAAGACCTTGTTGCCGCGGCTGAGCGTACCCTGCAGCGTCGTCCTTAGCGCGGCAACGCAACCTTTGAGGAGATGATGAGCCAGCCGTGTCACTTCCATGGACCAAAGTCTAACCATGTCACACGCGACTGCAATCTCCTAAAGAACATGAACAAGCCTTTCGCCCCCAACCGGAACAAAAAGGATCCTCCCCTGGATGAGGGCGATGAATTCCCAAAGGAGACCATGTGTCTCATGATCTTCGACGGCCTAAATGGCTACGAGTCCAAGCGTCGCCAGAAGCTCACCGATCGTGAGGTCAACTCGGTTGAGCCGGCGATGGTCCAAATCTGTAATTTCTTTCGGTCGCTCGGATCACCCAGACTACATACCTCACCCCAGAAGGTTTCCCTTGGTGGTGGACCCGATTGTCTACGAAGTCCATCTCACCAAGGTCCTCATGGATGGAGGGAGTGGTCTGAACATCCTCTACGTCAAGACCTTAGACGACATGAAGATCTCCCGCTCGGAAATCAAGCCCACTAGTGCACCCTTCCATGGGGTTGTACCTGGCAAGATGGTGAGACCACTCGGGCAAATTAGCTTGCTGTCAACTTTCGGTACTCCTGACAACTTCCGGACCGAGTCCCTCACCTTTGAGGTTGTCGACTTCCTAGGCTCGTATCACGCCATCCTGGGCGTCCCTGCTACGCCAAATTCATGGCCGTTCCCAGCTATGTCTACCTAAAGCTCAAGATGCCGGGTCCCCACGGGATAATATGGTACAAAGCAATTTCCAGCATGCTTACACGTGTGATTTGGAAAACTACAACCTTGCTGCGGCCCAAATCGCCGCATGCAGCTGAGCTTGACAACCTCAAATCTGCTGTGGTTGAGGAAGCACCCCCGACTAAAAATGCTTCAGCAGCGACATCATTCCAGTCGGCGAGGGATACCAAGGCAATCTAGCTCGATCCGAAAGACCCCTTCAAGACGACACAGATCGGGACTACGCTCAGTGACAAATAGGAAAACATGCTCGTCAGCTTCCTTCGCGACAACCGGGACATCTTCGCGTGGACATCTTCCGACAAGCCGGGGGTCCCGAGGGAGGCTGCCAAGCACTCTTTGAACGTTCGGCCGGATGCTAAGCCGATCAAGCAGCGCTTATGTCGTTTTGCTAAGGATAGGCGTAGAGCAATAGGAGAAGAGATAGCCAAGCTTCTGTTGGCTAGTTTTATCAAAGAAGTATATCATCCCGACTGGTTAGCGAACCTAGTCCTTGTTCAAAAAAATAATGGAAAATGGAGGATGTGCGTTGATTACACGAGTCTCAACAAAGCATGTCCCAAAGATCCTTTCACACTGCCTCGCATCGACTAGGTTATCGACTCCACGGCCGGTTGCGAAATTCTATGTTTCCTCGATGCCTACTCGGGCTACCATCAGATCAAGATGAAGGAGGAGGATGAGATCAAGACATCGTTCATCACTCCATTCGGGGCCTTCTGCTACATCTCCATGCCTTTTGGCCTAAAGAACGCCAGCGCCAAGTACCAACGGTGCATGCAGCGCTGCCTCCAGGAACAGATCAGCAGGAACGTATAAGCCTACGTCGATGATGTGGTGGTCAAATCCGAGAAGAAAGAAGATCTCCTAACCGACTTGGGGGGAAACATTCTCCAACCTTAGGCGATTCAGCATGAAACTCAACCTAGAAAAGTGCGTGTTCGGAGTGCCTTCGGGAAAGCTACTCAGTTTCATCGTTTCCGAATGAGGAATCGAGGTTAACCCGGAGTAGATCGACGCCATCATCAAAATGGGGCCACCAAAAAGCCTCAAGGATGTTCAACGGCTCACCGGGTGCATGGCGGCCCTCAGCCGATTCATCTCCTGACTCGGCGAAAAGGCCCTGCCCCTCTATAAGCTCCTCAAGAAGTTGGATAACTTCACATGGACATCTAAGGCTCAAGACGCCCTCGATGGGCTGAAAAAGCTCCTGACCACGTCCTCGGTACTGGTCTCCCCGATGCCCAATGAGCCGCTGCTCTTTTACATCGCAACAACTATCCAGGTGGCCAGTACCGTCTTGGTCGTCGAACGCTCTGAGCCAGGCCACATCCAAAAAGTTCAGCGCCCGATCTACTTCGTCACTGAAGTGCTTTTCGAGTCTAAGGCGCGGTACCCACAAATACAGAAGATCATTTAAGCGGTGTTCATAACTTCTCGGAAGCTAGTCCACTACTTTCAAGGACACCCGATCACGGTGGTCAGCTCCTTCCCGATCGCCGATGTCATCAACAATCGCGACGCCATAGGACGGATTGCTAAATGGGCAATAGAACTAATGGCATACAGCATAGTTTATGCCCTCCGCACGGCTATCAAGTATCAAGCTCTTGCCGACTTCATGGCCGAGTGGACAGAAGTCCAGTCCCCACCCTCCATCGTCCACCTCGAGCATTGGACGCTCTACTTCGATGGCTCACTGATGCTTTAGGGCGCGGGGCTGGCGTTGTGCTCATCTCTCCGAGAGGAGAACATTTCAAGTACGTGCTATAGATCCACTTCCTGGCGTCCAACAATGTCGCCGAATATGAAGCCTTACTACACAGCTTATGCATTGTGACCTCACTCGGGATTCACTGGCTTCTTGCCCGCGAAGACTCCAAACTGGTGGTCAGGCAGGTAATGAAGGACTGGTCATGCAGAGATCTAGCCATGGAAGCCTACTGCCAAGAGGTGCGCAGGCTGGAAGCCAAGTTCGATAGCCTCAAAATCACGCATGTCCTCCGCCGAGACAACGAAGCTGCAGACGCGCTCGCCAAGCTGGGGTCCAGTCGGGATGTCGTCCCAGCTGGAGTTTTTCTCTAGGAGTTGCATGCCCCTTATATCAAAGCAGAGACGGCGCCCAAGACCACCGAACCACACCCCGAAGGATTTGATAGCACTCAGCAGACTCTGCATGAAGTCTTCGCCATCACCCCCGATTGGACAACGCCCTTCCTCGACTACCTCCTACGAGACCCTGTCCCACCGGATCAGACCGAGGCGTGCCGCCTCGCGAGGCGCGCCAAGACCTACGTCGTTGTCGAGGGCGAACTCTACAAGAAAAGCACCTCCGGAATTCTCCAGCGGTGCATATCTCAAGACCAAGGGAAACAACTACTACGTGACATTCACTCGAGAGTCTCTAATAGGGAAAGCTTTCCGACAGGGTTTCTACTGGCCGACTACCATTTCAGATGCCGAGCATATCGTATGCACCTGCGAGGGATGCCAGTATTTCGCCTGGCAGACACACTTGCCGGCTCAGGCACTCCAACCTATCTCAATCTTATGGCCTTTTGCTGTCCGGGGTTTGGACATGGTTGGTCCCCTCAAGAAGGCTCCTGGGGGTTACACACATCTCTTTGTCGCCGTCGATAAGTTCACCAAGTGGATTGAAGCCAAACCAGTCACTACGATCACTTCCGAGCAGGCCGTCGAATTCTTTTGGGACATCGTCTACCGTTTCGGTGTCCCCAACAGCATCATCACGGACAACGGCACTCAATTCACCGGCGGTCCCTTCAATTTTGTGACGACTACAACATTGGCCTCGACTTTGCCGCTGTGGCACACCCACGCACCAACGGACAGGTTGAGCGAGCCAATGGTCTAATTATGCAAGGCATCAAACCTCAGATTTTCCAGCACCTAAAAAAATTTGCGGGCAAGTGGGCAGCCGAGTTGCCATCGGTGATTTGGAGCCTGCGAACTACTCCCAACCAATCAACCGGCTACACACCCTTCTTCATGGTATATGGAGCCGAGGCCGTACTGCCGACTGACCTGGACCACGGATCTCCACGCATCCGTGCTTACACCGAGGCCGAGTCGGAGGAGGCACGATAAGATGCTATTGACTAGCTTGACGAAGCACGCGAAGTTGCTTTCCTTCGGTCGGCAAAATACCAGTAGGGCCTACGCCGCTATCACAGCCAGCACGTACACGGCTGCTCGTTCAACGTTGGCGACTTGGTCCTACGCCGAGTTTAGTCCAACAAAGACAAGCACAAAAAGTGGAAGAGGATTTCACGAAGGTACAAAAAGCATCGAGATTAAATCTGTGCAGCGGGAATTCTCTTAGAAAGGAACAAAAGAAAGGCACCGGATTACTTAAAAGGAGGACAAGAGTATCTCTTTAGACTTAGCGAGGCAAAATTCAGATGGAGCACAACTTCTAGTTATAACACTTGGATATAGGCCTTCTTCTACTTCAGGATATGACATTAAGCTTTAGGAGGTGCAGCTCTTCCTCACAAACGTGAGAGACGAACACTTGATGAATTACTTTTTGGATGATCTGCTGGAAAACTAAGATGAGTCCTAGAGACATTGTTTTGGGAGAAGGGAAGGGGTTAACCACCACTGGCAGTAGGGAAGAGTTCGAACTTAAACATATAGTTGGCTGATTTTATTGTTCACTTGCACTGAAATGGATGGAAGGTCATTTATTTGTTCAGGGCATTAGGTAATTAGGGAGGGAAGGAAAAAACGATTGCCTGATAAGGAACATGGTCATCAGAGTCAGACGGATCAAAGGATTACGCGAGGCAAGTTTGAGAGTGTTTAAGTGCATTTTTAAACAATTCTAATATTAAAGTGTGTGGGGAAAGTCATGCGCCATAAATCAGTTCGGGCGGTGTGTTGGGATAGAACTTGGAGCGGGAGGGAGTGGCACTTGAGGACGGGATGAGGAAGGCAGCTCATTGAGGGATTCCTGGGAATCACTGTCAATTGAGTTTGCAGCCTCCTTTTTGCACCTAAGAGAAGCTTCGGGATGGAAATCTTTTCCTGACATCCTGTCGAGATGGGCAAGAATTGCGATAAGTCTAACTAGGAAGGGCATTTGCAGCTAAATTAAACATGTATGGGCAGCAAAGGCACCTGTTTAATCCCTTCCAAATGGTGCCAATTTCATGGAAAAAGGGAGCTCTAAATGATTGCACCAGAGACTGGTAACCAACACATTTCATATGGGTGGCATACAAGATACTTGCATACAATTGGAATTGTCAACACCTTAGAGTGAGATGTTTCAAAACAACATGCCAGAGAAAAGTGCATCCATGATACATACGAAGAGAGTTTGACTTATTATCCCAATTTTTATAAAGTGAGACTCAGCTCATGATGTCGAAAAGAAGGTTTGGGGCTTGCTGGAATTTCTGGACAGCACACACTTTAGGGGTGCGAGAATCATCCAGGACGATGGAAAACAAAGACAATACCCTACCTTGGGGTGCAGCCTTGGGGATGGAAGGGATGGTGCTTATCCTCACCAAAAGATGAAAGAGAAGGATAAGGATCTACTAAGTGACCCAGAAATGGAGCAGAAAGCAAAAGAGAGGATCAACATAACGATGTCCGCCAAAGAATGCAAAATATTTAGTCTTGGGTAAGATTAAATTGCAAAGATGGAGTGACATATACGAGGCAGCCGACAATGTGGTTTGTATTCTTGTTTGAATTCCATTTTATGTGTGTATCATTAATAACTACTCAAGTTCCCATTCTATGTACTCCTTATTACTTGGTTTTGTTTCACAACACACCACATTTTGTTTTCTAACCTTACCAGTGGCAGGTCCTAAACTTCTTTCAACTCATACGTGCTACAAACACATTCACGAGGTACAGAAAAGAGGAATTCACATATGACTATCCACAAGATTGCCTACAGCAGCGGACCCTGTATGTGCAATCTTTAACACATGTTCTGCCAATATTACCTAATTAAAAAGCAATAATAGTTGATATTTCTTGTATTATGCACTATTAATAGTTTTGATTGCGGGATATTAATGATGCTTTTCATGGATGTCGCGGGGATTTCACAGCAATATACATTTCTAGTAGGATTTGGGGGGCGCAAGAGGATGATCCAGGAGCGGGTTCACACGAGAGATTTACCCAGGTTCAGGCCCTCTATGGAAGAGGTAACACCCTACTCCTGCTGGATTGTTTAGCAAGCCTCGTGCGAGGAAAGGTTTGAGTACAATGGATGGCGTGTTCCTTCCAAGAAGAAGAAGAAAAAAATCCTCCCCTGCGCGGGGTCCTAGCCTTGCCTTATATAGACCCGGCAAGGCCTGGAGTTACAACTACCGAGTTGCGGTAACGGCACTCTTAATTAGTGCCTTAACTCTACTTAACTGCCGGGATAACGTCTATCTTCAAGCCTTGGTAACGTCCGGTCTTAATTGGCACCCGGCAGTTACTTCTGAGTGGATCTCGCAGGCCGTGTCTATCTGGGTGGGCCTCTTGTAGCAGCTTTCGGCCACCCTGAACTTTGCTGGGCCGATTCTCTGTCTTGGGCCTATCCCCTGTGGATCCCGTCGTCAGTAGCCCCCGAGTGCTTTAGGGTCTTGATACGAGCGCCGTCTGGTAGGCAAGCCGTGTGCGCCTCCGAGTCGGCCATAGAGAGACCTTGATGGACTCCTGAGATACCTGAAAAAGGTTAGGTTTGTGCTAAGTGGAGGGAGTTTCGGTGATACCCGTGCTTTCCTGCTGGGGAAGCCGGCTGGTGGCCTGCCGGGAGGCGTATCATAAATTATGAGTGAACCTGAAATAGCGTCTGGGCTTGTCCAAATGGATTGTTGCCAGCTTGTGCCCACAGGGGGGACGCTTTTGACCTTCAGCTTCGAAACTGAGTCCTCGAACTCCGGCACTGGGTTTCGAACCAGAAACCTTTTTGTGCCGCTGTGACGTCAGGTTCTGAATCAGGGACCGCCTTGTGCCGCTGTTGATGCCGGGTTCGTCCTTAACTTGGGTGTTGCCGAGTGACCTGTGAAACCCTGTTGGGTTGGTCATCGATACCCCTTTTTGCAGATATGGTCTGCTTTCAAGTGGTGCAGTTGGTATGCCTCGAAATTGTTTGGTGGAGTCGGCACAGCCTGTGTCATGACTCAGTGAGCCGAGCCGACTTCAAGCTGACTCAGCGTCCGAGTGTGATTCAACCCGATTGAGCCGAACCCGGTCGAAGCCAGCTCGTGGTCACACGAAGTCGTCTCAACTGCACATGACGTCATTCCAACATTTATTGCACGCAATTGGTTGGACAGAGCGCTTGCGGCGCTGCAGCACGATGATTTCGCCTCGAGTCCCACGCGAGGCGTGCGCGAGACATCCGCTACTGCTGCGGCGACTTAGCGGGACGTCCGAAACGATGGCTTGTTATGATTGCGCCTCGAATCACGTGGGCGATGCGCGCGGGATGGCTGCTGACGTAATGCTCGCTAGCTGGAATGCCTGGGACGACGGGTCATGGTGAAAAAGGCGCCTCAAATCCCGCGAGATCGCGCGTGCGGGACGACGGTTGCCGTGGCGATTTGCTGCCACGTGTGGCGCACGACCGTCGGCGGTTCGCCTCCCTCTTCTATAAAAACAGGTGTTGGGGTGAAGTAGTTCCCATCTGCCTTCGTCTTTCGCGCGCGCCTAAAACTCTTCTCCTCCAGAGCCCCGCCGCCGCGCACTGCTCCTTTCCTTCCCGAGAAAACGCTCGATCTACCACCGCCTTCCGACCATGTCGCGCGCCTCCAAGGGTAAGAAGATCGACACCGGGTCCTCCTCCGCCGCCGCGCTCCCCGATGACTGGAAGAAAGGTGACTGGGTCCCGTCGGTGGTGACCGACGATATCCTCGCCGGCCTCTCCACCGAGGGAATGCTGCCTCCACGTGCGATCAGCAATTGGAGGGCACCCTACCAGGAGCCGGGTCCTGCTCCGCACGATCACGAACGGGTGCTCCTCATCCCGTTCGTCGAGCGGGGATTATCGCTGCCGCCCCACGACTTCGTGCGAGGGCTCCTTCACTTCTACGGCCTTCAACTCCACCACCTCAGCCCCAATGGCATTCTACACATCGCGTGTTTCATCACGCTGTGCGAATGCTTTTTGGGAACCCGGCCTCACTGGGGGCTGTGGAAGAAAACCTTCATGGTAAAGGCATAGCCGGTCAAGGCCGGCAGGGGCCTCTCCATCTGCGGGGGAGCTGGCATTCAAGTGAAGTTCGGTGTGAAGTATTTCAAGCTGTAGCTCTCGGACACCATGCGGAAGTGGCAAGACGGGTGGTTTTACTGCCCGGACGAGCTTACTCCGACTGCCCAGGAGGGGTTGCCGAAGTACGTCCCGGGTCTCCCGGTCTGGCAGAAGCGTTGGGGCGCCAAGCCTTCCAGCACCGAAATGCCGGAGGTTGAGCGGCTCACGAGGAGGATCCAGCGGCTCCAGGACAAGGGGCTTACTGGAGTCGACCTCATCGTGACCTGGTTAAGTCAGCGAATCCAACTGCTTCAAGCTAGGGTGCACCCGATGTGGGAGTACTCGGGTGCGTCCGACCCAACCAGGGTGTCGGCAGGGGAGCTCTCGGATCAGAACTTTATGGAGCTTCTCAAGAATTTGACCAAGGAGCGATCCGGTCTCTCCAGGGCGCCACACATGGTGCCCTACTCTACCGCCAACCCCCCCGCCAACTGTAAGTATTTCGTATTCCGAGTCAAAGCCTTTGCCTTTTTGCTCCTTCGTTTCTTTTTAAACCGCGTCTTTACTTTGCAGACTTTGCTCCACTTGAACTCCATGCCGCCACTTCCTGAGCAAAATCCAGCTCCGGAGGCTTTGGACGACGTGGAGGTCGAGGAAGAAGCCCCCGAGGGCAGGGACCCGGAACGAGGGCGAGTTCCGGAGGACTCAGAAGACGAGTCGGAAGAGGCCCCTATGATTTTCAAACGGAGGCGTACGGACGACGCCTCTGGGTCCGGGGCCTCATGAGCCTAGGCGGAGTCGGCTCAGATAGAATCGGCTACCAAGCGGGCGTGGGTCGACACTGCCAACCCTGCGGTACAAGTTACCGCGCCTGCCGTCAAGCCGGTTGCACCCCAGCCGGCATCCGCCAGCTCCTCCGGGGGTCCGTCCGCCCCGGCGAAGCCGAAGAAGAAGGTGGTCCCTACGGCCACCAGGTACGCTTCTTTCGCTTTCTTTCCCGTTTCAATTAAAAAGGGAAAGATGCTGAAAATGGTTTGCGCTTTTGTTTTTTGCAGAGTCCAAAGGAAGCTCTCTGACAAAGGAGGCTTCCAGCCCGGCTCGTCCACGGGGCTGACTCCAACCCCGCCACCAGGGTCGGCCTCTCCAGCTCCGACCGCAACTGCGCCTAGCGTGCAGACGCCCACCGCGCCCGTGGCGATGGCGTCAGAGTCGGGAGAGGGGATGGAGCCAGCCGCGCCCCCGACTGCGGCTGCGCCTAGCGCGTCGCCGTCTGCTGCACCCGTGGCAGAGACGTCGGAGTTGGGCGCGGGTATCGGACCGGCCGCAGCACTAGCCAATGGCCCGCAACCTCCGTCGACTCCGGCCAGCGTGGCGACAACAGAGCCGATGGTGGCGCCCAGCACCGCCTCCGCGGAGCCGGCGGACAGGGTCCAGGGCCAGCTCATCACCGAGTCTTCACCGATGGTGGAGCGAAGCCCGGTGCTGGCTCCCGCGCCTGCGCCCTAAGGGACGGCACCCGGTTCGTCGAGCAGCCTTGTGCCCGTGCTGCTGCTACCGAGCTGCAGCACGGAGGACCTGGCTGCGGTGCAAAGGGCCACTGACCGTGTCACTACCCTCAGCTCTAAGCTTAGGGAGTTTGCTGTCGCGGCCAAGACCTTGGCGGACTCGGCCGAGGTTTTGGAATCTTCCGTCGGGGTGAGTCTTCATATTCGATCTTCACTTGATCTTTAACACTGGGAGCACGATCAGTGCATCCAGTGGATGTAGCCCCCGAGTCTCGAGCCGACTGTTTGAGTCGGCTTGAGACTTATTAACTCGGGTCCCACTGACTCAAATTTCTCCCTTTGTCCAAGTTGCGGTCTGGAGGCAGCCAAGTGCTTTTAGAGAGAAAAGTCTCCCTCGAGAAAGCGTTGGCTGACGAGAGGGCCAGGACCCGGCAACTCGAAGAAAAACTCGCTGCCGCGGGGAGTAAGCATCCGAATCATTGTCATCGTTTGCCTTCAAATTTTCTTGACTCTAATCTTTTCAAGTCAGCAGATGTCGAGGCCGAAAATGCCCGCCTGCGCGGACAGTTGAAGGTCTCCGTCCCGCTGGAAAAGGTGTCGGGGATGATCGACGCCAAGATGGCCGAGCTTGACAGCGAGCTAAGGCAAGCTCGCGAGACCATGAAGACCGCTGCCTTGCTGCAGTCGGAGCATCAGCAGCTGGCCACTCAGTTTGAGCAACTGACGGCCACCAATCATGAGCTGCAGGTGCAAGTCGACAGCTTCTACTTGAAGATGACCGAGTCGCAGTAGCGGCATGCCGCGGCCATCGTCGAGTGGGAGAAACGGGAGTCAGAGCTCATGGGACATCTCAAGAAAGCCAATGAGACCCTGCTTGGTGAGCTTCTGAGTCTCTCATCAACTTCTTTTGTCCATGCCCCTGCTTAGTTCCTTGTAACAATTCTAAAGCAGATGCTTGCCCAGAACTAGAGGAGGAGGCAAGGCATGCGGCGCTCCGACTTCGAGCACTGGAGCACCCGGCTGAATCAGCGCTCGAGGCCTTCTGGACACCCGAGTTGATGTCCAATTGTATCATCACTGTGGAGGACCGACTCCTCCAAGTGAAGAGCCTCGTTCAACGCATGAAGTCGACGGCGCAGAGCCTTTGCGCCAAGCTCTGGCCCAACGATGAAGTGGGCTCCAGCATCTCGCCCTCACCGACAAGCTTTCACAAGGCTTGGTGGAGGAGGAGAAGTGGAAGGAGTCGGTGGCCCGTTCGAGAGCCGGCATGGCACTGGCGATGGTGCTGGCGCACCACCCTGACGAGGTATTTTTTTTTGTTTAGACTCGGTATACCGAGTGAAATTATGTAAAGACTACTAAGTTGAACAAGTAGGTTTTTTGCAATGAATTTCTTGTGTTATTTTGCACAAGTTGTTTTGCTCATCTGAGTTAGTTTCTACGCCGAGTCCTTTCGCATGCAGGCCGACCTTTAGCTTTTGCTCTTCCCAACCGGACAGCCGGGTTGCGACTGTAGTAGGGGACGAAGAGTGGGCCTTAGGTACCGTACATGTTTACTTAGACGTTCATGGAGAAAAAATTAGAGGAGACAATACAGCCTGAGCCAACTGACAACACCCAGTCGATCGAGGTAGCCCCCGGGGATTGCCCGGAAGAATCGAACCACTCGGATATTTGGTGTAGCCCCCGGGAGTTGCCCAAGGGAACAAACTAGTTTGAACAGTAAGGTCACAAATAAATAACTCCAACTGGAAAGTGTGGAAAAAATAGTTTCCCCCGAGTGCCACTCGGGACAGGGAAATTTTATTGATGATCGAAAAACTGCTAAGTATTGCGAATACAAAATGTTAAGTAAAAAGGGACGTAGCTGTGCAACGTTCCAAGTCCTCTCGGTGACTGCTCCTGATGCCGGGTCCTCCAGTCGGTAGGCGCCGTTGTGCAGTACTTGGTTGATGATGAACCGCTCCTCCCAAGGCGGCGAAAGCTTGTGCATGCCAGCTTTATCTTGGATGAGTCGGAGAACCAAATCCCCTTTATTGAAGACTCGGCCCCGAACTTGGCGGCTGTGATAGCGGCGTAAGTTTTGCTGGTATATACCCGAACGTGAAAGAGCAAGTTCCCGGGCTTCCTCTAAGAGATCAAGGTCATCCTGCCTTGCCGGCTCGGCGTCCACTTCCATATATCCTGCGACTCGCGGGGAGTTGTGGAGGATGTCACTCGGCAGGACAGCTTCAGCTCCATAGACCATGAAGAAAGGCGTGTAGCTAGTCGACCGGTTTGGAGTAGTCCTTAAGCTCCAAAGGACAAAAGGGAGCTCGTCGATCCAGCAGCCGGCAGTTCTTTGTAGAGGAACCAGCAGCCAGGGCTTGATGCCTTGGAGGATGAGCGCATTGGAATGCTCAACTTGGCCATTGGACTGCGGATGGGCCACCGAAGCGTAGTCAACTCGGATGCCGTGGTCCTGGCAAAACTGGCGGAAGACTTCAGCGGTGAAGTTCTTGCCATTGTCGGTGATGATGCTGTGCGGAATGCTGAATCAGAAGATGACCCCCTTCATGAAGTTGACGGCAGTCGGACCATCGAGCTTTATGATGGGTTTGGCCTCAATCCACTTAGTGAATTTGTCCACCGCCAAGGAGGTGGGTGAATCCCCCTCTCACTTTCTTGAGCGGACCCAACATGTCGAGTCCCCATACGGCAAAGGGCCATGTGATAGGGATGGTCTTGAGTGCAGTAGCTGGTAGGTGTGATTGACGTGCGTACCGCTGACAGCCATCGCAGGTGCGAACGAGTTCCTCTGCATCAGCATGAGCAGTGAGCCAGAAAAAAACCATGACGGAAAGCCTTGGCGACGAGTGCTCGCGAAGAAGCGTGGTGACCACAGGTTCCTGAATGAATTTCCTCAAGGATTGCTCTGCCTTCTTCCGGTGAAACGTACTTCTGGAGAACTCCAGAGGTGCTACGCTTGTAAAGCTCGTTGTTGACTACGGTGTAGGCTCCAGCGCGGCGCACAATACAATGCGCCTCAGTCAGATCCTCGGGAGCTCCTTCCTTAAGAGGTAAGAGAGGAACGGCCGAGTCCAGAGTGGCATGACGGCTAGGATGCCTTCCTGAGCCGAGTCAACATTTTCAGAACCTAGGGGCGTGACCTCAGATGAGCCGGTTGCGGACTCCATCTTGACGGAAGGCTGATGTAGTTCTTGCAGAAAAACGCCGGGTGGCACCTTTTCTCGAGTGGAGCCGATCCGGGCCAGGGAGTCGGCTGCTTCGTTGTCGGCCCGGTGAACATGATGAAGTTCAAGACCTTCAAAATGGCCTTCAAGCCGTCGTACGGCAGCGCAATACGCTGCCATGGTGGGGTCCTTGGCATCCCACGTCTTTATCACTTGCTGCACCACCAGATCCGAATCACCGTGACATAAGAGTCGGCGGATACCGAGTGAGACGGTTATGCGCAAGCCATGCAACAGTGCCTCGTACTCCACGACGTTGTTAGATGCCACGAAATGGATCTGCAACACGTAGTGGAGTTTGTCGCCCTTGGGAGAGATGAGGACGACTCCAGCCCCCGTGCCCGCAAGCATCTTCGACCCGTCAAAGTACATGATTCAGTGCTCCGAGTGCACTTCGGGCGGGAGGGACTGGGTTTCTGTCCATTTAACAATGAAGTCGGCAAGAGCTTGGGACTTTATAGCCTTGCGAGGCTCGTAGTTGATGTCGTGAGCCATGAGCTCAATTGCCCACTTAGCGACTCAGCCCGTGGCATCCCTGTTGCCAATGATGTCTAATAAAGGAGCATGGCTAACCGCGGTAACCGAGTGGGCTTGGAAATAGTGCACCAGCTTCCGCGCTGCCATGAATACGCCATAGACGAGCTTCTGGTAGTGCGGGTAGCGCTGCTTCGACTCAGAAAGGACCTCGCTGACATAGTAGATGGGTCGCTGCACTTTCTGCACCCGGTCTTCTTCTGCTCGCTCTACCACCAGAACCACGCTAACCACTTGATTGGTGGCTGCAATGTAGAGTAGCAAGGGCTCCCCTTCCATCGGTGCAGTGAGGACCGGAGGCGTAGACAGCAGTCGCTTGAGGCCGTCGAAGGCCTGTTGAGCTTCGTGGTCCATTCAAAGGAGTCAGATTTCTTCAGGAGTCGGTAGAAGGGCAGAGCCTTCTCACCGAGTCAGGAGATAACCGACTTAGTACAGCCACGCACCCGGTCAGTCGCTAGACAGCGTTCAGATCCTTCGGTTTGCCCATCTTGAGGATGGCCTCAATCTTGTCCGGGTTCACCTCAAATCGTCATTCGAAAATGATGAACCCAAGTAGCTTGCCTGAAGGAACTCCAAAGACACACTTCTCCGGGTTGAGCTTCATATCAAATCTTGAGATTGGCGAAGGTTTCGGCCAAGTCGATCAAAAGATCCGGCTCTTTTTTGTCTTCACTACGATGTCGTCAACGTAGGCTTGGACATTTCTGCCTATCTGGCCGTGCAAACACTTCTGCATACATCGCTGATATGTGGCTCTAGCGCTTTTCAAACCGAAAGGCATAGTGATATAGCAGTAAGCCCCAAACGGGGTAATGAAAGAAGTCTTTATTTGATCTGATTCTTTCATCTTAATCTGGTGGTAGCCTGAATAGGCATCCAGAAAATATAAACGCTCACACCTTGCCGTGGAGTCGACTACCTGATCGATACGAGGTAGTGCGAACGGGTCCTTGGGGCAAGCTTTGTTCAGCAAAGTGTAATCTACACACATTTGCCAAGTCTTGTTCTTCTTAAGAACCAGGACTGGGTTTGCTAACCAGTCCGGGTGAAGAACTTCCTTGATGAACCCAGCCGCGAGGAGTTGGGCTATCTCTTCTCCAATGGCTTTGCGCCTGTCCTCGGTGAAACGGCGGAGGGATTGCCTGACTGGCTTCGCTTCTTTGGAGACGTTGAGGGAGTGCTCGGCGAACTTCCTTGGAACTCCGGGCATGTCAGCTGGCTTCCATGCGAAGATGTTCCAATTCTCACGAAAGAAGTCGACGAGCGTGCTTTCCTATTTGGCCTCAAGGTCGGACCTGATCTGGACCGTCTTGGACGGATCGTCGGGGTGGACCTGGACTTTCTTCGTGTCCTTGGCCGACTGGAAAGTGGACTCGGACACCAACTTCTTGCTAGGCGGAGCCTGTTTGAGGTTGGCATTCTTCTTGATGGCCTCCAGCTCTTCCGCCGCGATCAGGGACTCGGCTATGTCCGCGCTAGCGATATCGCACTTGGTGGAGCGCTCGAAGTCGCCAGCGATGGTGATGACCCCCTTAGGACCTGGCATCTTCAGCTTGAGATAGATGTAGCACGGCCTAGCCATGAATTTGGCATAGGCCGGGCGTCTGAAGATGGCGTGGTAAGCGCTTCGGAAGTTGACGACTTCAAAGGTCAAGGTCTCCACCCGGAAGTTATCAGGACTGCCGAAAACAACCTCCAGGGAGACCTGCCCCAAGGGTTTGGTGCATTTCCCAGGCACTATCCCGTGGAAGGTAGTGCTGCTGGGACGAAGTTGGGACTCCGAGATCTGCATCTTCTTCAGGGTCTCCATGAAGATGATGTTGATGCTACTTCCGCCGTCCATAAGGACCTTGCGGAGTTTGAAGCCACCAACCTGCGGATCCACCACTAGCGGATGCTTGCCCGGGTGTGGGACGCGATCCGGGTGGTCAGAGCGGTCAAAACCGACTGGCATCTCCGACCAGTCCAGCCACTGTGGAACTGTCGGGACTGTCGCGTTTACCTCACGGCATCGCAGCTTCCGATTCCTTTTGGACTCGGATCCCTGGAAGATCATGAGGACACCCCTCTGCGGGGGATACTGCGGTGCACTGCCACCCGGAGGGCCACCCTCGTCACCAGCGTCAGGAGCGGGTTGTTTCTCTTCCCGGAGGCGCTTTAAGAAGCTGCACTCCCTGGTCGAGTGACCCGCCTGATACTCGGTAGTGCTGTGAAAAGAGCAGGGTTTGTCGAGGATCTCCTCGAAGGTGAGCCTCGGTGCCTTGCGTTGCTGCCAAGGGAGCTCCTTTCGACCGCCATCGCCGCGTTGGGGGCCGCGTTCAGCGGCCGCGACCAAGTCGGCGCCATTAACTCCATCCCTGGTGCCAGCTTTTCGCTTCTGGGGGCGGTTGTCGCCACACTTTCGACCCGAGTCGGCGTGGTCTTTGCGGCTTGAGGACTCAGATTTTGACTTGTCCTTGTCCTCATACCGCATTGCCTCCTCACCTGTCGCATACTTGCTGGCGACTTCCATGAGTTGGCCCATGGTCTAAATATTAGACCTAGCCAACTTATGCTTCAGGAGCTTATACTTGACTCCCTGAGAGAAGGCCTAAATGGCCTGCGTCTCAGAGACGTCCTCGATGGAGTTGTGTAGCTGGGTCCAGCACTGAATATAGTCGCGGACCAACTCCCCTTTCTCCTGGACGCCGAGCCAAAGGTCTTGCGTGTTCCCGGGCCGCTTGTAGGTGCCCTCAAAGTTTTTGACAAAGGCCTCTTGGAGGTCCTTCCAATCGTAGATGCTGTCTTCGGGCAAGCTGTTAAGCTATGCCCGTGTGGAGCCTTCAAGCATCAAAGGAAGGCTGCGGAGGGCAATGCATTCGTTGCCTCCGCCAATGTTGCAAGCGACGAGGTAGTCGGCAAGCCAAGTCTCCGGCTTGGCAGTGCCATCGTACTTGTCGACACTACTGGCGATCCAGAACCGATCAACGAATCCACCTACTAAAGCATAGCGGACTGGTGGAGGCCGAGCCGCCCGGTTGGTTAACCTCGTCACCGCGACGCTCAGCCCGCATCCTGGCCGCCCGACGTCCCTCGATGTCGTCCCGAGCGTCACGGACATTGTTTGCCCGGGCTCGGGGAGAGTCGGGCTCGACGCTCCGCCTCGAGTCGGTTGATCTCCTGGCGGGCATCAGGGCGCCGGTTCGTGGAGCGGCTCGGCTACGACGAGCCCACTGTGATGGGGCGACTCGGAGCCGCTGAGGGCCGGCTCCGTGCGGACCCAGAGGCCTGCCGGTCGCTTACCGAAGCAGCCTCATTCTGCTGTTCCACCGCCGTCTTCATCAGGGTGACGACTCGGCGGTAGGTCTCTGCCGCAGGACCATCTACCGGTGGCGGAAGCGAGCCACAATGAGGTTCTACGCCGGGGTTTGATAGACCGGGATGCCATCCCGCTCTCGAGCCAAAAGAGAATTGCGGACGTCACGACCCCTCCGAGCGGCCGATGACCCGGCACGGCGTGGGTGCTGGCGGGACCCGCGAGCCGGGGCTCCGCCATATTCACATTCACGCGCCTCGAGAGCTGCTTTCTCTTGGTCGACGTGATCCTGCTCCGCCAGGATGGCCTGACGAGAAGCTTCGATGGCCCTTTCCACCTCCGACTGGCCAGTAATGGGCATGCGTAAGAGCTCGTCCATCGCTCCAGCCGTCGCGCCTGACGTGCCTACCGCACCAGCTGTATCGGGCGTGACCATGTGCACTTCGGTAGTGGAGGCACGGCTGTGTGAACTCTCATACCCGTCGGATGCAGAATCCAGGACGGGCAGAAGTGAGTCGGAGCCGATCATGCCGACAAGCTTGCAAGACTCCTCGCCGTCACGTGAGGGCCCCAAGGTGTGTTTGGGTGCCAGCTCCGCCGCCAGGCAAGGAACCGGATCCTGAAGGCGAAGCCGGCCGAAATCGTCGGCCAAGAAACGCAAGCTCCTGAAGGAGAGCGTCGTGCCTCTTGGAAATGCGGCGGAGGTAAGGTGCTGTACCGAGTGGTCGAACACGAGCCTGCTGCCGATGATCGGAGTAGATCCTGCCTGGATTGCAACTCTAGCCTGCGCCTCCCCTACCTGGCGCGCCAACTGTCACGGGGATTTCACGGCAATATACATTTCTAGTAGGATTTGGGGGGCGCAAGAGGATGATCCAGGAGCGGGTCCACGCGAGAGATTTACCCAAGTTCAGGCCCTCTATGGAAGAGGCAATACCCTACTCCTGCTGGATTGTTTAGCAAGCCTTGTGCGAGGAAAGGTTTGAGTACAATGGATGGCGTGTTCCTTCCAAGAAGAAGAAGAAAAAAAAATCCTCCCCTGCGCGGGGTCCTGGCCTTGCCTTATATAGACCCGGCAAGGCCTGGAGTTACAACTACCGAGTCGCGGTAACAGCACTCTTAATTGGTGCCTTAACTCTACTTAACTGCCGGGATAATGTCTGTCTTCAAGCCTTGGTAATGTCCGGTCTTAATTGGCACCCGGCAGTTACATCCGAGTGGATCTCGCAGGCCGTGTCTATCCGGGTGGGCCTCTTGTAGCAGCTTTCGGCCACCCTGAACTTTGCTGGCTGATTCTCTGTCTTGGGCCTATCCCTTGTGGATCCCATCGTCAATGGAAAAAAAGGGATGGCAAGACGCTGAAGAAATTTGACCCAGTATAGTCTCATATCCCTATCACAATTTGTGTGCACTTGCTGATCAATTCTAAGAAAACAATTTTTCCTTCTAGGACCGTATCACAGACTTCCACAAGCTCATCGCTGAGGGGCTCATCAGGTCACCGTTGAACACCCAAGATTCTTCATGGGTTCTCATATGGAAGAAATGAATCATTAATCATCTTAAATTTGTCCTCGTATCGTCAGCAGTCCAAACCTTCTTGTATTGTGCACTCTGCTACTATTAAATGTGTCAGTACTATCAAATACGTGTCTGTAGTATTATATGACATGTATGGATTGTTACTATGTCGTGAGTGGAATAATCAATCTTAGAGTCTGTTTCGTATGTATCACAGCTTTTTTCATAGTATTTCACTCATATCATGTTTCATATGCAGTTCAAATATGTTGCTTCCTTTGCAGACATTTGTTCTTTGAACATGTGTATGACACGTTCCCATATGCCAGTGGAAACATAATCTTATAATGTAAGAAACATCTTACTCTCTAGTCAGATGACCTGTTCAAATATGTTGCTTCCTTTGTAGACATTTGTTCTCTGCACATGTGTATGACACATTCCCATATGCCAGTGGAAACATAATCTTATAATGTAATAAACATCCTATTCTCTAGTTAGATGACCTCCATATCATTTTGTTTCACATGATTCACTACTTTGTTTCCCACCCAATATGGTCGTGATCCCCTTCGTGTTTAACAATATTTCATCCCTTTCTTGTCTTGTCAAAGCTTGTGGTGACCTCCATGGCATTTTGTTTCACATGAATCACAACTTTGTTTCCCACCCAATATGGTCGTGATTCCCTTCATATTTACCAATGTTTCATCCCTTTTTTGTCTAATCCGAAGTGTAATTTCTTCCTCCATCCACAGAGATTTGGTTTTATGAATCCAAACCAAACAACTTCTATGAATGACAAGCATACCAAACCAAATTAGGAATCCAACTACATAGTTTCACACAATGACAAGCAAATAAACCAAACTACAGCTCCAACTCGTTCAAACAATAGTTCTATCAAATGTTTGGAAGAAAATGAATACATATCTCCATCCGATCCTCACAGTGTGAGCTCCGTTTCATGCCTAACTCTTTCGGCTTCGTCAGCTTCTCTCTTATTCTGAAGCGCTAACTGTGGGCAAGTCTTTCTGTTGTGTGTGTCCTCTCTGCAAAACGAGCAACAATTCTTTTCCCTGTTACTATGTTTCTTGCTATTCATTGCCCTAATCTCCACTCCTAGCATCTTCCTCTTATTTTTCTCTGGTGGGCGACCCTTCATAGCACTCCTTGGTGGGTTACGTACAATGCTCGGAACTTCAACATACGTTTTTTCATCCACACCACCATCATTTATTCTAGCTTTAGCAACTAGGCTAAATAAGTGCTCAATCCCTCCATAGACAAGCTTGTATGTATCTTCAGAAAAGCACGCATCAGATGCTAGATGTGCCATTTTCCTGCATAAAGCATTAAACCTAAGAGTATTAGTTTTAGGAACTCCAATTAAGCATGTTTGCCACTGATTGCTTCTATGTAGCGCAGTTGTTGCCTCCGGGGACCACCTCTCAAGCAAGTACTTTTTAGGTATTTCTTGCACGTTTAGCTACACCATAACCTTCAAGATGTGAGCACACAGCAGCCCATCCATGCTGAACATGTTATTGTCCTCTAGTTTAATCGAGACTACATGCATGTCCGGCCTTTCTGGATCATTTGGACATAGCTCAAACACCAGCCCCGGCATCTTCAACTCTATTGATGATCAACGTCGAGGTACTTTTCAATGATGATTTGAATTTTCCAAACAATGCCCTTGTGTAGAACTTTGCTGCCTGCTCCTCTATTTTAAAACTATCAACAAAATAAAGTAACATAAGCATTCCGTTACATGCAAAATAGTATGGAGTCAATATTCATTATATCTTTGTGGAAACATACCTCAACCACAAAGGGGCCATTGTCACCTCACCAATGAAACCTCCATTGTCCTCCCTATCGAGTGTTCTTTCAACTATGTAGTCATACTGTTTCACAAATTGCCACACAGAGCCTTGAGGGTGGACAAGCTTCTTGAAAAATGAATTTAAGCCTTCTGATCTCCCGGTCGTGCTCGTGAAGGGGAAAAAATATTTCTTGAAGTAGGCTGGTGCCCAAGTCTCCCTAGTACCCCACATGTTACTTAGGTGACTGTTATTACATAGGTCATGCTTCACAATCATCTGTTGCCATGACAGATCGAACTCCCCAACGGTGTCTGTGTCATTGATACATGCAAAGAAATCAGTTTCGAACCCTTTCCTTATATTGAATAACCTCCCAAGCTTCTCTTGCGCTTTTCACAACACATGCCACTTGCAACACCTATGTTTACTGTTTGCAAACACCTCATGTATAGTTGTTTTCATTGCTTGGTCCTAATCTGTCATCAAACAGTGCAGATGTTCTCCATCCATAGCAACCATCCAATTCTAGAACACCCATTTGAATGTCTCAATAATTTCATCAGGAATCAAGGCACAACCCAACATGATCATCTGGTTGTGGTTGTTGATCCCTACAATTAGCACAAACGGCATGTTATACATATTTGTACAGAAAGTTGTGTCAAAGAAAGCACAATCCCTGAACTTCTTGTACAGCTGTCTTGTCCTCCCATCAACCCAAAATAACTCCCTCACTGCCTGGGTTTCATCTAGCTTCAATGCATAGTAAAATTGTGGGCTGTCTCCTTGAAGCCTCTAAAAGTATTCTACGGTGGCCACCATGTTGCGCCAATTCAATCCTTACCTCAGGACTGTCCTTATGTTTTCAACATCTCTGTTTGTGTATGGAAGATTCCGGAGGCCCCCATGTAGGTCTCCTAACAATGCCATGATGTGCGAGGTCTGGATGTTGCGATGATGCAATGTCTTCAAGAACTCATATTCTTCATATGGGACTTTACGGTGAGATCTGTAGAACCTTGTTCTTTCCACTTGAGTAACCATAGGTGGGTATGTTCCTCGCGCATAACTATAACCATCCACTTCCCATTCCGACTACCAACAACCATGTTTGCTTTGCAATCGTGACTTTTCATCAAGTTTCGTGCTCTGGTATCACCATCTTTTTCAGGTAAACCATCTTCCTTCTCACCGGTTGATTCAATTCCACAATAAACCATTGTTTTGCTGACTTTCACACTCATTTTCCTTGTATGAGCACACTCAAACACCCTCTTGATCAACTTGATTACTACCCTTCTTTTGGCTCTTCCTCGAGGGCCCTATCCTTGTTCCAAACCCTAACTTGTGTGCATACTCATTGTAGATCTTTTGTGCCTCCTCTACTGTGTCGAACACCATTCCCACATATGGAACAAAATGCTCCGTCATACTATCATTTCCGACAACATTGTCTGTTTCATCACTATCATAAGTGTGTGCTTCCTCATCATCTATGTGCTGAGGCAGTCCGCTTGGCTCTATTTCGTTATCAGAGGCCTGCAATCAATGTTTCAAAGAGTCAACCCATAATTTGAGAATTTCCTGCAATACTATCCTTTACTACAATCAGTATTTGTTTCTCACATAAACGACAATTGTTTTTGGTGGTCACTAAACATGTTCACATTCTTAACGGTCCGTCTGAAATCACGACATGTTTCAATACATCAAAAATTTGAGAAGATGTTTTATACAATAACACAAAATGTTTCCCAAACTAAGTATATGTGTTGCATACACATCACTGTGCATCTGTGCCACCTACTAGATGCAATAATCGTGTTTGCCATCATAACACCAGGAAATACAGCTTGACAGGGAGCAGGATCAAAGGTCGGTTTGGAACCTTACTGAAACAACTGGAATTGAGCTAGTCTGCCGATCATCCCCGAAAGTAATAGGGGGATTAAGGAAGTTCATTTGCTCCCCAATACCTTCCACCATAGTTAAGTCATCCATTAGATTGGGTCCAACAACTCGTGGCGTAGACTGGAAACTATGATTATCTGAAGGAGGAAACTCTAAGTCAGGAATCAAATGTGCCATTTTTGGTTGTTTCAAGCAATAACTTGGCGCACGGATCTGTCATGCGAGCTCTATAGAACAAAAATGAAGAAGAAGATGGCAGCCATTGATGTAGCAAAACAAAGCAACGAAGCAGTAATTTTAGCTGTTTCCTTACATGCATTCAATCAATCCCAGATTTTTAGCTCTTTGTTGCACAAAAACAATCCACGAAAATGGGTCCAGATTTTAGATGCTGATCCAACCATCCATGGAAATGGAAATCAAAGTCCTAGTGTTATGCCTACAAATCCTGAAATAGGTATGCTGATTTTTAGCGGTCGTCATCTTACTAAATAAGTAAAGATGTAGAAGCTGCAAACTGCACTTAGACTAAAATCATAATTAAGTTGCACTACTAGCTACTATAGATTGTAGTAATCTCATTTGATAGAACCGTGTTTAGTCGTTTGATGATTGGCTAATCTATTAAGATTTGTCTATTTATCACTCGAATATTTTCTTAGAGGAAATCATGCACTCTTTCTAGCCCTACGATCTAGATCATGCCACCCTCCTCCTATCATTTCCATCTACTATATAAACCAACTACTCGATCCTACCCCATCTACTACCTCCCCTAGCCGCTTGCCCTGCCACGTGTGAGCCCCTTCCCTTAATGTTGCCAACTCTCATTGTGGTTGCCGGGGTTGCCTGCCACTTCTACCACCCCCTTTTATTGCAACGGTTGTATTTCTCATCTTGGCTTGTTGCCGACGCATAACCTCCAAAACACCTTAATTACTCAACACTTGGAGCTATATGTTAGCGTCCAGCTATTCTATTCCGTGAATCGCAAGAACACCAAGGAATTCCGGGGAATCTTTTCCTCTATCGTATCAATTCCTTCCCTTACATCACCAGCCAAGCCGTGTAGTTCTTGCCTGCCTCTCCCCTCCTGCTAACTCTCCTTTATACATTCATTACAAGGCTCCTCAACGGGCCCATTCACGGCCTGCAAACCGCTTACTGGGTCGTCGCACACGCTTGCTAGCAACCCGAGTTCCTGGGCATTCCTCATCCTGGCCGTCGACGTCCTGCACGCCAGTTGTGGACAGTGAGCTGCTAACACTCCTCCCTCCTTGAGAACCGGCTTGCCCACAAGCTGGTGCATGCGGGAAGCGTTGGCGCAGTGCTTCGGCATCTTCCCAAGTAGCCAGATCCTCCAACATGCCAGACCATTGCACCAGCACTTGCGAGATGGAAGATGAACCTTTCGCACGTAGGCGGCGCTAAAGCACACAGACAGGAAATTGATTAGGGACAGATGGTAGAGGCAACGAAGAGAGTACCTGCTAGGTGGTCGCCACCGCCTTCTTCAGCTAGGACACATGAATCACCGGATGACTCTTGCTCTCCGGAGGCAAGCGGAGGCGGTAGGCAACAGCCCACGCTCCAACACTTGAAATGGTCCATAAAACTTGAAATAGAGCTTATGATGGGCACGAGGAGCAATGGAAGACTGCACATACGGTTGAAGCTTGAGGAACACCATGTCGCCGACAGCAAATTCCCGCTCAGAGCGTTTCTTGTCAGCCTGTCATTTCATGCGCTGTTGTGCACGCACGAGCTGTTGCTGCAGCAAACGCGACATGCACTCCCGGTCCACGAGCCACTGCTGTAGATCCGGCACAGAGCAAGTATCCAGAGCAGAGATGCCAAAATGGCGAGGAGGATGGCCATATAAAACTTCAAAAGGAGAACGCCCCAAGGCCAAGTACGTGCAGGTATTGTTCCAGAACTCGGCTAACGCCAGCAACTGTGCCCATTTGGTCGGACAGGTATGCGAGAAGCAGCGGAGATAGGCTTCAACACATTGATTGACGCGCTCGGTCTGCCCGTCCGTTTGCGGATGGTAGGACGAGCTCATGCGCAACTGAGTGCCAGTCAGCTTGAAGAGTTCCTGCCAGAATGCACTAGTGAAGATCTTGTCATGGTTTGAGACAATGGACTAGTGAAGACCATGAAGTTTGAACACCTGATCCAGAAACACGGAGGCGACATGGGCAGCGGTGAACGGATGGCACAGAGGAAGGAAATGGCTATAGCGAGACCACTTGTCCACCACCACGAGAATACAATTGTAGCGTCCCGAACGCGGCAGTCCCTCAATGAAGTCCATGGAGATGATCTGCTAGGCCTGATTAGGAATGGGCAATGGTTGCAGCAGTCTAGGATAGCGAGAGCGGTTAGGTTTAACCTACTGACAAAGCTGACATTCCAGAACCCATTGGCAGATCAATTTCTTCATGCCAGGCCAGCAGAACAGCTGCTTAATACGATGATACGTCACTGGAAAGCTCGAATGTCCCCCAGTCGCACTCGAATGCAGAGCTCGAAAGATTTGCTGTTGGAGCAGAGTGTTCTGCCCGACCCAGATGCACCCTTGCTGGCGAATGAGACCATCTTTCAGACTAAAAGCACCCACCGAGTTGGACAGACAGAGAGCTAACTTGCGGAGAAGCAGCTGAGCTTGCGGATCAGTTTGATACCCTTTGGCAATCGCGTCCAGCCACACGGGCTGGCTGTGAGAAATAGTGGAGAGAGACGCGCTGGAGGGGCGACGAGACAAAGCATCGGCGGCGCGGTTCTCTGCACCCTTGCGGTAGACCACGCAGAATTGCAGGCCAAGTAACTTGGTAAATGCCTTATGCTGCCATGGAGTATGCAGCCACTGATCAGTCAAGTGAGCGAGGCTACGCTGGTTCGTGCGGATGAGGAATTCGCCATGCTGCGAATAAGAACGCCACTGTTCCACGGCCAACATGATGGCCAAATATTTCTTCTCATACGTAGATAACCCCCGAGTACGAGGCCCCAGAGCTTTACTGACGAACGCGAGGGGATGGTCGCCCTGAATCAGCACCGTGCCAATGCCCACATCAGACGCGTCCGTCTCTACGGTGAATGGCTTGGAGAAATCCGGCATCGCCAGGACGGGCGCCGAGATGAGAGCGGCCTTCAACGCCGCGAAGGCAGTGTCCATGTCAGTAGTCCAGAGGAACACCGAATGCTTACGCAACAGCTGAGTTAAGGGACGAGAGATAACTGCGTAGTGCCGCACAAATTTCCGGTAGTAACCAGTGAGGCCCAAGAAACTGTGCAATTCCTTCACCGAGCGCGGCACTGGCCAGTCCCGAACAACAGCAATCTTGGAGTCATCCGTGGGTACACCGGACCCCGAAATAATATGTCCCAAATAGGCAATCTGCTGCTGCGCAAATGTGCACTTCGAAAGCTTGACTTGCCAGTGATGTTGCGCCAACAGGGACAGGACTTGGCGCAGGTGGAGAAGATGATCAGTATAAGAAGCACTGTAAATGAGGATGTCATCGAAGAACACCAAGACGCTCTTGCACAGGTAAGGCCGGAGAGTGGCATTCATCGCACCTTGGAAGGTGGCCGCGGGAGGGGTCTAGATGGGGGAAGCGGGGGCGGCGTCAGAGGAAGGGCTCGGCGAGGAGCAGGAGCAGAAGGGGGCGCTGTGACTGAGGCGGATGGACGAGTAGTACTAGTGTGCCCGCCATCGCCCAATTTTTCCTGTAGCAGTGCCAGAGAATATGCAGTATCTAAGTCAGCAGGACGCTGCAGAGCAACCAAGGCGCGCACCGCGGGTTTAAGCCCATCGATAAATTTGGTGGTGAAGTGAATAGTCGTAGTAGCCCCTTCATATGCTGACAGGTGATCGACGAGCTCCGCAAAACGCTCAACATACTCTAGCACTGTGCCCGTCTGGTAGATGTGAAACAGCTGACGGAGAAGCGCCTGATGCTGATTGCGACCAAAACGAGTGTACAGCCATGCGCAAAAATCATCCCAGGTTGCGTGTACCAGGCGTTGCTGCATTGATTCCAGCCAACGCACCGCTGTGCCCTCGAATTGCATAGAGGCCACCACAATCCAGAGGGACGAGTGGGTACCGAACATCGCAAAGTAATCTTCACAGCACCGCTGCTAGAGTTTCGGGTTGTCTCCATCAAAACGAGGAAAATCAACTCGCGGAATCGTGTCGTGCCCCCACACCCGAAGACAATTCACCACGATGAAAAGGGGAAAGAAGCGGTCCACGCGCTCCACGGACCGGAGGAGGGACATAGGTGGTGAAGGGGCCTTGCCCGTGGTCCCGACGATGGCCGCTCTCTTCGTACCCATCTGGATCGAGCGCACCATCCGATTGCAACTTGGCGGCGAGAGCCGCTTTCGGGGACGGCGAGCCGGGAATGAGTCGATCCATCTGCACACGGATCTCTCCCAGATCCGAACGGAGCTCGGCGATGGCGGTGTCATACCGCTCCGCCGTCTCCTTCCGATGGGTGTCGAAAGCGGTGGTGAAGGAGGCGTGGATGGCGTCGAACAACTCTTGATTGGAGCAATTTTCCAGTGCCATTGCACGAGCACGGACAGCGTACCGGGTGCGGTGGTGGTGGATTGGCTCCTGGACGAGGGCTCTGATACCAAATTGTTAGCGTCCAGCTATTCTATTCCGCGAATCGCAAGAACACCAAGGAATTCCGGGGAATCTTTTCCTCTATCGTATCAATTCCTCCCCTTACATCACCAGCCAAGCCGTGTAGTTCTTGCCTGCCTCTCCCCTCCTGCTAACTCTCCTTTATACATTCATTACAAGGCTCCTCAACGGGCCCATTCACGGCCTGCAAACCGCTTACTGGGTCGTCGCACATGCTTGCTAGCAACCCGAGTTCCTGGGTCTTCCTCATCCTGGCCGTCAACGTCCTGCGTGCCAGTTGTGGACAGTGAGCGGCTAACACTATAGTTACCCCACTACTGACACCATCTGACACTATCCACTGCCCTAATCTGTGCCTACACCAGGCGGCCACCATATCCTCTTTCTCCCACCACCTCCTAACCATTCCTCTATAGGTGTGGTCCAAGAGAAACCCTACCTAACCTCAGTGAACCTTACCATAACCTATTGAACCTCAACCCTAAAGTGCTCACTGGAGCATTGCCTGGGATGAAGGCGGAAGTAGTAGTACATGTTTGACGCATAAGTGAGAAATCTGGTAAGTTTCCCCAAAGAAAAAACGTTTGACAAATTTTTAGCAAATAAGTAATTATTTTCCCTTGGAAGTACAGATGGCTTATATATGTATGTTTCAACATGGCCGAACAATGTGCCATAAATCTGAATGGTATGGAAAGCAAACGTATTGAACTAATTTAAGTTGATTAGAGAACCATGAGCAGGAGCACTCCAACGAATGTAAGAAGGAACTATGTTTGTACGTAGTTGGACGTACGCCTAGAAACCTATTGTAATTGTGGAATGTATATTTCTACGTGATAGTTATTGACAAGAAAGGAAAGGTGCAGGGAAGCAAATCGGTCTTTCCACCCCGTCCTACATGCAAGAAACTCATGTGACCTTCAGGTCACAACCTACAAATGACAAATTGGACACCCTTACATCGAGCTGTACGAGAATGGCATCCCCGAATGCCAGCGTACAAGCAGATGTACTTGCATATAGTCATATATGTTCTAGAATGTCCAATTGGAAGCTTGCGTGTGACCATTTGCTCAATCTTTACCTACCTACCTTCAATCTTGGGAGATATGCAAAGCGAAACCGCTCAATTAATTCTTCACATCCCATTCCTCCGTTTTCTCCATGCAGGTACGACTTCGCTCCCCCACGCGCTACATAACCTCATGCATCGCGAACACACTTTAGCGACAACGAGACGACCACCTGAACACCTCAAGAAGTGCTTGCTAGCTAGCTACCTCATCCATGGCGGACATACAATGCGACCAGCCCAAGCTGACGGCAAGCCCGTCGTTGTCGTCCCTGAGGATCTTCGGCTACGACGTGACCGGCGGCGCCACCGACGACGTTGCAGTGCCGGCTCCACCGACGCCGCGGACGTCGGACGGGCGCAGGTTCGAGTGCCAGTACTGCTGCCGTGAGTTCGCCAACTCGCAGGCGCTGGGCGGGCACCAGAACGCGCACAAGAAGGAGCGGCAGCATCTGAAGCGCGCGCGCCTGCAGATTGCCGCTGCCCGCGTCGACACCGGCATCGGCTACTGCGCAGCCAGCTTCGCCCAGCCGCCGGGGCACGTGATCGCACTGGGACACGGCGGGGCGCCGTCGGCCTACCCACCTGGCGCCGTCCCCAGATGGGTCTACCTTGCGCACCAGCCAACGGTAGGCCTGCCGTTTCATGCTGTTCCGACTAGCATGTGCCACGGCGAGACGAGGCTGCTCCACGTCGCTGGAGGCGGCGTCACCGGCACCAGCAGCAGCGCGCGTTCGAACGTGGTGTGTAATCAGGAGGATGACGGCGCCGAGGAAGCCTCGGCCATGGGGCTGGACCTCCATCTCAGCCTTGCTCCGGCCAGTTCGTCGTGACTCGGGGTGAACGACCGCCTCGCCATTTTAACCATGCATGAAACAAGTTATACTTCATTAATTGCTCGGCGAAAACGTCGCCTCGCCGATTTAACAATGGAACGAGTTCTATCTCCCAAGCCGACATATGTTCGTGTCCCTTTCTTTCCTCTCTCTTTTCTGAAAAGAATCCTTTGGCGCTTATTCCCTCTTTATACGTCCTTTGGTCTTGCAGAAATGCCCGAGGGACACGTATGCTTGATCAAATATCAAGCTAGTAATTGATATTCTAAGTGTAATTTTCAACAATTAAGATCTAGTTTTATTTATGAATTATTTTTTGATAGATTATCAAGCCTAATATCTGGTTACTAAGGCACAGAAATAAAGAAACTTATCAAACTATCGCCTAGATGCTGCTTCATCTTTCATTTGGGCACCAGTCTCTAACTAAGAATTCATTAGGATTTAGTAAGTCTCTGTCGAACTAGAATTAGTTAAATCTAAGTTGATCGAGTTGTACATCATCAATCTAAATTTGCAAACTAAAGTTACACATAAAATTTTTGTGTAATTTTAGACTTGAAAATATATAACTAGCTATTTATACATTCTATCCCTAAAATTACACGTTACTTTTTGAAGTGGAAGAAATGCATTTCGAATATAACGTGGATCTCTAGAAAATATTTTTGAGGCATTTGATCTAGCAAAAAAGCTAGTAAAGTTTATCACGAAGCTGCGAAATTAGTAACATATATTCTGTACATTTTGGGTTTTTTGAGGGTTTGGGGGAACTCCCGCCCCTTGTTTCACCAAATTTGAATACCTGGCTGTTTTGAATCAGTATAAGTTTGATCACGAAATGCATAACATTTACCCTGTGGAATCTTTTTTTCTTTTTGAGAATTTGTGGAAACTCACGGCCCTGGTTGTCACCAGATTTGAATACTACGCTGATTTCGACTCGATATTTGCCTTTCATACAGTCAGTCTAAACAAGGCACACTGGCGCAAAGTCGGGCAAAAAGGTGCAAGTGACAAGTTTAACATGTGGTAAAACCTGCATTTAGAAATAAAAGGAGAAGAACGCTGTGACAGTACGAAAAAATTTCAAAATTTTAAAATTCAAAATCATCTTAAAAATCTGAAATCCTTCTGGGCCTCATTTCTTTTTCTTCCAGCCCAAGATCCATTTCCCGGCCCGTCTGGCCCAACTCCCCATCACCTCCACCTCCTCTGCCATCTCCTATTGCCGCCGCCTATAACACCACCGCCACCCGTCGCACCGCCCTCCGCTCGACGCCGGTAATGGAGAGGCCCCATTTATCTGCAGTGATGCCGCTCCCAACGTCGCATTTCCACGCGTCGCTCGCCTCTCCTCTTGCTCTGCCCCGCCGCTCTTCTCTTCTCTCAGCACCCGCCCGTCACTGCCTACTCTAGCTCGCTTCCCGAGCTCGCCCGCTTGTCGAGCAACCGATGCCTCGCCACGAAGTCCGAGCGCAACAGAACTCCTGCGCCAGCGAGCTCATCTCCTCAGGTCTCGCCTCGGTGCCCTGAGCAACCCGACCGTCCCCGCCGGCTATAAAAGCCTGCGCAGACCCTCTTCACACACACGAACACCTCCACCTCCTCTTCGATCTGCGCCACTTCTTCCTCACCTCCGCGAGCTTCAGCAAGCCACCACCGACGTCTCCAACTTCGGCGAGGTGAGCTCGAGCCCACCTCCACGCCGCCGAGCTCCTCCCCCATAGCAACACCCCCATTTCTCCCAAAAAAATGGAACCACCGCATCCTCCCGAGCCTTCTCACGGTTCACGCCACCAGCGGCGAGCCTCCCCAACGGTCAATTTCTTCCCCGTCGCCGACAGCCGCCTCCTCCCCTGTTTCCTCCCCAAAATCCCCGACTCGAGCCTTCAGCTCGATTTGGAACCGAGCTGAGCCAGTGCTCTAAGCCGAGTTCCTTGGGCGGCTCAGATCAGAGCTGAGCCACCTGACTCTACTCCCCCGCAGGACGACTCACCCACCTCTTGGGCCGGCTCCAATTGTTTCTGGGCCGAGCCAATTTAGAATAGGGATTCTTTTCTTTTCTTTTTCTTTTTCATTTCTTTTTCCTATTAAGCCCTAAGCCCATGTCTAGCCCAACCCATTACCCATTCCAAGCCCTAATAAAACCCAGCACTAAAGTCTAGCCCGAAAACCCTAATGGGCCCGATACAAGTTGGCGGGCCCGCCTCAACCCGAAAGCCTGAAAACCCTAGAAACATGATTATATATGGTTTCGATCGTCTCGATGCCACGACTTCATTTCTCCACACTATTGAAGATGGGGCCTTTCAAGTATTGAATGTGCAGCCATACCTCTTCCGTGGAGTAAGGGTAATATGGTGGATTACCTTACTTAGGGCAGTTAAGGACAAGACCCTTATGCTAAGTGATGAACACAGAACCGCTCAACCACATGTTTGACTTGTCAAACTTGGCCTAGTAAATTTGCTCTACCCGTTGAACAACTACAGAATAGCTTGCCGTTCCTCTTCTCTGGAAGGCCCACAGAAGCGAAAGAGGTGATAGGCCATTTATTGGGAAATCACAACTAGAACTCACCCGACTCCCGGATCATGAAGTTGACACCGGCCCGTCGGCTCTCGAAAAAGTGAGTGACGTAGTGTTCCTAGGTAGTGTTGTGGGAGGGGTCCCCGCGTGCCCTGAATGGAAATGAGTGTTGGTAAGCAAAGCATACTTTTTATGGACTTACATCTACCTCCTTTGCAGCTTAGGTGTCATCGGGGCTGCCCCGCCGGCGGGGTGGGAATGTTTGGATATCCGAAGCACGAGCATCCATGTGACAGTCTAGAGCGCAGGCGCTGATGCACACGAAGTACAAGCGCTGGTGCACGCGGAGTACAAGCGCTGGTGCACGCGGAGTACAGGTGTTGGTGCACTCGGAATGCAAGCGCCGATGCACGTAGAGCACAGGCGTTGATGCGTGTGGAGCGCAGGTCTACGCGATGATCCAGGTGGTGAGTGACATTCGACAACCCAGAGAGTAGACGACCCCCGGGCGGGGTCCCATAAAGTGACGTCCCGTACGGCATGTCATACCGGACATCATGTAGATGCTAGGGTATATGCCTCCGCAGGCGATGTACAAATGACCTACGAGCCCTCGTCCATACGGCGGACCAGGGGTAGGACCGTAATTTGCCTAGGGGCAAGATTGTAATCTGGCTCTACGCTTCCCGAGGCCTATAAATAGGGGAGCACCCTCAAGTTGGGGGTACGGAATACAAGTCACATCAACTTCTCAGCTCACCCAAATTTTTTCTAAGTGTTCGTTGTTGCTTCACGCTCCGTTCCGCTGTCCCTCGAGCACACCCGGGTGACCCAGTACTCAACCGGGGGTGCCACAAGTTCACTATCCGACCGCGTAGTCGACGACAGTTGGCGCCATCCGCGGGGACCCCGTCCGTGGGGACGCAGACAAGAAGTCACGTGCGAAGCAGCAGCGAGCGTAACGAGATCATGCCTCCTAAGGCAAAGAGAAGCATCAAGAGGAAGTCGGCAAGTGGCTCAGCAGCGGGGTACACATTTGTGAGGACCCAGGCACGCGCCCCGAAGGTGGACGAAACATCAGCACGCACGGAAACTGTCCCACCTGCATGCCCCCGGAAGAGACCATTGGGGCCACCACCGTGCAAGGGGCTGCACCAGCGGCACCCCGAAGGATGGCCACTTGCTCCGTGGTGATCGTGGGGGGTCTTCCGGGCTTCATCGGCAGTCACCCAAACCCGCCCACCCCTGCTCCCGCACCGACACCTGCTCCAGAAGCAACAGTGGACGACTTGCGCCGCAAGCTGAGGAAGCAAGTCAACGTGTAGATGAGCTCTGCGAACGCTTGCATGCAGCCGAGCGTGATGTACTTTACACGACGGCCCAAAACCATGCACGTCGTCGACCTCTATTGTGCGCAACTCGAGACAATCCAAGCTCTTGCCGCCCTGCCGCCAAACCTAGAGATGCTTGCCACCGAAGACTTCCGTCGTCAACAGGGCGAAATTCACGCGGCGGCTCGAGACAGCGTTCGCCACCCCGACTCCATTAACCGTGAAGCCGACGCGCTTCGGGCAAGCATCTAGCATAATCAAGAGGCGGCCGGAAGGCGGCTGAAGGCACGTGCTAGGGGCTTTGTCATACACAATGACATGTTATACAAGTGAGGCGTCTACGCCCAGTTTCTCAAGTGTGTCTCAAGAGAGGGAGGAGCAGCGCTAGGTGCTAACATACACCAGGGTTGTGCGGGTCTCACCTCGCCCCTAGAGCACTAGTTGCTAAAGCCTACCAACAGGGATTTTACTGGCCAGTGGTGCTGCGTGACGCCGAGAGCCTTGTGAAGACAGTAATGTTCACGAGGTGGCCGTGGAAGGAGTTGATCCTGAAGGTGATGGTAAGCTCAGTTCCAAATGGGGGGTCCCTATGATGTCTTTTCCTCCACGCGCCATCTTCATACCATCTCCGCAGTCTCAACAGTGTCCTCCTGAAGCACAGTTGGAACGCAGACAAGCTCTGCAAGTACTACGTTTGAGCCGCACGACAAGTCATCCTGCACACACTTATGCCACCGGTTCTTTTATGTACGCCGCGTCCGCCCGCGTGGTAACATCCCACCGCGGGGTGTGCCCCTCAGCTCCGGCAGACCGCGAAGTTACATCCCGCGAGTCCGGAAGCCCTCAGCGCCGCGTCCGCCCGCGTGGTAACATCCCGTCGTGGTGCGTGCCTCTCAGCTCCGGCATACCGCGACGTTACATCCTGCGAGCCCGAAAGCCCTTCACACCGCGTCTGCCTGCGTGGTAACATCCCGCCGCGGTGTGTGCCCCTTAGCTCCGGCAGACCGCGAAGTTACATCCCGCGAGTTCGGAAGCCCTCAGTGCTGCATCCGCCCGCGTGGTAACATCCTGCCGCGACGCGTGCCTCTCAGCTCCGACATACCGCGACGTTACATCCCAGGAGCCTGGAAGCCCTTCACACCACGTCCGCCCGCGTGGTAACATCCCGCCGCTGCCTGTGCCCCTCAGCTCCGGCAGACCACGAAGTTACATCCCGCGAGTCTGGAAGCCCTCAGCGCCACACCCGCCCGCGTGGTAACATCCCGCCGCGGCGTGTGCCCCTCAGCTCCGGCAGACCACGACGTTACATCCCTCGAGCCCGAAAGCCCGCCACGCCATGTCCACCCGCGTGATAACATCCCGCCGCGGCGTGTGCCCTCAGCACCAGCAGACCGTGAAGTTATATCCCGCAAGTCCGGAAGCCCCTAACGCCGTGTCCACCCGCGTGGTAACATCCCACCGCGGCGCGTGCCTCTCAGCTCTGGCACACAGTGACATTACATCCCGCGAGCCCGGAAGCCCTTCACGCCACGGCGCGTGCCTCTCAGCTCTGGCATAAGATGACGTTACATTCCATGAGCCTGGAAGCCCCTCACGCCGCGTCCGCCCGCGTGGTAGCATCCCGCCACGGTGTGTGCCCCTCAGCTTCGGCAGACCGTGAAGTTACATCCCGTGAGTCCGGAAGCCCTCAGCGCCGCGTCTGCCCATGTGGTAACATCCCGCCGCGGCGCGTGCCCCTCAACTCCGGCAGACCGCGACGTTACATCCCGCGAGCCCAGAAGCCCTCCAAGCCACGTCCGCCCACGTGGTAACATCCCGTCGCGGCGTGTGCCCCTCAACTCCGGCAGACCGCGAAGTTACATCCCACGAGTCCGGAAGCCCCTAACGCTGTATCCGCCCGTCTGGTAACATCCTGCCACGGCGCGTGCCTCTCAGCTCCAGGTACACCGCGACGTTACATCCCGCGAGTTCGGAAGCCCTCAGCGCCGCGTTCGCCCGCGTGGTAACATCCCGCCGTGGTGCGTGCCTCTCAGCTCCGGCATACCGTGACGTTACATCCCGCGAGCCCGGAAGCCCTTCCCGCCGCGAAGTGTGCCCCTCAGCTCTGGCAGATCGCGAAGTTACATCCCGCGAGTCCGGAAGCCCTCAGCGCCGCGTCCGCCCGCGTGGTAACATCCCGCCGCGGTGCGTGCCTCTCAGCTCCAACATATCGCGACGTTACACCCCGGGAGCCCGAAAGCCCTTCACACCACGTCCGCCCGTGTGGTAACATCCCGCCGCAGCCTGTGCCCCTCAGCTCCGGCAGACCGCGAAGTTACATCCTGCGAGTCTGGAAGCCCTCAGCGCCACGTCTGCCCACGTGGTAACATCCCACCGCGGCGCTTGCCCCTCAGTTCTGGCAGATCGCGACGTTACATCCCTCGAGCCTAGAAGCCCTCCATGCCGTGTCCACCCGCGTGGTAACATCCCGCCGCGGCGTGTGCCCCTCAACTCCAGCAGACCATGAAGTTATATCCCATAAGTCCGGAAGCCCCTAACGCCGTGTCTGCCCGCGTGGTAACATCCCGCCGCGGCGCGTGCCTCTCAGCTCTGGCAGACCGCGAAGTCACATACCCCGAGTCCAGAAGCCCTCAACGCCGCATCTGCCCATGTGGTAGCATCCCACCGCGGCGCATGCTTCTCAGCTCCGGCTGACCACGAAGTCACATCCTGCGAGTCCAGAAGCCCTCAGCGTCGCATCCGCCCACATGGTAACATCCCGCCATGGTGCGTGCCCCTCAGCTCCGGCGGACCGCGAAGTCACATCCTGCCAGTCCGAAGTCCTTAATGCCGCGTCCGCCCACATGGTAGCATCCCGCGGCGGCGCGTGCTCCTCAGCTCCGGCAGACCGTGAAGTCACATCCCGCGAGTCCGGAAGCCCTCAGCACCGCATCCACCCACGTGGTAACATCCCGCCACGGCACGTGCCCCTCAACTCTGGCAGACCGCGAAGTCACATCCTGTGAGTCCGGAAGCCCTCAGCGCCGCATCCACCCACGTGGTAACATCCCGCCATGGTGCGTGCCCCTCAGCTCTGGTAGACCACGACGTGACATCCCACGAGCCTAGAAGGCCTCCACGCCACGTCCGCCTACGTGGCAACATCCCACCGCAACGTGTGCCCCTCAGCTCCGGTAGACCGCGACAGTCACATTCTACGCATCCAGCAGCCCTCTCCCTTCGCCCGCATCGTAACACTCCACCACGACACGTACCCCTCTGCTCTGAGATGGCGCAAGGTCACATCCCACGCCCCTAGAAGCCCTAACGTTGCCTCCTCTTTCATGGTGACGTCCTGCTATGGCGCGACATCAAGTTTGTGGGACATTCACCTTTACCGTGGAATGCCCTCTAACGTACGTTGATGGTCTCACCTATAGTCGTGCCATCGCATCATTCCAGCTTACATGACTTCACAAATTGTTAAATGACTAGCTACATAGCTAGTCGCTCGGTTTTTTCATTGGGAGCATAGTGCATCACGCCGCTACACCTTATTACAAGCAAGGGATATCGTCCTGCTACACTATTACATATGAAGAATAGACATGAAAACTAGCGTTATGGCATCTCGGGTGATAGAGTGCGTGTAGACAGTCCGCAACCATTGCAAGAAGGGATAGTGCATCATCTGATGAGGACATCTCCCACGCTATCATCCAAGGACCAATCACCCGTTCCCATGCCCGACGACTTAATCATGAGGTGCGTTCGTTTCTTGCTATCCATAATTATGTGGCTAAGGATGGGATGCTACTTAATGGTGATATTTTGATTCTTAGGAACATGGGAGAAGCACCACTGGACCAGCCACAAGAGGATGAGGCGTCACTCCAAGTCAAGTCAGACTCCACTTCAACTCCGAATTCGGTTCGGTTTTCAGCAGACAACACCTACATAAATGGGACATAACTTTCTCATACGGAGTCCGATTGAAGAGTTCTTATATGCGTTGGAAAGATAACAACGACACCTTTCCAATAGATCTAATGCCACGTCATGAATAATTACAGAGACGTTGGAATTATCAGAATAAGTTGTCAGGTGCTGCGACACCGTTTTGGGCCACTTCGGGCCTTGTTTTCGTTTCGGGTTTTAAGCCCAGGTTTAGGGTGATACTCTCAGAAACCCTAGGTATAAATACTCTTTAGCCGTCATTGTTTAGGGTGGGTTTTGCTTAGAATTATTCTGCCATCGCAGTCTCGCTGATTTCATCAGTTTGTAGAACCCCACTTCGAGTAATCAAACAATCATCTCGTTTGTGAGATTGCTTCTACTGTGTTCTTGCTTGTGTTCTCGATTCGCATGCAGGGATAAGCCTTCTTGGCGAGGTCAACCGCGTGCACGCGTGGTTGATAACCAACGGAGCCGTGGTGTAGCGATCGCAGGGTTCGGATCAGTTCTGATTGGAAGCCGGATCGTCAACGTCGAGTTCTCCACAATCGTGATTATCCCTTCCTGACGGAAGATTGCGCACCCCCGTGCGCATCAAGTGGTATCAGAGCTTCGGTTGCCCGTCAGGTATCATTGTATCCAATTAGTTTTGCCATCGTCCCAGAACTCCAGATATAGCCAAAAAAAATCGTAGTCCTCTAGGGCATATCACCTTCACTGTCCGAGAGCTCCGAGCCGTTGCAATTTCGTCACAGTGTCATATTGCTGAATTTTGATTCATAGTCAACGTCCGGTTGCTGGTTTAGACTTGTGTTCTTAGTCACGAGCCGTTACTTAGGGTTTGAGATATCCGAATACAACTCTGAACCCAAGTCGGAGTCGAATTCATAGTGCCTCGGTAAAACGGCCATAACTTTGTCATACGAACTCCGTTTGAGCTCTACCACCCGTCAAAACGACCGGAACGAAAAGTTACATCTAATGCCCACCTTTGAGGCCAAATTCGCCTTGGAAAATAGAGTTCTGGAAGTTTTATTCCCACATAGTCTGTTTTTTCCCTTTCGCTTGATTCTTTGAGCAGTTTTGTGAAAAAAAAAGAAAAAAAAGAAAAAAATAGTGAAGAAAAAGAGAAGAAAAAAGAAGAAGAAGAAGAAGAAGAAAAAAAACCTTGGTATACTTCTGTTTCTTGGTACTTTGGTATACTTCTGTGCCTATACTTGTTTCTAGGAACACGTTTAGGCCAGCAACTGAGACAAGTACCTTGAATTATTATTGAGCTTTACTAACTGTTGTCGAACTTTGCTAGTCCTTGCTACCAAATTGACCTTCCAAGCTCCACTCTCTTCTGATCAGTACAGTTTCAACCCGGCAATCGCTACACTCATGTCTTCAACGGTATCACAAACAAGCCACCGGTTGTACCACCTGCTACGTTGGTAAGAACTTTGCAAGAGCATGGTTAGACGCTTGAGTGAGAGCGACTCCACATCCTAGTAGTTCGTAGGAGCTTTATACATTTGTGTGTTCCTTGTTTTCACTAACCATGACAGGATCACCAGCGGCACATCAAGATGATGGAGATGAATGTGTTTCTAAGTTAGAGCTTCAAACGATGCTGCGAGATATCAATGCAAATATTAGCAAGAGCAACCAAGATAATGAGCATCGATTAGAGAGGATAGAGAGGAGTATCGCCACCCTCATCACCAGGATAGATAACCTAGAGAAGCAGCCACCTTCCGATAGAGCTGAATCGGAGGATCTCGAGGCGGATGACACTGATCAAGATGAGGATGAGTATGATCGAGCTGCCGCCAGAGCAGGACTTCCAGCTGGAGGTCACCCCCGCTCCTCACGCGGCACATCAAGAACGACGACAGCCACGTCGACAAGGTAGGGGAGGTAATGACACAAATCCTCGTCCTAGACGTGCACATGATGATTATTATGCTAATGTTAAGTTCAGTATACCATCTTTTTCTGGTTCCTATGATGCTGAAGTTTATTTGGATTGGGAGATGACAGTCGAGCAAAAATTCAATTCCCATCTAGTTCTAGAAATTCATAGAGTTAGACAAGCCACTAGTGAGTTCACTGATTTTGCTATCATTTGGTGGAATGAATTAGTAAAAGCTGGTTTAGCACCGGATACATGGCCTAGGTTAAAGAGAGCTATGCGTAGTAGATTTGTTCCTCCCACCTATAAACGTGAAATACGCAAAAAATTGCAACGCTTAAACCAAGGAAATAGATCTGTTGAGGAGTACTACCAAGAGCTACAAATAGGAATGTTGCGTTGTGAAGTAGTTGAGGATGACGAGGATAAAATGGCAAGATTCTTTGGGGGATTAAGGCGTGAGATACAAGACATAGTTGACTATAAGGATTATAACTCTCTCAATAGATTGTTCCAGCTTGCTATGTTGGTAGAAAAAGAATTGCAGGGAAGGCAGCAAAAGCCAAAGAGCAACTTCGGCGACACAAGATCGATGCCTGGAACGGTCAAGTCAGCTCCACCCCCTCCTGCACGGTCTGCTGCCCCCTACATGTCTAGGGCGCGTTCAGCAGCACCGGCATCGTCACAAGCACCAGAGGAGAAGAGTAAATCAGCAGGTTCCCCTGCCCCGGTAAAGAGCTCTTCATCGGTTGCTTCCACGGGCCGCTCCCCCGGGACTATCTGCCATAACTGCAAAGGGAAGGGCCACTTTATGATCGACTGTCCAAGCCTGTGACGGACATTCCTTGCTACAGAGAACGGTGGGTATGTTAGTGCTACTGATGTTGAGGATGATTCTGCCATTGGGGCAAACCATGCAGGTGACGATGAGACGGGAAGTGATGGCGAGGAGATTCTAGGCACGGCCGCCACAGAGAAATATCAGGCCTTCATTGTACAACGCGTGTTGAGCACTCAAGTGGAACAAGTGGAGACACTACAATGACATAACTTGTTCCAAATGTACCTCATTATCAAGGATCACCGCGTTCGCGTCATAATTGATGGAGGAAGCTGCAATAACTTGGTGAGCTCAGACTTGGTCAACAAACTTGGCTTGACCACACGTCCACATCCTCATCTATACCATATTCAGTGGTTCAACAATAGCGGTAAGGTTAAGGTAACACAATCTGCGAGAGTGCACTTTTTCATTGGTACATACCATGACTTTGCTGATTTCGATGTGGTACCTATGCAAGCATGCTCACTTTTATTAGGACGTCCATGGGAATTTGACACCGATGCCACCCATCATGGTCGAAGTAATAAATACACATTTATGCATAAGGGAAAGAAAATTACTTTACTTCCTATGACGCCCACTGAAATTATGCAATGTGAGAAAGAGGGTGCTGAAAATAGCAAGAAGGAGAGTGCACTGCAATCTGAAAATCAGCAAGTTGCTAACACCGTTTTCCCAACTAAGAAAGAGAAGAAAGTAACTAGCTCTAAGTCTGAGGGAATAAAATTGAAGGGGGGTGTTATGCTTGCTACCAAATCTGATCTTGTTGATATTAATGAGCTTGATTCTCCTTTCTATGCTTTGATATGCAAGGAAGCATTATTTTCATTTGATGATACTTCTAGTTCTTTGCCTCCTGCTGTTACTGACCTTTTGCAGGAGTATAAAGATGTGTTTCCAGTGGAGATACCCCCGGGGCTGCCACCTATTCGAGGTATTGAGCATCAAATCGACTTAATCCCAAGAGCAACATTGCCAAACCGTGCTGCCTATAGAACAAATCCGGAGGAGACTAAAGAAATTCAGCGCCAAGTCCAAGACCTTCTGGACCGTGGGTATGTGCGTGAGAGCCTTAGCCCATGTGTTGTTCCTGTTCTTTTAGTTCCTAAGAAAGATGGTAGTTGGCGTATGTGTGTTGATTGTAGAGCCATTAACAACATTACGATAAGGTATCGTCATCCTATTCCTAGTTTAGATGACATGCTTGATGAGTTGAGTGGTTCTATCATTTTCACAAAGATCGACTTGCGTAGCGGGTACCACCAAATTAGAATGAAATTGGGGAATGAATGGAAAACAACTTTTAAAACTAAGTTCAGTTTATATGAGTGGTTAGTCATGCCTTTTGGATTAACTAATGCACCTAGCACTTTCATGCGTCTCATGAATGAAGTTTTAAGAGTATTTATTGGAAAATTTGTGGTTGTCTACTTTGATGATATCTTGATATATAGCAAGTCTAATGATGAACACTTGAACCATTTGCGTGCTGTTTTTAATGCATTGAGAGATGCACGCTTGTTTGGTAATCTTGAGAAGTGTGCCTTTTGCACGGACCGTGTCTCTTTTCTTGGCTATGTTGTCACTCCACAGGGTATTGAGGTCGATGAAGTGAAAATTGAAGCCATCAAGAGCTGGCCGACCCCTCAAACTGTCACACAGGTGAGAAGCTTTCATGGACTTGCAGGATTCTACCGGCGGTTTGTGAAGAATTTCAGCACCATCGCTGCCCCATTGAACGAGTTAACAAAGAAGGGAGTTTCCTTCCAATGGGGTCCAGCACAAGAACAAGCTTTTAACATGCTTAAGGAGAAGCTTACACATGCCCCTCTACTCCAACTCCCCGACTTTGGTAAGACTTTTGAGCTTGAATGTGATGCCAATGGTATTGGGATAGGAGGAGTGCTGCTACAAGAAGGTAAACCCGTTGCTTATTTTAGTGAGAAATTGAATGGGCCAACTTTGAACTACTCTACTTATGATAAAGAGTTATATGCTTTAGTTCGGGTATTAGAAACTTGGCAACATTATCTTTGGCCTAAGGAGTTTGTCATTCATTCTGATCATGAATCCTTGAAACATATTAGAAACCAAGCAAAATTAAATAAACGACATGCAAAATGGGTCGAGTTTATAGAGTCATTTCCATATATTATTAAGCACAAACGGGGTAAAGACAATGTCATTGCTGATGCTTTATCTAGGCGATTTACTATGTTATCTCAACTTGATCATAAAATTTTTGGCCTAGAGACAATAAAAGAGTTATACGCCACTGATTTAGACTTTAGAGATGCTTTTGAAAACTATAGAGAGGGTCGAACATGGAATAAGTATGTGCTGAATGAAGGGTTATTATATCATGCTAACAAGCTATGCATCCCAGCTAGCTCCATTCGCCTTTTGTTCTTACAGGAAGCTCATGGAGGTGGTTTGATGGGACACTTTGGAGTGAAGAAAACAGAAGACGTGCTGTCCACACACTTCTTTTGGCCAAAGATGCGGAGGGACATCGAGCGCTACGTTTCACGCTGCACTACATGCAACAAAGCTAAGTCACGCTTAAACCCCTATGGTCTTGATATGCCCCTTCCTATTCCTAGTGTTCCTTGGGAGGATATATCGATGGATTTTGTCTTAGGATTACCTAGGACAAAGCGGGGGAGGGATAGTATATTTGTGGTGGTGGATCGATTTTCTAAAATGGCACATTTTATACCCTGTCATAAGAGCGATGATGCTACAAATATTGCTGATTTATTTTTCAGGGAAATCATTCGCCTCCATGGAATTCCCAACACCATTGTTTCCGATCGAGATGTGAAGTTCTTGAGCCACTTTTGGAGAAGCTTATGGAGTAAGTTGGGGACTAAGTTGTTATTTTCTACTACATGCCACCCACAAACCGATGGACAAACGGAGGTTGTTAATCGTACCTTATCCACAATGTTGCGGGCTGTTTTGAAGACAAATTTAAAGATGTGGGAAGACTGTTTACCTCATGTGGAGTTTGCATATAATCGATCGGTATATTCTACCACCAAGGTGAGCCCTTTTCAGGTAGTGTATGAGTTTAATCCACGTGCTCCCATTGATCTTTTGACATTGCCTACTTCTGAACATGTGCATTTGGATGCTAAAACACGTGCTGATTTTATTCTGAAAATCCATGCAACAACTAAAGAGAACATTGAAAAGATGACCGAAAAGTATAAACTTGCTGGTAGTCAGGGTAGGCGCCATTTATGCTTTGAACCAGGCGATCTTGTTTGGTTACACTTGAGGAAGGACAGATTTCCAGAACTAAGAAAATCCAAATTGATGCCTCGAGCTGATGGCCCTTTTAAGATAGTTAGGAAGATTAACGATAATGCATACAAGCTTGAGTTGCCTGCAGGTTTTGGGGTTAGTCCCACTTTTAACGTTTCAGATTTGAAGCCTTACTTGGGAGAAGAAGATAAGTGTGAGTCGAGGACGACTCCAATTCAAGAGGGGGAGGATGATGAGGACATCTCCCATGCTATCATCCAAGGACCAATCACCCGTTCCTGTGCCCGACGACTTAATCATGAGGTGTGTTCGTTTCTTGCTATCCATAATTATGTGGCTAAGGATGGGATGCTACTTAATGGTGATATTTTGATTCTTAGGAACATGGGAGAAGCACCACTGGACCAGCCACAAGAGGATGAGGCGTCACCCCAAGTCAAGTCGGACTCCACTTCAACTCCGAATTCGGTTCGGTTTTCAGCAGACAACACCTACATAAATGGGGCATAACTTTCTCATACGGAGTCCGATTGAAGAGTTCTTATATGCGTTGGAAAGATAACAACGACACCTTTCCAATAGATCTAATGCCACGTCATGAATAATTACAAAGACGTTGGAATTATCAGAATAAGTTGTCAGGTGCTGCGACACCGTTTTGGGCCACTTCGGGCTTTGTTTTCGTTTCGGGTTTTAAGCCCAGGTTTAGGGTGATACTCTCAGAAACCCTAGGTATAAATACTCTTTAGCCATCATTGTTTAGGGTGGGTTTTGCTTAGAATTATTCTGCCATCGCAGTCTCGTTGATTTCATCAGTTTGTAGAACCCCACTTCGAGTAATCAAACAATCATTTCGTTTGTGAGCTTGCTTCTACTGTGTTCTTGCTTGTGTTCTTGATTCGCATGCAGGGATAAGCCTTCTTGGCGAGGTCAACCGCATGCACGCGTGGTTGATAACCAACGGAGCCGTGGTGTAGCGATCGTAGGGTTCGGATCAGTTCTGATTGGAAGCCGGATCGTCAACGTCGAGTTCTCCACAATCGTGATTATCCCTTCCTGACGGAAGATCGGGCACCCCCGTGTGCATCATCATCAGGGGAAGTCCTCCCCCGGCTCAATGCCCCCTTCGGCGTGCAATGTTGGAATAACATGGGCACAACGGGCTGAGTACCGAAGCACCTAGCCAGCGTCTTATGCCCTAAAGCAAGATCCTGCAACCAATACAACAAGATGAATACCAGGATGAGTGTGGTGGTGAAACCCATAACTCTGTCCGAAAACCACACACATCAACACCCAAGAGTAGTAACAGCTAAGGCATCCAATATTATGTGGCAAAGCATGCAAGTTGACGCAACGACCAAATGACATAAATTCAGCAAGTCACAACTGGCAAGTCCCAAAAGAAAGCGTGCATCAAGTGCACTGATAAACCCAGGCACAGTCCAAAAAGTAAAGCTCGACTCCCCAAAAGGTAGAATGGTATCACACCTCACCTCCTCCATGGCCTTCGTCTCCACCAGCGTCATCATCTGATGGGGCGTTGGTGTACTCCCAGAGTGCCTTCACGTACTGCATCCCCGCCTGGCGGCGCAACCACACATGAGATAGGAAGGCCCTCGAATCATCCTCGATTTCTTCACGAGCGGAATCTGCGCGTCATTAGGGGGGACGTAGCTCGCCGTAGATAGAGCACCTCGCAAGTTGCACCCAGCCAAGGGCAAGCGAGAGAATGACATATCTTTAGCTGCCTGGGCACAAGTCTATGAAATGGGAAGGAAGTTAGGATGTAGACAGGTGGAAAATATGGTATGGACGAGGGGGGTCAAGTAGGGCCGACCTGACCGAAGAGAGGGGCACCGTTGCGTATAGCATCGCATGTGGACATGGCCTAAGCCAGCCAACTATGCACCTCATCGCTAGTGGGACCTGTGGTAAAGGGCTCCGGACGCGAACCCAGCGCCTTCCCAAGTTCATCAACGGCCTGGCATATAGACTATACGAAGCGGAGAACATCCTGTGAGCACTCTACGTGTTGTGCCTCATGGTCTGTTTGCTCGATCACACAAGCCTTCTCCGTTGCCAAATTTGTCTTTAGGCCCCACACCGTCTTCTCCGAGATTGCTAGCTTCTGGATGAGCTCCACGATGCTATCCTCTCCTTCCTTCGCCCTCCTCCCGAACTCCTGAAGCTGATGTTCCTGTGCCTTTATCCTCTCCTCTGCCTCGCGGAGCTGGTGGTCTTATACCTCGAACAGCTGCTGGAGGCTGGACATTCTCTATATGGCAAGCAAACCCTGCAAACAAAGATGCACTAGCTCGTGAGGGGTCAGAGAGGAAATAACGCGTCAAGCACTTCTGAAAGGTTACCTTAAGTAGTGCAGAGTTGGACGCCTCGCATATTTGGTGCGGTGAGAGCCCGGCAAAGACATCACTCAAGTCTTCTGCCGTGGTGCGCGAAATGATCTCCCAGAAAAAGCTGGCCTCGGCTTCTCCACTAATGAGGCTCGAGGTCGCGAGTCTGCCGGAAGCACGAAGAGGGGAGGCGGAGGAAATGCCCTTGTCAGGCTGCACTACAGGTGTGGCGGCGCCCACGGTGTTGATACCATCACCAGGCACCTACGTGTCTGCAGCGCCATCCGCCCGAGGCATGAAAACGTCTGCCCAGGGTGCGGGGGCATCCGCTGTGGCTATCATGCGTGGGCTCCGATCTGATGCCTCTAGTCTCGATGCCAATTCAGCTATGGAGACTCCTTGTGGTGGGCGAGGCTGCCGAGCGGAACTCAACATGAAGCTCGCATCAGGTGAGGGGGGCGATGCCTCCGCCTCAACTAGGGATGGTCGCGGTTGGAGTAGCATTGGCCCCTTTCCTCCTACTTGAGGATAAGGCGCGGGTGAAGATGCCACCGCCTCCCCGCTGACAGTGGATGCGCCTGCACCAATGAACCCACCGAGGTCATCGTCGAGGTAGCTCCCGTCTGGCCGGTTCCCCCCTTCAGTAGTGCCCAGAACGTCTCCCTCAGCTCTCCCATCACCGGACTCGTCTTCTGACAGTGAGTCTGCCGAACGTGACTCCGTCTCGGATGAGGCCTCGTCCTTCGACTCCACCAGTCCTGAACGCTGGCGCACCCGTTGGCGAGACATGTTGGTCGAGCCCTCATGGTGACACTTCCCGGAGCCTGTCTGGTCCACCGAAGGCAGGGTCGCAGGGCGAGGCGGGATTGGCCACCGAAAGGCCTCAGAAGCCCAATTACGGTGAGCTCCCGCGATGGCCCTCGCCATGGAGGCCACTTCTATCCTGTGCAGCTTACCAAGTACCAAAATGGCAGTGGCCTCCGCGTCCTCGACCATCAAACTTGCATGTCAGACAAGATGATGAGATTTGGGTTAGAAATGCAAGGCACCGAGCACTTGGAATCATGTATCACACTTGGCAGGGGACATACCTTCCACCGGTCGGCACTCGACGAATGCGAGCGGGCAGTGTGGAACCCCCGCTAGCAGCCATGCCAAACCCAACTCCCAGCATGCCGTGAGTGGGGCGATGCCCAGGGCACAGTATTCCTCCACCAGGTCCCTAACGCACAGCTCCTTCGCCATGCGCTCAAGGGCCGCCCTCCGTACGCTGTCACCGGTGGTAAGCCGCGGAGCTGCACAGCTGGGAGGCGTAAAGGAGTGTGAGTGCCGGTAACCCAGGTCGCCAACTTGGTAGAAAAGCCAAGCGCTCTTCCAATCCTCCCACTTGTCCTTCGTGGGAGACACCGGGAAAGCATTGCTGCGCCTACGGCGGAACCGGAAGCTGATAGTCCCAAAGCGTGAAAAGAGGTCGTCGCCGAGCGGTGATGGAAACACATGGGTCTCGAAGAAGTACGTGAAGCACGTCGCAGTCCCCTTAAACCTCATAGTCCGAAGCGCCCACTCGAACGTCAAAATCTTGACGATGGCAATGGGATGGAGGTCGCAGATCTCAAGACCGTAGTACGAGAGTATCTCGTTGAAGAAGCTGCACACAGGGAGGCACAGCCCCATGGTGAACTGATCAGCGAACATTATGATCTCCCCGGCACCGGGCTTGGCGACATCCTTGTTTGGGGGCGGTACGACCGCCTCGTGCGGCCTCCCACCAGGCGGGAGGCGCCCCCAGGGCGATCAAATCACTGACGGCCTCCTGTGTGATGGTAGAAGAGCGAAGGAAGCGGGTGAGATCGTTTTGACGATCCTTTTTCTGGTTGACCACGTCAGTCAACGCCATTGGAACCTGAGAATGACATTGCCACAAGGCTGTGTCAGTAATGCGAGAAGTTAAAACTGGGCAGAAAGGAAGTGCAAGGTACCGTGAGTCTAGCTAGGAGTGGGAAGTGGTGATGGATCTTGTCGCGAAGAGCGGTGTCTTCCTGGATGCGCTCCAAGTACAGCCAGCCGCGATGACGAATCGTGCCTGTCGGGGGTACTCGATGGATGGAAGCAAGCTGGTGTCCAGTGTAGTAAAGCTGCAAAGGTAGCAAAGTCCCAAACTCCCGCCTAGTATGCGCCAACGCTCGCGCATGCGCATATGCAAGCGCCCGCACATGTAGAATATGCCCTCTCTTCAGAAGAAACGAGCCCTGCGCGCAGCGTCCATGCGGACGGTACCCCGCTGCCTCGACTTGGTCACGAACCCAATGGAGCGTCGCTTGACAGGGACTGTCGCGCGCCTCTGTCTGCACATCTGGGGGTGCAGCCGAACACCCCCAGCCGAGAGAAGCCCAATCGCTCACGGACCACGTCGCCTCGCCTACCTCAGGAATCGCGGACCCCATCTCGCCCGTGTTCCGGTCTGGACTACTGACTACTCTGGAAATCGCCTAGCGGAAGAAGCAAGGCAGATTGTGGTGGCCACACGGTAGGAGGGAGGAAAATCAAGACGAAAAGGGGGAGGGAAACAGAGCCTTTTATACCCAGAAGTGAGACCGTCGCCTCGAATGAAACACAAAACAAAAAAATGATGACAAAAAAAACAAAAAACGAAAGCGAAGGAAAGAGAAGGGAAGCGCCGAGGACCAGGACTCGGATGAGAACCGGGCGGTGAGGCATCTAAGCCAACCTTGATGTCTTTGCGTCTCATATTCGTCGTGCTTGCTTTGGATGGCACGCCTACCATAGTTGCGACGAGACCGCCCGAAATAGTTCGTGAACTCCGGGATGTCTCGCCTGCTCCAGGAGTAGCCCACGGATTCAGCTTGTGCGCCCCGCGGACGTGTAACCAAGTCTCCTACTCCGGGTGAACCACCAGGTCCCCTACTTCGGATATGCGACCAAATTCCCGCTGGTACTCCGGGCTACTCTGGATCAGCAAGGGCGGTAAGCCCCGGCCACTGAACAAACCCGACAATAAAATGTTATCTATGGAGTTTGATCCCGCAACCTCCTCCACGGGTCCCTTATGCTTCAACTAGTGGGCCAAGGCAGGCTTTGTGTAAATAAAAGCAGCAGCGGCCTACTTAAGCGTGCTTTAGGTATAGCGGAAGAAAGAAGCTGCTGGGGGCCAATTACGCCGGTCTCAATCCGGTCGAGCTTAGACTACTCCGGGTTGCTTCCGAACCTTAACAACCCCACGGACCTCCGAAGTGCGCCGAGTGGAGCTTCGGGACACATCTTACTCCGTGTCGCCCACTTGCTCCGGACGACACACCTACCCCAAACACCCCTTACCAAGTGCCTGTATACTCCGGTTGCGAGAAACCCAGGGGGCGCTATGCCCCTACTCCGGTCGCCTTCAACTCTGGATGTTCGCAAACTCCAGACACGTGTACCCCGGGAAGCTATGCGCTCTACTCTGCGTGTGCTGACTTAGCTCCAGGCGTGGCCCCGCGAGTACGCATGCTCCGTGCGTAGCGTGCACCTTCCCTGACGCCTGTGTGCCTTGTACGTGTCGTGTTAACCCCGAATATCATGTCTGCTGCAGTTGCGACAAGGCCGTCCGGGACGGCGCATACCACGGACGAGCAACCGGGTCGCCTACTCCGGACGCAGCCCGCGTGTACTCCGGGTGCGGCCCATGTATACTCCGAACGTAGCCCATGCGTACACCGGATGTGGCCCGCGTCTCTGCTCTGGGCGCCTCCTACTCCGGATACGCGTTAACTCCCGACACGTGTACCCCGGGAAGCCATGTGCTTCATGTGCGCTAACTTAGCTCCAGACGCTGCTCTGCATGTGCGCGCGCTCCTTCGAGCACGGCGTGCTTGCTCAAGAAGTAGTACATGTACTCTAGATGCCGTATGCCTTTCCTTACTACAGTAGAGGCGATGAGATCACCCGGAATTGCGCATGAACTCTGAGTGTAGCCCACGTGTACTCTGGATACAGTCCACATGTACTCCGGGAGTAACCCGAGCATACTCCGGGTGCATCTCGTGCCTACTCTGGACGCTGCCCACGCGCACTCCGGATTCAGAACGCCCCGAGTGTAGCCCACGTGTACTCCGGATACAGTCCACATGTACTCCGGGAGTAACCCGAGCATAATCTGGGTGCATCTCGTGCCTACTCCAGACGCTGCCCACGTGCACTCCGGATTCAGCTTGTGCACTCCCTGGACGTGTAACCAGGTCTCCTACTCTGGGTGCAGCCGACGTGTACCCCAGGAGAACCAGGTCCCCTACTTGTACTCTGAGCTACCCCGAATAAGCAAGGACAACACGCCCCGGTCACTGAACAAATCCAACAAAAAATGTCACCCCACAGGTTTTGATCCCACGACCTCCATCTCAGTTACCCTGTGCTCTAACCAATATAGCCAAGGCAGCCTTTGTGTAAGTAAAGTAGCGGTGCACAAATTAATCACATCCCCGACTCCGCGTGCAGACTAGGCCTGCAGCCTTGGGCCACGGTCCAGGCATGCTCTACTCCACACATACCGACTTAGCTCCGGGCGCTGCTCCGCACGCGCGTACGCTCCTACGAGCGCGGCAACCTTACTCCGGAAGCAGCACGCGTAGTCCGGGTGCCCTGTGCCTCCCCCAGTGCCTGAGCGCCTCGTGTACGTCGCGCTTACTCCGGATGACACGCCTGCTGCAGTCACGACGCAACCGTCCGAGGCAACTCGTGTCTACTCCAAACGCAGCCCACGCGTACTCCTGGCGCGCCCCATGCGAACTCCTGATGCGACTCATGTCTACTCCGAGCGGTGCCCGCGTGCGCTCCAGGTGTAGCCCATGCGTACTCTGTGTTGAAGGACTGCCGAAACCAGGTCTAGCTCGACGATTCCCGGGAGTGAGATGAACGATTACACACGCACATGCAACGTGACAACGAGTTCATGGGATCGACTTAGCCGTCTGCTTGTTTATCGTCTTGGTGAGAGATGTACGGTCCATTAAAAAATTAATCAAGGGCGGTGCGAGTAGCCATAGAGAACTACAGTACGGAGTTGATCTGAATCCGAGTCTCGTCCCGCCTCAACCGTGATCAGAGTAGTTGCATGGTGTGGCGCGGTATGGGGGCACCTTCACTTCAGTGCCCTCGCTCCGAATAGTCCGTGTTCCTTGGATACATCGCCTCTACTCTGTTTGGCGGATAGACAGTGACGGAAGTTGAACTCTAGGGGTGTGCCTCGTCAGTCTGGGCCGCGCGTCAACCCCTTCTTGGGGGTATAACGCTGGTCCGGACGGGCGCTTCACGACCGCCCGCACCGACAAGGGGCTACTATTGTGGGAGGGGTCCCTGCGCGCTCCGAATGGAAACGTGTTGGTAAGGAGAGCATACTTTTTATGGACTTACATCTACCTCCTTTGCAGCTTAGGTGTCATCGGGGCTGCCCCGCCGGCAGGGTGGGAATGTTTGGATATTCGAAGCACGAGCATCCATGTGACAGTCCAGAGCACAAGCGCTGATGCACGTGGAGTACAAGCGCTGGTGCATGCGGAGTACAGCGGAATGCAAGCATCGATGCACGTGGAGCACAGGCACTGATGCGTGCGGAGCGCAGATCTACGTGACGATCCGGGTGGTGAGTGACGTTCGACAACCCGGAGAGTAGACGACCCCCGGGCGGGGTCCCGTAAAGTGACGTCCCGTACGGCATGTCGTACCGGATGTCACGTAGATGCTAGGGTATATGCCTCCACAGGCGATGTACAAATGACCTACGAGCCCTCGTCCGTACGGCGGACCAGGGGTAGAACCGTAATTTGCCTAGGGGCAAGATTGTAATCTGGCTCTGCACTTCCCGAGGCCTATAAATAGGGAGCGCCCCCCAAGTTGAGGGTACGGAATACAAGTCACATCAACTTCTCGGCTCGCTCAAATTTTCTCTAAGTGTTCGCTGTTGCTTCGCGCTCCGTTCCGCTGTCCCTCGTGCACACCCTAGTGACCCAGTACTCAACCGGGGGTGCCACAAGTTCACTGTCCGACAGCGTAGTCGACGACAGGTAGAAACTTCAAAAGATAGAGCAGATAAAAAGCCTTGTTATCATATCTCTGTCGACATACTGATGGGAGTATGTTAATTTCGAGTGACAATAATAGGTATAGATATCATGTGGGTAAAGCTGAGCCACTCTGCAGAGTTAAATCAAATGGTATTCGAATTAATATGCCGTGCTTCCGGTTAATGAAGTTATGTTTAGAGACACTACTACAACCAACGTCATCCAAGATCGGTATCACTGACGGGTAAACCGTGCCCGTCAGTGGTGAAATCACTTCAGGGGTAGAAAAACAACCCGTTAGTGATGAATATGCGATGAGCCTCAAGGCTATTATCAAAGATTTCATCACCCGTCAGTGATGACTTTCAGTGACGGGTAGATTTTGCGCCCGTCAGTGATGACATTATTTATCACAGACAGGTAGGAAAACTACCCGTCAGTGCTGACCTGCAGTGTCAGCACGGACAGGTAGAAAACTGACCCGTCAACGATGACCAAACTAGCACTGGCGGGTATAATTTTGGCCCGTCCGTGATGACTTCTTCTATCTATAAATGCGGGACGGCCTAGTCATTTTCACTGCATTGAAACCCTAGCTTTCTTTCGCACCGCGCTGTGGCCGCCGCCTTCTCCCCGAACCCCCCGAGCCCGGATGCGGTCGCCGCCTCTTCCTCGAGCCGGGATCCAACCGCTGCCTCCTCCCCGAGCCCCTCCAAGCCCGGATCCGGTCACTGCCTCTTCCCGGATGCGGTCGCCGCCTCTTCCTCGAGCCCGGATCCGACCGCTGCCTCCTCCCTGAGCCCCCCAAGCCCGGATCCGGTCGCCGCCTCTTCCTCGAGGCCGGCGACCGCTCCTCTGCCTTGCAGTGGTGCCGACGCCGGCGGAGGCCACCGTTCTCCCCTCTCCGTCGCGTTTGTGACACTGTGCTGCACTGCACAAGACACTTTTCTTGGAAAGAGTGTCTTGTGCAGTGTAACCGCAATGTCACAATGGTCACGACGTTCTATTGCGGTTACACTGCATAAGAAAACTACATACTGATATCGCATTCCAATGCGTCTATCACATTCTAGTGAGTCCATTTGTAATAAGTGTGTAAACACTCTAGCTAGCACTCTAGATAGTTCGTTTCCATATGAAAGTGAGATGTGCAAAATTCTTTAGCAACTTGTGTGATGTCGAATGTATTGTACATATATATATATATATATTTGAGATGTGGACTTGTCAAATTTGTGATGTGGAATTGAGATGCAGAAAATAGATTAATTTGTATATATTGTCCTGCGCATGCTGGGGCTGTGTAGAGGCTGTACATGCAGCTGGGATGTTATTCTGTTTTTCAGAGGTGGCAAGCAAAATGAACTGATGAGGCCAGGAAATTCATGCACAGAAAACATCTCATCACTGACGGGTAGAAATGTGACCCGTCAGTGATGACTCATCACTGACAGGTCATTTCACGGTCCGTCAGTGATGACCGGCTCATCACAGACGGGTCGGTATACGACCCGTCAGTGATGATGACCCTCTAGATCACAGACGGGTTGTTTCTCAACCCGTCAATGATGAGTTATCACAAACAGGTGTAAATACAACCCGTCTGTGATGATCCTGCTCTAGGCGAACAACTAAGACTGTCATCACAGACGGGTCGTACTTCTATCCGTCAGTGATAAAAAGTGTGATGGCAAATCTAACGAACAACTCACGACTTTCAGGACAACTACAATAGAACATAATAGCATACAGACCATCGGAAACGATTAAGATATATACAGACCATCGGAAATGATTAAGATATATATAGACTATTGTCTTACATACGTAATTTATAAAATAAAAATAGATAACTAAAAGTTCTCGAGCGGCAGATCTTCATCGACAGGCTCCGGCACCAGAGCGAGCACCTTATGGACCAGGAAGAAGCCCACTCGGTCGACACCCCACTTGATGTACTTCGCGTGGAGGCGGCGGCCGATGGTGCGGCGAGTGGTGCGCTCGACCCACTGGAAGTACAGGAGATGAGGAATCGCCCCGGCTCGTGGTGTGCTTCCACGATGAACTTTGTTCGTGGGTACTTCTTGGCCAACACACAGCGGACGATGAAGGCGCCGGAGTAGCGTACTCCTTCAATGTACGCACAGAGGAGGGTGCCCTCTGTGTTTCCATAGCCGCACCCAATGGCTTGAACCATCTCGCGGGAGAGGTGCATTGTGAACTCGGTGCTTGTCTGGTTGATCGGGGATGGAGGAGGGGACGTAGGCAGGGACGGAGAAGGGGACACCCTCTTGCGCTTCCTGGCCATGTGGGAGGGGGTACCCGTAGACTCCATTGCAAAGCAGGTGGTGATGAATATTTGGACGACGAATGAAGAAGAGGAGGACATTATATAGAGGTCCTCGTCTCCCGCCGTACAGGCGCGACCCCTAGTCTCCCGTCTGCCTCGTGTACCGGCGCGACCCCTCGTCTCCCACCGCTACGTGTATCGGCGGCGCGAAACAGAGAACAACTTTGGGCGTGAACACGGATCACCACTGACGGGTTACTTTTCGGTCCGTCAGTGATGATATACCACGCACGGGCGAAAATACAACCCTCTCGATCACAGACGGGTCATTTGTGTACCCGTCTGTGATGACTTATCACAGACGGGTTAAAATATAACCCGTCTATGATGATTACTATCATCACTGACGGCTCCGTATAACACACCCGTCAGTGATGAAGTCCTTGAAATGGCGGGAAAATCATCACTGACAGGTTTTGATTTGGCCCGTCCGTGATGAATTGTTCTATATAGGTTTCTAACCGTGCGATTTGTCATTTTCGCCGCGCGTCGAACCCGAGTTTTTGCTCCTAAGTTCCGACCAGCAGCGGCGCCTCCTCGCGTCTAGAGCAACGTTGCGGCCGCCCAGAAGCGTGATTTGTGGGCAATTCGGTGAGAGGAGATCTAGGGGTCGCATTTGGAAGGGGACAGTGCTATATTTTGAGTTGGAGACGAGAGCAAGGTTAGTAATTGTGCTCTCTCTATATCATTTATTAAGTGCGTACGTCCCCTAAAAGACGTAGATTAAAGCCTTCGTGCTATCATTTATTACTATAGGATCGATGGATCTAAGTTGGATGTACGGGGATCGTGCTACCAGAGGGTACATAGATGCATTATCTGGGTTTCTTAGAGCTGCCCGAGATGATATGTTGAGGAAGAGAAAGAATGAAATGTGTTGTCCATGTCGTAATTGCAATAACGTGGAGATGGTGCAGATGACAAAGGACTTGCAATTACACTTGCTTATGAAGGGTTTCATGGATGGTTATACCCGTTGGACAAGTCACGGCGAGGAGGAAAAGGTTGCCACTGGCGAAGAGGCAGAAGTCGTCCCAAGTGGCGAAGAGGTAGGAGTGGGGGTTGGCGAAGGGGTAGAAGTCAAGGCTAGACATGTTGCATCGCTCGACGAACTGGTCGAAGAAGCCAAATCGAAAGCCTCAAATGAGGATATGGTTGACGTACATAATGATTTGGACCAAATGTTGCGTGACGCGGAAGGAACGAACCTTGGTGGAAGAGAGTACGCTGAGTTCTTAGGCTTGTTGGGAGACTCGAAAATACCCTTGTTTCCGGGATGCAAACCGAAGCACACGCGATTGGCTGTCGCGCTAGAACTGTTGAAGATCAAGGCAAGCAATAACTGGTCGGACACAAGTTTCACAAAGCTGTTGGTGCTCCTGGAGGACATTCTTCCGGAAGGGAACGTGTTGCCAACAACAACTTACAAGGCGAAGAAGGTTATATGCCCTCTTGGATTAGAAGTCAAAAAAATACATGCATGTCCGAATGACTGTATTCTGTACCGCAAAGAGTACGCTAACCTGTATAGATATCCGTCGTGCAAGGCATCCCGCTACAAGCGTATTACAAATGAAGACAACTGTCATGATGACGAGGATGAAGGTGGGGGTGTGGTGAAGGGGCCTCCAGCAAAGGTGGCTTGGTATCTTCCGATCGTTCCCCGTTTGAAACGTTTGTTCGCTAATAAGAAGGAGGCAAAGATGATGCGTTGGCACTCAGAGGGGCGTAAGGAAGATGGAATAATCAGACACCCTGCCGACGCATGCCAGTGGAGGACTGTCGATAGGTTATTTCCAGAATTCGGTAAGGAGCCGAGGAGCATAAGGTTTGAGATGAGTACGGACGGAATCAATCCATTCGGTAACATGAGCAGCTGACACAGCACATGGCCAGCACATGGCCCATCCTCCTCAGTATTTACAACCTTCCTCCATGGCTGTGCATGAAGCGTAAGTACATACATCTCTCCGTACTCATTCAAGGTCCTAAGCAACGTAGAAATGATATTGATGTGTACGTACAACTACTGACGGAAGATTTAGCGACACTTTGGCACGACGGTGTGGAAGTCTGGGACGCAGATAAACAAGAGAACTTCAACCTACGCGCCTTGTTGTTCACAACCGTGAATGATTATCCTGCTTATGGAAACTCGTCCAGCCAGAATGTGAAAAGACACGAAGCATGTGTTGTGTGCCAAGAACAAACAGTGAGTCAGTTCTTGACACAATCGCGTAAAATCATATATATGGGTCACCGTCGGTTCCTTCCCAACGATCACATTTGGAGGAAGTGGAAGAAACAGTTCAACGGAGAAGTCGAGACACGGGAGCGCCCTGCGCAAAAAAAGGGTGAAGAATTCTATGAAATTGTGAAAGATATCGATGTTGTGTTTGGAAAGCAACTGAAGCTGAGGCTGGGCATCTGGAAAAAGAAATCTATATTTTGGGACTTGCCGTACTGGAAGGTGCTAAATATCCGTCACAGCATTGATGTCATGCACGTCAAAAAAAATGTGTGCGATAGCTTGATTTGTCTCTTGCTCAATATTCCAGAGAAGATAAAAGATGGTGTGAAGGCACGCCTTAACATGCAAGAAATGGGTATCAAACCAGAGCCGGGACCACAATGACGAATAAAGACAAAACATACATCCCCCCTGCTTGCTACACTCTTAGCAAGGCTAAGAGACAGGAATTGTGCCAGTGCCTCTTTGGGGTGAAAGTTCCATCTCGTTACTCCGCAAACATAAAGAAACTTGTTTCAATGAGAGACTTGAGATTAATAGGCATGAAGTCTCATGACTGTCATGTGATGATGACACAGATCCTACCTGTTGCAATAAGAGGTATCTTGGAGCCTGGAGTCCGCTAGACAATCACAAACCTGTGTAGCTTTCTCAACACGATATCTTAGAAGTCAATCGATCCACAGCGACTATCTAAACTGCAGTACAAGATAACTGTTATAATATGCCAACTAGAGATGTACTTCCCTCCATCATTTTTCGATATCATGATCCGTCTGATGATCCATGTTGTGCATGAGATACAGATGTTGGGACCCGTGTTCCTACATAGCTTGTACCCGTTCGAGAGGTACATGGGTATTCTGAAGCGCTATGTTCACAACAGATACCGGCCGGAAGGGAGCATCATCGAAGGCTATGCTGCTGAAGAGGTCGTCGAGTTTTGCACGGATTACATGGCTGAACACCGTCCCATAGGTATGCCCCGTTCTCGGCACGAGGGTAGGCTCGCTGGCGTCGGGACAATCGGAAGGAAAGATTACCAGCCTTCTGATACAATAGAGTTCGACAGAGCTCATTTCACGGTCTTGCAACACATGTCAGTGGTGGATCCTTATATCAAAATTCACAAGCAAGTGTTACGCCAACAGAATCCGAAAAAGTCCAAGTTTTGGATCACCAAAACACACAACATCGGGTTCAACCAGTGGTTGAAGAACTACTTTTACGATAAAAACCCTTCAACTGAAGAAGAAGATGTAGCCGGATGGTTGGCAAGAGGACCCGTCGCGAACGTCGTGAAATGTCAAGGGTACGAGATCAACGGATATACATTTTATACGGACGCCCAAGACCAAAAAAGCACATACCAGAACAGTGGGGTCTGGTAGAAGCCCGTAGTCCACGAGGGATTAAGTGCAACTACTACGGCATAATCAAAGAGATTTGGGAACTTGACTATATAGTCACCAAGATCCTCTTCTTTCGATGCCGATGGGTGAATCTCAAAGATGTGCGCGTGGAAGATCAGAACTTCACTACCGTGGATCTAGAGAGTTTTGGGTCAATAGAAGAGCCTTTTATCTTTGCTAAACAGGTTGCCCAAGTGTTCTACATAGTCGACCCATCAAATAAGAAGCGCCGCGTTGTGAGGAATGGAAAAAGGAGTATCGTTGGAGTTGACGGTGTAGTTGATGAAGAAGACTACAACCAATTCGACGATCCGAATCCCGATCGTGAAGACGAAGAATCAACTGATGACGAAGAAGCAAGTGATGATGTGCCAACATACGTACGTCGAGATCATAATGAAGGACTAACATATAATGGTAAAAACCTAGTCGACAACGACGACGATGACTAAAATTATCAAATTGGGAACTTTAATGTGCATATTGTCAATACCTAGTTGTATTTTGTTCCATATGGTTGAAAATTTGTATTGTTGGACATTTACTTCAATTAAATCATCAAGTACTCTACTTTGTTCTATTTACAGTGCTATATTAGTCTGAACATAATGAATCTCCACACTGAAATGCAGATTCAGTAAGTTCACTAAGTTGAAACTGGCCTTACTGAATCTGCATTTCAGTATGCATATCGATTTAGTATGAAATTGTTATCACAGACGGGCACAAACATTAGACCGTCAGTGATAACTGTCTCATCACGGACGGGTCACATCTGCGCCTGTCAGTGATAACTCTTTCATCATGGACGGGTCGCATCTGCGCCCGTCTGTGATGACTTCTTGTATTTATACACCCGTGCCCGCGGGACTTGAAATTTTTTACCGAGCGTCGAACCCCAGACTTGCTCTTCTGTTCTGACCAACAGTAGCGCCTCCTCGCCATAAGAGCATCATTGCGATCGCCGCCCACCGTGAACCCTAGCACCCCCGCCGCCGCCACAATGGATGCCTCCCCAACCGCCCCCCGCCTCCGACGCTTCCCTCCTCCCAACAACCGCCACTGCCGTGGACGCTCCTCTCCCCATTGATGGAGCCATGGACGCTTCCCTCCTCCGAACAACCGCCGCCGCAGGTTCTCCTCCCCACAGGTACCCCTATTGCTCGCGTTCGTTTGCTAGGGCATGAGTATCCTAAGATGATGGAGAAGTCCTCCCAGATAGCTAGGGCGTTTTTCTTTCCTGGAGGTAATTCTATTTTTAGTTCTTATCTTTGTTGTAGTGTCATTTCATTCGTAGCTCAGAGTACATAGTGCAACCTAGGATGCTTGTGAACATTCGCAGAGAAGTTTGCTTCTAAAATAAAATGAAAAGTCAACTGTCATTTACCTTGCCTATTTTTGTGTTGTCTGATTTTCCAGTACAAGCATTCATTTTCCACCATAGTTTTCTTTCTGGAATACTAATATCTCCTTTACACCATGGTCCACATACTCATTACTGAAATCCAGAAAAAGAAGAAGCATTTGGACTATTCTTAGTTATGAGACCGCTTTTGGCCTTCTCTACATGTTCTATTTCATTATTTGAACCTATGCCATCAGGTTTTCCAGATTGTTTATATATGCTCTTATCATATATGGTAAATAGTTAGTTGTTTTTTTTGCAAAAAAGATCGATGACGGGCGAAGAAACTACTGATTCGTCGGAGCCCCCGGCGGCAACGACAAGAGTTAGGAAACCGAGAACCGGTAATAAGATGCCTACGCAAAGGCAGGTCATCACGGAGGTAGACCAGATAACAGGGTACCCTTCCCAACCCTAGAAGACGGCATCTAAGTTCAACAGCGCGTGTGGTTATCTGGCACGTCAACATGTAAAGATCACAACACAAAACTGGACTGAAGTGTCCGAGGCCCAGATTGGACGAATCATGCAGGAGCTGTGGAGCAAGTTCGAGATCCCCGAAGGCGACAGGGAGAAAGTAGAACGGGCGGCGAAGGTGACGATGGCTAAGTCTCACCGGAACTTCAGGAGCACGCTGAACAAAGAATATGTTCAGAAAAACCGCTCGCCGTTACAGAGATATCACCAAATAGCAGAGGACGTTTGGGAAGATTTCGTTTGAATGAAATCTACAGAAGAGTTCAAGGCGAAGAGTTTAAAGAGCAAAGAACTCCGCTCGAAGAATAAACACCGCCACCGCTTGGGCAGTCATGGCTACGTTAGGAAGATGGCGGACTGGGAGATAGAGGACGCCGCACTACGAGAGGCTGGAAAACCAGTTCCTTTCGATGACATCGAGGGTCACGGGTGGGCATGGATCAGGGGCCGCATGAAGACCAACCTGACTACGGGGGCTGTTTCCTTCTCGACCCCTAAAGTTGAGGACGTGTCCAATCGTATGGTACGAACTTAACCCACCATGTCAATTTCATAAGTATAAACAGTTTATGACGAATCACTCAATACTATATCCCCCATTGCTTCTATTGCAGAGGGAGTTGAGCCAGCAAGATTCTTCCTCAGAGTCCATCGGGACCGAGAGGTGGCTAGACCCTCTCGCGAAAGCTCTGGGAAACCCCGAGAAATCTGGGCGCGTGCGAGGCCTCGGGGTTGCTGCTACATGGAGCGTAGCTTTCCCCCAAACCCAAGAGGAGGCCAGGCAAAGGAAGAGAAGCAGGAAGAAAACTCTTACAGAAGAGATAACGAGGAAGGTACAAGACAACATGGCCGAGGACATGCTTCGGAAGGAGAGAGAGGAGGCACGCAGGGAGGTGGCCTCCCTGTTCAGGGGGCAGCTGCCGCCCTTGCCTCCTAACCGCGCCGAGCCTAGCGCCGCATACGGATGGAGTAGCTGCGCCTCCGCAAATGTTACTTCCGAAGGGAGAGCTGACGCACTTCCTATCGACGAAATCACTGTAAGTTTGTTTAGTTGCACGAATGCTTCGCAATGAGTTTTGTGGACATGTAACTGAACCATAATTGTCCTGCAGGCGCCAGCAAAGTGCGACCTGGTGATGATGCTACCCGGCGGTGTGCCCTTGACGGTGGCACAAGGGCTAGCGTATCAACCAACTTTGGGGCAACGCTTGCACAACGTTGAAATACCATCTACGATGGCGAAGGTACAGGTGGACTCCGTAGTGCCCGCGTACAGTGCCGTACGAGTTCCCGTGCCCCCCGAAGATGATGTGACAACAATAGGTCAGTGCGTCAATTGTTTCATCATGTGGCCGAAGACGGGGATAATTCTGGACGCAAACACTCTGACCTCTCGTCATCTATCTTCGGCCAACCGCAGTTCGTCGTGCCATTCGCCATTGGACTTGAGCGGAACCGTTAAGCCGACGTCATTCTCAATGGGCGAAGGGGACACCATGAACACTTGCACGGAGAAGGAGGCCCCAGCGGCATTGATGGACGAGCCCATCGAACCACAAAAAAGGGAACGGCGCTCCAAGAATAAACAGGACCCCTGCCCAATGGTGGAGGCCCTGACAGCGGTGATGGACGAGACGGTGGCCATCACGGAGCACAATGAGCCCCAGACAGCAGTGACGGAGGAACCCGTGACCCGGCACAAGGAGCCACTATCGAAGGAGGTCTTAAAGGCTGCATTGGAGGGTGTTGCGCCTAAGGGTACCCAACCATCTGCACTAAAAAGTGTTACGCCCAACGAAACCCAATCAGCTGCACCGGAGGATGTTACGCCTAAGGAAACCCAACCACTCATATCACGGCGTAGCGATCCAAGTCCGGTCAAGCCTCTGAGGAAAACCCGAGGACGACGAGGCCAAGGCGGCAAGAAACAGAAGGCTGATAGCGCCAGTAAGGCTTTATCGTATTCATCAGAACAGTACTATCCTACTGCCCCTCTAGCCCGGAAATACAAATGGGATGAGCCACTCCTCCCGGAGCTTTAACTGAATAATATGGCCCAGCAAATCAGACTTCTACATAATCACTACATGCAAGAATCCACGAAGCCTGGTGCTGAGCAGTACATCACGGTTAGAGTGCCACCTGAGTACAATTTCTTCGATGAAGTTGGGGCTGGTACGTTTGACGTCAACTATGAAGACCTGTTCAGTCTCTATACCTTTGATAGACTCGACGCTAACATCATGAGGGTATGGACGCTCCACATGGTCCAAGAGATCAGGCGCTCAAATGCAAACGTTGGACTGATCGATCCATTCCTATTCAACTGGAGGGTGCTCAACGAGAATGCAGAGATGGCCACGCAGTTCCTTGCGAAAGCATGGCTCGCCCAAAGGACCAAGGATTACATAATGTTTGCCTACAACCCACCGTAAGTTTTTTAGTACTGTCTAAATCTTCAATTTATGCACTTAGCTAGGTATTTACATCTCACTTTTGACCATGATGTCGTGTATGCAGCGACCACTAGGTACTTGTGGTTATCGTTGGAGCATGAAAGAAGGTCTTTTACTTTGATTCCATAATGAAAATGAAACGTGACTTCTCGATGATACGAAAGTGCATCGATGATACCTTCGTGATCTATAAGGCATCGGGAGGGGTTAATTACAAGGTAAGGGGAGCAAAAAAGCTCACCCCTAAATTTGATTTCCAGTGCAAACAACAACGAGAAGCAACGAACACATGTGGGTTCCACGTTTGCGTGCACATGGAGGCGGTTGCCCTAGCGTGGACTGAATGTGGAGTACGTAAGGTATTGATGGATCTAATATCTACATCGACGGTCTATTTAATAGCTACTTTGTTTCCATATGAAATTAATGTTATTCTCATTTTTTCACAGGAATTTCATATTAACACACAAGAACAATTTGATGCAAGCCAGGACTTTACACGCATATTGGCGCGCTTCGCATATTTCTTCAACAATTTTGTAGTAAACCCCGCCGGTGAATTCTACTCCGGCGTACCCCCATCTACATAAATTTACTCGAACTGATTCTGTATTGTTCTTTTCTAAAGTTTAGACTTGTCAGATTTGAGATGTCAAACATATTTGAGATGTGACAAATTGTTTAGCCAATTGTGCGGTGTTAGAGTGTGTTGTATATTTGAACGGACTTGTCAAAACTGAGAAGTCAAATTGAAATAATTCTTTGATTCCTGTTCTACACTGCATATATGCTTGTGATATATGTCCTGTGCATGCTGGGGCTGTACAGAGTCTGTGCAGCTGGGGTATATTTTGTTTTTCAGATGGCATGGCTAGCAAAATGACCTGAGGCTAGCCAAGAGGAAGCAGGAAAACCATGCCTAGTTGGTACTTACCATCACTGACGGGTGCCTTTTCCACTCGTCCGTGATGATCTCCATCACAGCTGACGAAATATCATCAAGGACAGGTAAAAAAGGACCCGTCAGTGATGAAATATCATCAAGGACGGGTAAAAATAGTACCCGTCAGTGATGGCAGCATTATCACTGACGGGTCGATATTCTACTCGTCCGTGATGATGTATCATCAAGGACGGGTGAAAATAGCACCCGTCAGTGATGGTGTCACTATCATTGACGGTTCGATATATTACCCGTCAGTGATGAATGTCATCACGGACGGGTGAAACAAGCACCCGTCAGTGCTCGTAGAACTATCACTGATGGGTCTATACTCTACCCGTCCGTGATGATATTTTCGTCACCTCTGATGTATACTCATTACGGACGGATTGGATGTGTACCCGTCAGTGATGATTACCTTTCGTCGCCTGTGAAAACGTCATTACGGACGGGTAGAAAAAGTACCCGTCAGTAATGGTAGATGACTCTACCATCACGGACGGGTTAGTATTTAACCTGTCAGTGATGACCTTTATCACATACGAGTAAATTACCCGTCACTGATAATACGAGTCATTACTGACCTTTAGTTGCTGACGGGGGTTTTTGGCCCGTCAGTATTAACATGTTCTGTAGTAGTGAGATGATTCTCGATACAAGGCATAAAGTAGAATTTGGTAATGATCAGTTGAACCTGACGGTGACCCAATAGAGTTACTAAAAATACAATGTTTTACTGTCCAAATGTTTAAAAGAAGAAATTTGAATTGCTAAGATGGAGATTAGGGCTATGCATCCACCAAATGATAAACCTTATACCCCTCCTTTGAAATCAGAGACATATAGCTATATAGTGCATTTTCCCAACGTGGCTTGCTGAATACGTCATGTACTCATTACTGCACCAATCATCGCAGATATGCAGGAAGATGAAGAATATTTCGATGATGACGAGTATGACTTATAGGTCTTATCTACGCTCGAGACGTCTGTGGTGTAGGTCCCTTTTGATCGTAATATTATAAACTTTGGGCTTGGATACCCTAGTCAGTTGTAAAATAAACCGCTGCTAAGCATATTTTTCGGTTCTATAATAAAATTTGGATGTTATCGCTATGTTGGCAATGTGGTTACTCTGTATCCGCAATTGAAAAACTCTTGGGTAATTGCGGGCATTATCTCACAGCTCCAAATATCAGGGTAATATAAATTCCATTAGCAAGGGCACCAATAAGTCACGAACAAAGAATAATAGAACTATCATACTCAACTCGCGAGAAGCGAGCTGCAGTTAGTCCATGCCTACAAGAGAGAGAGAACTCTATTCACTAGCTTCACGTTTTCTTTTCCCAAGTACTACTTACAATGTCGGCTAGTTCCTCACATTATAAATAAAATGCGGCCTAGAATTACCCGAATCACCTAAAATTGAAGGAAAATTTTGTAATAAAAGAGCGCTCACAGGGAAAAGGAAGAAAGTTGAGAGTTTGCGGGAGCTACAGTGGTGATTGATTGCAACTGATCATAAGACCTTGACGCCACTCGGCCGTTTACCTTCCATGGCATCCTTCTTATCGCGGCAATCCGAACAAAGGAAAGGGCCTTCCCATGGCTTAGAGCTGGAAGAGAATATCGAACCAGCATGAACTGATATACCTTCACTTGGTTCAAGGTCTACCTGGCAGATGGCACATGTAAAAAAGCTTGAGGATGTTCTTCGACCGCTTGAGTCATTACCTAACCTGTGCGGTGAAGTATATCAAATTAGTATCCGTTTTATAATCGGCATCCCAATTGACAGATGACAGTACATCCACATCTTCTTGAACCAATGATTATACAATATAAAATAACGCACAGAGATGGACAAAATAAATGAAAACAGGCTGTTCTAAAGAAAAATTCGAACTCGTTATAAAGTTCAAACTAAACATATGATTGCAGTAATGTGATGCGTAGTTGATTAACAAAGGGCCTGTTTGGTTGAGCTGTGGCTGTTGACAAAACTACTATTAGCTGACTATTTAGAAAATCTGTTGTGGCTGTAGGAAAGTGAACATATGGCTTTTGATTGATCCAAACCATCTACAACATTTTAAAAAAATAAACAAAGAAATTTTAGCACATTGCAAAAAGCTGGTAAAAGACAGCTTTTTCAAACAGCTGAATTTGCACTGCAAAGCCACAACTACCGTTAGCAAAAGCTGCTGAAAAAACTGGTCATTTAGTTGGGCTGCAGCTTTTTTCAGTAAAAAGCTGCTGAAAAACCCAACCAAATACCCCCAAAATATGGCTACTACCAAGTTAGTAGTCAGTAGGGGTAGTAAACCTCAAAGTTGACATTAGGAGATTGTGGAGGGAAGAGTCCATGCGCTATCTGAATCGACCGTAAATAAGTGGGTAACCTAGAATTTGAATAATTGTCAATATTTTTAGGAATAAGTGTATATTTCACACTTCAACTACTATTTGTGAGCATATTTCATCCTAAAACTCTAAACCGGGTAGATCTTACCCTTAACCGTTAAATCCGGGTAATTTTCTAATAGTGGAGGAAGGCGATTTTACGTTGACGTGGAGTGGTTTTGACCTGACTTAGATGATGTGACGCCAATGTGTTAGCCACATCACCTCCACATCAATAAACAAGTCATGAAATAGTAAAATTAAGAAATTTTGAGGAAATTAATCATTTTTTGATTTTGAAAATCTAAAATATTCAAAATAAAATTCTGAATTTTTTATTTCAAAATTTTCTCAAGAAATTTTGAAATTAGTTGGGTAAAAGGAGTTGTGAAGAAATTTTTAAAATTTCTCAAAATTTAAGAAATTTGGTCAAATATTTCTTTCATCTTTTTGAAAAACAAAAACGGTCAGTTCTTATTTTGAATATTTTTAGATTTTTAAAATAAAAAAGATGATTAATTTTCCTCAAAATTTCCTAACATTACTATTTCATGACTCGTTTTAATAACGTGGAGGTGATGTGGCTAACATATATGCGCCACGTCATCTAAGTCGAGTCAAAACCATTCCACGTCAGCGCAAAATCACGTTCCACCGCTATTAGGGGGGTAATTTACTCGGATTTAATAGTTAAGGGTAAAATTTACCCGGTTTTAGAGTTTCAACAGTTGAGGGATGAAATATACCCATATTCCATATTTTTATATTCATGAGTATTTTTAAGGATTTCAGCACGTCCGTCGCGACTCCGTCATCTGACACGACCTCAAAGTTCGTCACGACTCCGTCATCTAACAGACACGACTCGGTCATCCGACACGACCTCGACGCCCATCACAACTTCGTCATTCGACACGACCTCGATGCCCATCACAACTTCGTCATCCGACATAACTCCATCGTTCGACATGACCTCGACATCCGTCTATGCTCCATCATCCTTCCGCGCACTTCATCCAAGATATCCCCAAGATGCTCTAGAATATTTCTTCAGGGGTAGGGAGAAGACCAAAATATCCCTGGTAATGCTATAAACCAAGGAGTATTACCGTGCATTGCCTAGGGGCAACTTTGTAATTGCACATCAAACCATCATCCTATAAATAGGGGAGCCCTAGGTAGGATTCTCTCTCAATAAAGCTTTAATTTCAACATTTATCTGAAAAAAAATTTGAGGGAGATGAAGGCAGCCCCGCTCGGAGCCGCATACAAAGCACAACTCTTGGTTGTAGACTCTACACGGGCCACGAGACAAAACTCTACACGGGCCACGAGACAAACACCTTGTCATGCCTGTGTGACGTCCATGACACGAACACTAGTCGTTTGGTCCCCTATTGCACCCCTCAGCGATGCATAAAATACATTATCTAAGATTGCACCTATGTTAGAGATCAAATCTCATTTTACAGTGGGTTATATGTAATTTAAAGCAAGGTCAGGCATATTACGGATTATTCAGGAGGAATTTCCAACATTCAAGGATTAACTACATATGTCACCTTTTTCTGAAACGCTGAAAGAAATAAAAATGACAATTTGAGTGCGAACCAGCCAGTCAACATAAACAGCTGAAAAACTGGCCAGCTTCTGCCAAGTTCCAGCAGCCAGTTAATCTGCATATGATTAACTTCACAACACCAGTACTTCAGACTATATCTATGTGTAGCCTTACAACAGATAAATACTCGAGGACTCAATCACCACAACACATCGATTAATAGCTTTACTGTCCTCACAAATTAGTCTGCACAAAAATTCATGGTCACGAACTACAGATTTCACGCTCAATTTAAAAATGCACTAATATCCCATAATCCTATATCTGCCCAGTTCCTTGTAAATGTTGCACCAATGAGATCTCTTAACACCACACTCACAACATATCCACAAGGTCACGACTTCTCTATGATTCAAGTCAGTTTACTTGATGCTCGATTATCCAAGTATATGCTTACTTCAAACATTATAGGCCAAGCTTAAATTGAATTATCAAGCACATTAAGTAAACAGACAGAGCTAAAGCTGAGCTCATTCAAGTTTGGCATGCTTTTAGCACACCTGAGACTGGTATTCTACTGAGGAAATGAGCTAGCCAAACTGTATAAGCAATTAATCTTTCTAAACATAACATAAAAGTCCTCACTTTCAAACATTGCATGTTCATCACTTCCCTAGATCATAGCCATGCAAGGTGAAACTATCATGTGCAACGTTTGCACAGAGTTGCTTGTGTAATGTTTCAATTGAACAATATGTGGAGAAGGTGGTAATCATGGGTCTTATAGTCCATGATTACCACTTCTCCACATATCGTTCTCATATGGACAGGACAACATTGGCACTAAAGAATTGGTGGAGGGAACTACCACTGCTTGCCGGAGCTCTGCTGGCTTTCCTGTGCATATCAGAATGACATAGAGAGGATGGGATAAGTGGGTGTGTGCACTTGTACAGAGGGTCATTTTGTTAAGAGTTTGGAATCTACGAATTCCTTTCTGTTTACGGCGGAGAGAAACCCCCTCAACGGGAGACAGCTCTGTGCAAGCATTGCATTACATGATACTCTCACGTCTGCAAGACACAACGATGATGTGACTTGTTTTCTGTATGACTTCAGGACAGGCATGCTTGCGAGATATATCCTGAAGCCATACAGAAAAAAAAATAACCCTGATCCAAATCATAAACAGTACATGTGGAACTCAATGAATATGTTGTTTGTGTTTGGGCCTATGAATTGTTTGTGATCTAAATATTCTAATTGAGTGGTTGTTCTTATATGGTTTCAAAACTCATCCAACAGGTATTCACATAGAGTAACATTCATCGAACAGTGCAAATTCACAACCAAGGGATTTTGACTATGTGAACAACCTTACAACAGATTGGCAAATTTTAGACTCCTTTTATAACTTTACTGCTAGATTCATAGATGAAACTATTTGAAGAGATGGCTCTACTTCTAAAGTCTCACTGGTCTCAATCAGGAGTTTGATAACAATTGCACAGGCCTTCAAGAGGCTCGCTCCATGATGCATATTGTGAACAGTCACATGCCCGATCCACGTGTCATCAGCAAGGGGAGTGGCTGATGATCAAGCCAGCTATTGGGCCATGGCAATACAATGTGGTTGGTTGTCGTGCTACAGTTCAGTTAGGACTAGCTTATTGGCTCAATATGACTATACTCACAAATCTTACTACTTACATCCTTCAGCAGGGAACTAGAGAAAAACAATTAGCAGATTCAGATTAGGAAACTACTTTGGAGCAAGAATAACAACTGACCTCTCTGATAGCATCGCTGAACCTTCTTCAAATATCTCTTCAACCATATCCACTGAAGAAAGCTGCTTAGTCAATTTATTAGAGGGGTCCTTTCTTTTTTTTCTGAATATCAGAGACTTCAACTTATTCATCTTTTTAGGTGGAGATGGGGGACGTATTGTTTGATCAGGTCGGATTATGTCAACAACAATGCAGGTCGTATCATCTTTTAGGCCCCTTGTCCTGAGCGCCTCCTATATGATTAATTCAAACATGTGATTGATCAGAAAAACATGTTGGGTGACACAAGGATAGTAAGTTGGTGACCATTAGAAGCATCACCAATGGTACACCAGAACTGCTAAAAGTGACGGCAAATATTTTTACCTTAACAACTTGCTTAGCAGCGAGTTCAGCAGGCAACCCTCTGCAACACTTTGCAGCTGCCTCTGAGGACAATGCATCCCAAATGCCGTCTGAAGCAATAATAAGCCGCCCACCAGCATTTGACAACTATGGAACACATCAAATAGAAAGCATTTAGCATCCCCCAATGGTAGCATAAAATATTTGCATGCAGAATAGCAAAGCCTAGGGAGATTTTTACGGAGAATGAAGGGCTTATATACACAGGATTATTATATTTTGAAGCGAAAAGCTTGAAGCCCTTCTTGACGTGTGACAGTAGTACCTTCACTTGCTTGACATAAGGAACAGGTACGATAAACTCGCCGACATCTATATCTCCAATCGATCTTGATAGGCATAAACCTCCTGGCCAACATCGTAGTGGACCAATCTGAAAACAAGGAAACAAAATTTCTTAGTGCATTTTCTAATCCTTCCAAAGTTCAGCTACTTATAATTAGTATAGATCTGTCTTATATAGCACGACAATCTTGCATATTAAGGGCCTGTTTGTTTGGCAGGCTTTTAGCTTTTTGGACTTTGGCTTCGAAGCCAGAAAAGCACCTATTTACCTACTTTTGGCTTTTGGCTTCGAAAAGCCTGAAACAAAAAAAGCCTAAACAAACAGGGCCTAAATCCCACTACCCTCCATGGCACATTGTAGGTCGCTTTAGTTATTGACACGATTTTCAATGCGACACTTTGACCATCAATTTCTATGAAAATATGTTGCGTCAAATTAAAACTAAGTATATATGGAAGTATATTTCGTGATAGAGCTAGTGATGTCAATGCAGTGTTGTAGATGTTGGTATTTTTTTCTATATTGATGGTGAAGCTAAAAATTATTTGACTAGCATAGATTCTGAAACGACCTACATCGTTACACATAGGGAGTATTAATTAACAGAAACAGGCAGTAAGTAAGAGCAGACCTCTGCCCCACCAACCACACTAAGCCTTCCAACTTCACCTCCACTCGCTGTAACACGATCCCTCCTGCCACCATTTTATTTGAGAGCTAGGGTTAAGTGAAGATGAACAGTTAAGTGTCCATATTAGTGCTCAGGCATTAACCGGAAAGAGTATAAGGCAATGTTATTACTTGAAAAGTTGAAATTTCGTAAATAGGGATAACATCAAAACCAAGAGTGCATTTCATGAACATTTTCACTTCCCACCCTTCCCTTGTTGCCAGCAGATAATGAATTGAAGAGATGTAACAACCATTCTAGAAACAACTAGCAAATTTTGGTATTCTAAGGAAAACATCCAGGCATGCTATTCTAGTTTTACCCATTCATATTTTGTTGCAAGGAAAAAATGCTTCTTGACATTGTACACATATTTTGGTAAGCAACTGCTACTCACTCCTCAACATTTTCTTCTAGTCTGTGATCCACTGTAAGCAAAGAAACAGCCCCACCCTGAGCATCCAAAATACAGCGAGAATCGCCAACTGAAGCAACAGTGATAGTCCACCCGTCGATTATCACAAATGTGGCAGTTGTGCCGGAAGTTTGGCCTGGTATATAGCCGCACAAGGAAATTTCATCAGTATTCATCACAAACTTTTGGTGCAGCGATAAACGCCAAGTACCAACGACAGAACCATGCCTTTGGTTTGGAATTCCTTGTCTGTCTTAACAAACCCTGCGACAAGTGCGCGGGGCAGCGCATGCAACCACTCCTCCCTTGAAAGACCACGTGGCATCGCACTCAGGACATGGTTGAGCAGATTGTCCCTTGTATATATCGCGGCAGCATTGCCATTATGCCCATCAAGAACCTGAAGACCATGAAACATCCAATTAACGAATAGAGACATCGGTCCAGTCCACCCTCAATTGCAAGCATTCCACTTTTATAACCCTCCCGTGCAGCGGCTAAGCGCGTACTTGTAATTTCCAAGCTCAAACTGACACACCCTAGGTCCCCAACCAAGAACAAGGCTACAAAGATCTACAAGAAAGCAACATCTATAGCTGAGCACATCAATTCACCAATCACCCATCCCATAGACGGGAGCAGGCAAAATCCAGGCTTCCGATGCAGCTGCTGAACTGCAGTTGCTTCAACCGGCGAACCAAAGCTCACTAGCTAGCTACTTAGCTACTCCCGAGCTCAAACGCCAGCTCCGAATCAAGTACATGCAGTGCCAAATCACGCGAGCAGTACTACTGCCCCACGCACCTACAGTACACTCAGCTAACTGGCTACCGAGCAGCAAGCACAAGGGCACGCGACTTACGGCGAAGACGGCGAAGGTGGGGGGATGCGAGGAGGAGGACGTGGAGGACGACGAAGTGGAGGGGCGCGCGCAGTCGGTCCTGAGGAGGAAGAAGTCCTCGCCCTTCTTGGACTGAGCCGCGCACCCGTACCGCAGCAGCGGCCGCCGCGTCTCCGCCTCCCCAGCAGCTCCTCCCCCTCCTCCTCCTCCGTCCTCCTCCCTCGCGCAGATCCTGCTCCCGGCGCCGGCGCGCCGCTCTGTGCGGGCCTCTTCCTTGATGAGCGCCGCGAGCGGCACGAGCCCGCTGCTCCCGCCGCCCGCCTGGCGCCTGTGTTGCTGCGCCTCCTCCGCCACCGCCGCCGACGATGACATTCCCTTCACCTTCCCCGATCGGATCGAGGCGGGGACTGACAGGCACGCGGAAAGGTGGGGAGGCCGGCAGACGCGGTTTTGTTTTGTCCCGTTTTTATTGCGGTGCCCTCGCTGCGCCCTCGCCTCGCGTTCGCGGTCTAAGGCTGTTTTGCCCGGCCTTTCATCAACTTTTCGCTAAAAAGTATTATAGTTTAACCAAATAGTCAGTTTTTAAGTAACTTTTATCAATAATGGTGGTAAATTTTGTAGTGTAAATTTAGCTATTTAGAAAAATTACTTTCTCTTAGCTTTTTATAATATGTTGAAGATTTAAGACTTATTTCCCAAAATGCTGTAGTTATATGTTTACTTTCTCATAGCCACAACAGTTTTTCTAACAATCAGCCAACAGCAGCTTTGTCAACAGTCACAGTCCAACCAAACAACCCCTAACTAACACACCAGTTGCTTTGTTGTTTTGTGAATTTCTTTCTTTCCCCTTAGTTTCTATGAGCATCTCGACAAGTTTTCCAAAATATTACTCTTCGTATTTTCCTATGAAAGGTCTTTTCAAAATATTCTCTCTGTACCTTTTTTACCCTAACAGAATCTCCATATTTTACTCTTTATGTTATATTTTTTATATTTTATTGATATCATGTAAACAATAATATAATTGTAACAGCTATATTTATAATAGTTATATTTTCCTAGTCTATATATGTAAAGTGCTATTCCTAATTGTTCCTCCTCTTCTATATCACAGTGAGTCGTCACAACTTACTGATGGAATCTTGCTTGGATTCGTCATCGTGGAATAATGACGACAAATTCATTCTTGCACACAATGAATATTAGCTTTTGAGTGCTCCACGTCATGGCGGTTCTATGCCTAGACATTGAGTAATTCATCGCGATAAAGAAGTCAGGCATTTTAGACTATACTAAGACTACTTTTCAGATGCTCCTATCTACGGCCTAACTATCTTTCGGTGCAGATTTGCAATTAGTCTATATGTTTTTGTTCTCCATTTTTGTTGATCCATTGTCGACGGCCCAACTATCTTTTAGCATAGGTTTGCAATTATTCCATATGTTTTTGTTCGCCATTTTTGTTAACCATCCTGTCTACCGCTCATTCCTCTTTTCCATGCAGGTGTAGGATGGTTGTTCTATTTTTTTTTGCATAGTGCATATTGTAGAAGACCATGGTAATTATTTTGTGCAGAAAAGAAATAGTGCTAGAAATCTTGGGTCATCTCCTTTGTAGAATATCACCACAGCATTTCGAATGCTAACTTATGGAGTACCAGTGGATTGGAGAAAGTACTATTCAGAGTCTTAAAAGGTTTGTGACAGTTATTGTGAAGTATTTGGAGATGAGTACCTGAGATCTCCAAATGATTATGCTACTGCTAAATTATTTGCAATCGGAGAGGAAAGAGGTTTTCCCGGAATATAGATTGCATACATTGGGGTAAAAAAAATTGCCCTATAACATGGCAGGCATATATACCGGCCATGTACACCAGCATACAATCAATCTAGAAGCCGTTGCTTCAGAAAATCTTTTGATTTGGTTTGTGTTTTTGGTTTACCAAGATCTCACAATGATATTAATGTTCTTCACCATTCCCCTCCTTTGCAAAAGAAGCTGATGGACAAGCTCTAGAAGTAATTATATTATTAATGGTCACAACTATACAATGGGGTATTACCTTGTAGACGGTATATATCCTACATGGGCAATATTTGTGAAGACAATACCATCTCCACTAGGGAATAAGAAAAAAAATTCACCCAAACTCAAGAAGCAGTTAGGAAGGATGTCGATCGAGCCTTTTTGGAGTTCTACAAGCTCATTTTGCTATTATTTATGGACCTGCTCGATTTTGGGATCAAGAGACACTCAGATAAATCATGATAGTTTGTGTGCTCATGCATAATATGATAATTAAAGATGAGTGGGATGGATGACCAGAAGATTTTAATTACGATGGTGTCGGAGAAAATATGATAGTTTTCCATGAGCATACTTCTAAACTATTTGAGTTTATTCAAACTAATCATGAGAGTAGAAACATGCAAGCACATTCTTAGCTTTAAGATGATCTAGTTGAGCACATATGGCAAAGTTATGAAGGGTGTATTTTTCTAATTATGTATGTAGTTTTAAGTATGTAGTCGCTACTGTTTCCATAGTGATTTAGTTCTTCTAATAATGTAGTCGAGCGCCTATGATAATGTTCAACTTTTTTTGCAGAAATAATAATGTTTCCATAGTTCATACAACAAAATAAGTGCAAGTGTCGATTCTTTCTTGTTAGCACCTTCAAGCAACCTCTGATGACCCTGCGTCTGCTGTTCCGGATCTTCCCATGGAGCTTATCCAATCTATGGTGACTAGCTTTTATGGCATTCCTCCTGAGGAAGTTTCTTAGGAGGAGCTTCTCAACCATGAAATGGATTTCAAAGATGCTTACCACACTAACTGATGGGATTCTTGGATCTCCACCCCTCTCTGCCTCACCTGCCATCTGGCTCTTCCTCCAAGCTCCGATGATGGGCACTTGGGGATGTTCCCTTTCTACCGTCTCACCTGCTTTATCATTGTCTATTTGGGTCTTCTTTTGTCTATGTTTCCAGCTAATTGTTTCACTCTAAGAACTTGTTGTGACTTCAACCTTTATAGATCCTTAGAGAACAGAAACAAACTTCGTGCTATACACCATCCTCTTTAACAACGCTATCTCTATGCTTGATCTAGCTGAGCTTCCCATTCTAGGTCATGCCTTCACTTGGAGCAATATGCAACATTCCTCTTTTGGAACAAATCGACTGGTTCTTCACATCCAATCACTAGATTAACATCTTTCCCCATACCATGGTTAGGCCTCTTGCCTGAACCACTTCTAATCACACTCCTTGCATGATTTGCATTGGAAGCAGAATGCTCAAATCTCAAGTCTTTAGGTTTGAGAACTTTTGGGCCGATCACCCTGGTTTCATGGATGTTCATCAAAGTTGCTAGCATCTTCCCTGCACTGCGAATTCTAGTGCCACTCGCATTAGCTCTAAATTGAAAATGCTTCACCGAAGCCTCAAAATTTGGAGTAAAAACCTTTCTCACCTGGACTGTCTAATAAGGAATAATAACACCATTCTGGACATTATGGATGGTCTTGAAGAAACAAGAGGCGTAGCTTAATGGAAAGGAATTTCATAATTATTGTCAAGTGGCACATTATCAGACTTCTTCACTACATACATGAATATTCTAGGAAACTATGCACTATAAGATGGACTAAATTTGGTGATGAAACTCAAAAAAAATTCACTCTATCGCCACTAAAACTCTTGGAAGAAATGCCATCCCTCAACTTCTTGATGCAGCTGGCAACATTGCAAATGATCACTCAAGCAAAGTTTCTATCCTATGGCATTGTTTCAAAGACCGATTGGGTATCTCTATTAATCCCATCATGCATCTTGACCTTTGGGATATCATCTATGCCATTGATGGGCTTGATTCTCTCTCCACCTTTTCTCTTTAGAGGAGATCGATTCTGTCATAAATAAGATACCCATTGACCGTGCTCTTGGGTTAGATGGTTTCAATTTCTCTTTGTGAAAAAATGTTGGCATATTATCAAACATGATTACTACTCCCTTTGTCATGATTTCTTTGCGGGGTGTATCAACCTTCAGGGGCTCAATACTTCCTTCATTACTCTGATCCCGAAAGTGTTGAGTCTAGAAATAGTCAACGATTTTAGGCCTATCTCTCTTCTCAATTTTGCCTTAAGCTAATTACCAAGATTCTGGCTGACCGTCTCCAAACGCTCATTCCTAAGCTCATTCATCAAAATCAATATTGTTTAATCAAGCAACGCTCTATCCAAGATTGTATTGCTTGGGCTTTTGAGTACCTACACCAATGCAAGCACTCCAAGAGGGAAATTGTAATCATCAAGATAGACATTGAAAAGGTGTTTGACTTGATTGAGCATCCTACTGTTATGGAATCCTTAACCACAAAGGTTTTGATGATTGCTGGCTGGGATGGATTTCTAGCATTCTCACTTGTGGGTCCTCAGCGATTCTTCTCATTGGGTGCTGTCACACCCTTTTTTCTAAAACCAGTTTATGCATCGGTAAAACCCTAGCATGGTCATATATACACGTATATGTCATGATCATGCCCTCTTTTCACTATTCGGATTTCTTCGATGTTCTAGAAGCATGCCATGTCATAGGTTGCATTAAAAACCACAACATATGTGCATACAAAACCACGACCCAACGCATACACTACGCGTATATACGCTAACCCTAATCTCTTCCCTCGGCAACTAAACAAAAACCCTAAGATCAAACTCCAAGCAAATCCTTCTCAATTCAGTGTGCTTGATTCCCTTTCACCTCTATATACATCATATGCCTCATCCCTCGCCTCAAAACCCTAGCCCTACACCTCAATCCCCTTTTTGTCTAATGATGTCTTTTTGGGCAGAACCCTAATAGCATCATCGTATGTGCTACCAACTCTCTAAAAATTCTAGCAGCATCCTAAAACTATTTTCAAACCAAATATAAAATAATATTAAGTAGTCCAATTCAGGAATATTCAAATATCAATATAATTAGATGTGGAGCAGAATGGAGCATTGAACTACAACACTAACAAATATAGCTCAGAAAATTCTGCAATGATCTATGTTCCCCTAATATCCCAAATATGCACAAATATGAGCATCTTTGGTTCAAAAATTTTGAACAATCTTCATCGAACAGTTCTACCCAAATTCTTCCTTCACATGAAATCGTAGCCAAAACTCTAGGGAAAAATCTCCAAAAACTCCTGAGGTCTCTACTCCATATCAAGAATTCGTACACATCACCTCCCACCCCAATGCCCAAACTTGGCATTCATGGAATACCACCTATTTCCCTATGTATTTGGTGCCTAACTCTACTATACCTCATGTACACCTCATCCATTGCTCACTGGCGCGACCCCTAGGCATGCTAGGATGCGCACATGTGGCTCGGTGTGCATGCACTGGCTGCGCCCTAGCATGACACAGCGCGTGCACAATGTGTCTAGCCATGCCGCACGCTGCAGTCCCACGCCATCCGTCGCTCCCTTCACCGCCCTTTGCACCGCTGCATGCCACGCAGTCCCCCACGTCATCCCCCTTGCACAGCATCGCCTCGATCCTCCTCTGTGCCGTCGTATTGACATGCACATCGGCTGCCTCCGACCTCCCTCGCCACTCCGCCTATATAAGGATTAACCGGGCCTCCTTCTTCCTCACAACCTCCCTCCTCACCCCTCTGGAGCCAACCAACATCTCAAATTCTTCCAAAGGACCTCTCTCCTTCCCTTCCGATCAAAGCTCCCCCCCGTTGCATCAACATATCGATCAATGCCAAGCCTTCCTAGTTGATTCACTCGCCCCACCATGGTCTTGTCCTCCTCCGGCACCTAAATCTTCTTCCAATTTCTAGAGCAAAGCACCGAGCCAAAAGTCCCAATTTTTCACCGGAGATTTTACCGCCAGCTACTGGTGCTATTCTATCCTGAGCGGTAGGACCACCCGGTCTGACCGCTAGCTAGACCACCCCTTGAAGCGGTAAGTGACCAATGGGTGGGCCTCAAGCCTCGACTGGGCAGTTAAGACAAGTGGTAGGGCCCGCCAAGTTTTCTGCCTCCTCAGTTGGTAAAGCGTAATTCTATTCAGATGAAAGCGTAAACCTATCCCAAAACTTGTTTTTCTTTAAATCAGTACTGCTCTTCTCTAGTTCGGCTGGTTCAACATCTTTCTAGCCAGTTCTTGAGTAGATCTTTCCAGTTCTCGGATCTTAAAAGCATTTAAGAACTTTTTGTTCAAATAGATTTTTTAAATTTCAACTAAGTTAATTTAGAACAGGAGAAAACCTAGGAAATACTTTAAAATCCAAAATTCTTTTAATAAGAGGCAAAGTTAAAATAATTTTAGAGTAACTCAATTTAATTTATGAACTTAATGAACTGTTTATCACTCTCCAGTTTCTAGTTTATACAGGTCCAAAGCTAAAATAAGATGAAAAGGATTAGTGGGCATATGATATAAGGCATATTCCTACATATTGGAATAAATCTTGGGCATTCATATTGAAGTCCAGAATACCAAAAACATGAGTATCAAACGTATTTAAATATTTAAAGCTTCTGTAACCTAAAAGAACAAACAATCCTAGATAATTTTTGAAGAAAGTTTAATAGACTTGAGTTCTCTTACAAGTAGATGTCATCATTCCATGTGATATGAACTTAGCTAAAAACTCAATGCTCATGTCTACTACCTTATGATATCTGATCATAAGGCTAGCTAGGCTTTCTAAAACCCTAAATGCTAATGAAAGCATATGTCTTCCCAAAACCCTAAAACCTAACTCGACAAAGTTAAACTGAATTCCCTTATGATGAACACCTATTGATGCATCATCTCCGAAGAATATTTTGAGCAAGAAATATGCATTTGGATCTTCCTTGGATTTGCTTTGTTGGTTGTTCACTCGGCGCTCTTTCGACATATAGTTGATGGAGTGACGTACGTTCGCAAGGAAGATCCGGAGTCACCCCTGTGTCAACATCAAGACCAAGAACTACCAGATAAGCATTTTCACCTTGACCATGTTGGGACCTATATGTGGCAAACTTAAGTATTTTGTTTCCAACTATGCATGCTATGTAACTATAAATGCTATGTTAAGATAAGGTATAGCTATGACCTATAGTTGCATTGTTGAGGATTCGACAGAATGTACCTTTGTAACCCTAGTATTATCTGCTAAACATCAAAGTTCTGGTGAAGTATTATATTTATAGGCTATAAGCCATGCTTAGACCTGCTATAGAATAAACTAAAAAATTTCAACGGGTTTAGGAACCACCTTTTGGTCGTGGGTAAAATATTTGGGTGGCATGAGTTGCCGAAGGAGGATGTTGAAAGTAACCTTGCCAAAACCCCAAAACAAAATGGAGAATGATTTTGATTTGGTTGAGAACAATAAGGGGAGTCTGGAGATTGTCGTAGCATGTAAGGACATGACTATAAGATGGTAAAGTGAAGTCTTACTTGAATCAAATACGGACCAAGCCTAAGTACCACTCAACCAAGTTGACCTCGTGCGTTCACATGTCCTTTGTGGGAAGATCTTGACTCATTACTCTGTGGAGTGCTAGTGTCTAAACCCATAGGCAATAGGGTGATATGTGCAAGGAGATGGTTAAATCCCTAGAGAGCCTTTTCGTAGCTGACGTTGGAAGTTCTTCGACACAAAGATGGGTCCATTTCTATCTATATGTCGAGATTAGTCAAACGTAAACAAAAAATGGGTTTAGCTCATCTGGCGGGTTCAGCGCTGGGCTATACGGGGCAAAACTCTCGTTGTAATAATCTTGTCAGTACACCTCGCGAAGTGTACTCATAACGCTCAGCAACAAGGGGGACTTACATCATGTGGGTAAAGTTGTACAACCTCTGCAAAGTATTCAAAATCTATTCAAATAGCCGTATCCTCGGTTATGGACATAATTTGGCTAGGCCACACACTGGTTTACGAAACATGGGAAAAGAGATTAAGGACGTGGGCATGATGTGTCCACAGTGTATAGTTTGAGCTATGGGTGGGTAGCAAGGAACTACAAGAGTGAGACCTAGTCTGTGCTACAAGTAGATAGTACGGGCAAGACTCGAGGACTATAGTAGGCGATAGATGGAGCTATCGGCTTTTAGTTGTGAAAGGGTAGCAAGAGCTACCATATCTAATTTTGGACCCGTCTGAGACGAGGTTGATTATAAAAATTCTTTAGAATCTATTATTCTTATGTTTGATTGAAAACTTACTATTCGCACAACATGCAACATAGGATAGAGCTATCTCCCTTGAATCAAAACTTGCATGATATATAGCTGTTATACCCTCCTGTTGGAATGCTTGCGAGTTCATTCAATGTACGCACTTGGCTTGTTGATGTGGCCAAGCGAAGAGGAATACCACTCCAATGATAGAGACAGTGATTACGAGGTCTAGGGCGTTACCCCAGTTAGTTGTTTATTGGGTTAGGCATATTGATGGGCAATTTTCGTGTATATCTTTTCCGCTGCAAAACTCTTTTATTCAGCCAATCGGCTACGAGTGTAAAATAAAGATCATAAAGACTATTCGTGTAACAGACTCAGAATTGTATGACTATATTATCAAGTATCTTGTGTGTACTGGCTGCTGATCATAGGACCGGTATAGGAAACACAGGGCATCCGGCCTTAAAACCGGGTACACCATAAGTGCCTGGGAAAATTTTCAATTGTAAATCTGGGGTTTGTCAGGGAGAACCCCTTTCCCCACTTTTTTTGTTCTAACCGTGGATCTTCTCCAATCCATTATCAACAAGGTGCATGAAAGAGGTCTTTTTGATCTTCTAGTCCCTTCCTCAGTTTCAGAATTCCCCATCATTCAATATGACACCCTTGTTATCATGAGGGCCTCTAGTAAAAAACTTCTATGCCTCAAAGGTCTTCTTTGAAATCTTTGGCCAATCCACCGGTCTTCGTGTGAACTTTCACAAATTGTGCAATGTTCCCATCAATATCTTGACTAATCAGGCCACTCACCTTGCCGACATTCATGGATGTAGGATTGAATCCTTCCCATTCACATACCTTGGTCTCCCTCTTAGTTTGACACGGCCTACACTTCATGACTTTGCTCCCCACATTGACCATATAGACAGACATTTGGCCTCTTGCTCCTTTCTTTTATCCTTTGGCGGGAGACTTCAGGTGCTTCGTTCTATTCTCAATGCTTTGCCCACATACTTTATGTGCACGTTAGCTCTTTCAGTTGGTGTTCGTAATATTATCGATAAGAAACGTTGCTCCTGTCTTTGGCAAAAATCAGAAATCACCGGCAAATACAAGCATCTTGCAGCGTGGAATAAAGTTTTGTTACCTCAAGCCAAAGGGTCCTAGGAGTACAGGACCTTTCTATCTTCAATGAAGCCCTTCTTCTTAAGACCTTCACAGGTTCTACGATAGAATTGACACACCCTGGGTACATCTAATATGGGTCTCCTCCGCACCTAGGCTCAATGACAGGAAGGGTTCATTTTGGTGGCGCGACATTATGAAACTCTCCAGAAAATACAAGGAAGTCGCTATCTTTCACGGTAATAACGGCTTCTCTGTGGCATTTTGGACTAATCATTAGCATGGTTCACCGCTCTCTCATCAATTTCCTAGATTGTTCTCCTTTGCCAAGTCTCATCACACTTTGTTCATGGCTATAAGAGCGAATCGGGATCTCTCCTCTCTATTCCACCTTCCGCTCTCTGAAGAAGTTTTTCAGGAGCTTCAATAGGCTGTTGCTGTCATCAAGGATGGCTCACATCACTCTACTGACAATGACATCTGGGGATACAAATGGGGGAGTTCAAATTACTCCTCTTAGAAATACTATAAGACTCCTTTTGCCAACACCCCCAAGGTTCGCTATTTGCATTGGATTTGGAAATGCAAACATGTCCTCGAGCTTAAGTCTTTATTACTTCAAGATTGGCATAATACTAAATACATGATGAACAGGTGCCATTGCATTAGTTCCAATGAGGTTTATTGCGCTCCTTGAAACCAAGACCTAAGTGAGACACGGGATCACCTCTTCTTTTTATTTGTGCATTTAGCCAGTGTTGTTGGAACAAAGTTGGCTTTCTCTAGAATCAAGGCCTTCCTATCGCTGGCAGATTTTCCACTATCAAATATTCCGCCCCTCGCCGTTCTTCATGGAAACTTTTATTGTGGCGGCTTGGCATATTTGGAAAGTGAGAAATAACTTAATCTTCAATGATGTTGCACCCTCATATAGGACTTGGTTCAATAGTTTTCATCATGATATCTCTATTCTCCATTATAGGTACAAAGAGGCTCTTAGGGACTGCTTCCTAGAATGGCTCTCCTCATTAGGAACCTATCCATAGTCTAGTCTTCTCTTCTCTGTGCAGTTCTCTTTGTAAATCAGCTCCTTTGTACATGTTTGTTCTTTATTAATAAATTACTATATACTATTAGAGACTTGCTACAGTTTTGCTTTTAAAAAATAAAAGTACAAAAAATAACATAATAGTTTATACAACAAATAGTGCAGCTCAACCCGAGTTGCTGCATCATCGAGCGTGAACTTATTCTACAAGCTCATGTAATATTGTTGTTGTGGCCCAGTTATAACACTTATGTCCATATTTATTTCTCTCATCTTTCAACTTTCTCTTGAATTCTAACTCTCTTTCCCTTACTTCAAACTTTTTAATCTCATGCGCAATCATGGCTTGTTCTTGTGCAATCCTTTGTTTTTATTTGCAATCCTCTCTTCTTCTAGTGCATATGCTCATTCATAGCGCTTATCTTTCTTGAGCTCTTTCATGGTCTCTGTCTCTCTCTTCTTTGACCATAGATTATTTAATGCTACCATGTACATATTATCATTTGGAGAGCCAGAACTTTGGCCTCATCATAATCGTTCTTCTCCACCTTCCTACCAATTGATCTTCTCAAGGAATCATCTTCTGGAGTAGTAGCCTTCGCTTCATCATCATACCGACTTGAGTTGGTACAAGGAGTAGATGTACCCAGACTTGAATTGGAGGTTGTCTTCTTTTTTTCTGAGATAACCTATCAGTCCACTTTGGATGGTGATCTGAAGCATTCCACAATGCAATAATCCAAACGATTTCTCCCTCCCTTTTCTTGTACCGTGTACATAGCACATGTGTAAATAACCTACACAAGTGAATATATCTTATTAGACTTGCACAACATTTGAAGCTACAAGCAAATTAAAGAGATAGATCTATACCTTATATTTTTTCTTCCGCTTTGCCTTCTATTCTGAATGCGGTCATAACATCCATAGAACTTGCTAACATATTCTTGAATAGTAAACCAATGGTGCATGGTGGAACTTTTAGTATAATCAAACTCGAAGTACTTGTTCTCAGGGATGTAATGATGAATCCTCGTCCAATAAGTAGAAGAGATTTTTCATTCCTTCTTGCTGCATCTATACTGATATTTAGCCATGCTGACAACAACATATCGTCTTCCTTCTCGATGAAATGTTTTAATCTTTTTTTTGGTTTCACGAAGGGAGTAGCTTGTTCAATTCGCGATGGTTGCTCCCCAACTGAGCTACAATTTGAGTGTCATCCCATGATGTGTCATCGATTCTATCATTCAACAGAATAACATAAAATCCATTCGCCATGTGTATCTTCTCTGTATAAACATGAGTACAATTTAGACATCGCAATATATACTAGTTCTACATTCTCTTTTTTCAATTGGGTCCACACTCAATCCTCAAATTAACAGCAAGCAGCAGCAACAACAACAGATGAACTCCACTCCACCTCACTTCTCTCTTAAATTGCCCCGATCCATCCCATCCTCCCTCTCCATCTTCTCCATCCTGAACTCCACCTCCACCTACATTCCCTTTCTCTCGCTCCATCTTCTCCCACACCCATCCCTCTCGCTCAACCTAAGCCCTCCCTTCCACACCACCTCCCCTTCCTCGAGCCCTCCAGTTGCGCTCCTTCCCACTTCTCCTTTGCTTCATTGGGCAGGGGCCCCATCCGCTAGCCCCTAACCCCTCCCTACCACTCCCCTCCCACTCCTTGTCGGCTCCATCGAGCAGGCGGCCCCCAAGCACTCCCCGCCGCGCTCCCAGAGCCAGAGGAGGAGATGCTGCTGGTCGTCAATCGCAGTAGGGTGAGTGCCAAGATGATGAGGCGGGCTAGCGGAGCACGGCCAGGAGTATGGTGATGGAAGGAGGAGGCCAGAGGGGAGAGAGATGGGAAGGGGATGAAGCTATCAATCTCGCAGCCGCTATCATTGTCTGTGTGGCAGGAGTGAACTTTCTGGGAGGGGGAAGGGTGGTCGTTGTGGGATGGGGAGACAGGCTCGCTTGCCACAAATAGCGAGCCACCGAGCGGTTGATGGATAGGAGAGTGGGATGGCGAGGGCAATGGAGAGGCTGCTGGAGGGTTTTTTAAATCTTTTTCTATCTTTTACTATGGAGAGTGGAATACGGAGGTTGCTGGAGATGTTCTAAGTTGCTTTTACATCTATCCCTCTCTCTCGAGACGACTGGGTGTTAATAATAAAAATTTATATTGGTTATTTGCGAGGTAGGGGAGGGGTGGAGGTGGTTTGTTTGTCCTATACGGAGCTAGAGGCCACGGCTCACCTGCTGCTTTTGCTTACCTCACCGATCTCGCCCTGGTCCGCGGCCGTAGATGTGTTTGTCGCTGGAAGGGTCTCGTGGTCTCTCCTGACTTGTTGTAATAAAGGCATCAGCTATCCCAAACTTGTCGCACCGCATAGCGAGGCTCATGTGGTATGTGAGAGTTGTCTACTTGTGTTTACCTGCTTTTCTCCTCAGGGAGAGATGACCATTGCATGACTAGACTTGTAAAGTTTGTTAAGAGTGTGCTGCTCTTGTCTACCCATGGTCAATGACAATGACATAGCTGGCGAGCAAGCCAAGTACACAAGTAAAATTCATAAAGCTATGTATGTTTTGGAATTTCTATTATAAAGCTACGCATTTTAATTTGTGTTCTATAATCCAAACATATTTTACAAATTTCCTAGTTTTCTTCAATATGGCATAAATTGATACAAGTTAATAACACCTATGAATCCTCCACAATTGTTAAATATAGTATAAAGACCTATGTAACATATCAGCTCCAAAGCCTAGCTTCCCTAAGGAACATCCCTATATTTCACTATGATCATCATTAGCCCATCATGTGCATAAACCAAGGAAACACTAAATCTGATAAAGAGTTAATGATAATGACCATGTATGATGTATTGCATAACATGCTACAGTCTCTTATCCTCTTTGAAATAATTAAAGCAGATGTACAAAACAAAAATATTGCATTAACTACACTATTCATTTTCTCAACTAACAATTACTTTGGAACAGAAACTCCCAAAGCAGGGGATAGTTATAGTAAAACGGATGGAGTAGCGGACGTAGCTTCAACTCCACGGGTCATAGCAATGCCTTGGCTATGTATCCAGGTCGTTCAAAATTTTTAATAAGTTGTGGCCATCCACCAAATGTCTACCATTGTGGGGGTTTGCAGAAAGTAGTGTCAGGGGACCCCGGAGAGCTCCGTAAAAAACTAAAAGGTACGAATTGTCACTACCTCAGGAAACACCAGCACTGACGGGCGCAAAAAGGCAATCGCTGATGGGTTTCGTGCCTCTCAGTAACCTCCTGTCAGTGGAAGTTCTACTTTGTTGTGCAAACAGGTACATGTTGTGCAAAAACACGGGACCAAGGTCCAGTATCTCCGGGACGATATGGATCATGAGATGTACCATGACATCAAAGAATGCTGGAGGGAAATATATCTCAAGTTCGCATAGTATGACAGTGATCTCAGCCTTCAGTTTCAGGCAGCGTTGCACCGTGATTGACTTCTGACAGATAGTATTGAAGAAGTTACAAAGATCCGTGATCGTCTTGCAGACACCTGGCTCCAGGGGCAAGTTGACCTCATCCTGATGAAAGCACGGGTGCTCATTGAGGTAACTTTGCTCTTGGACTTCTTAGGGTCACTCTTGGGAAGCTTCTTGGATGCAGCTCTTGAGATAAATTGTATCTGATTAGCCTCAGTCCTCAGAGCATAAGAGAATATGTAGTGGAACTTGGATTCCAAATCATCTGCAGCTACTGAGGGACTGGGTGAGCTGTCTTCTTGTTCAGCTTCTTCTTCCTCATCTTCATTGGCTGATTCTGCACTGGGGGATGAGCTTTCTGCCTGGTAGTCTTCATCAGAATCAGCTCTTCATTCTCTAGCCCTTGGTGGAGTCACTGATACTCCTCTTCCATCATCTGATTGGCTTCCAGAACTGTCCTCTTTATCAGCTGAGCCACTTGCTTGTGCCACAGGTGAGGACACAGGTGTTTGAGCACTTGGAGAAGCGGCTGCTGGTTCAGCTGGCTGTGACACAGGTGATGGAGACAGGTGTGGTGCTTGGGCTTGAACTTCGTCTGCCTGTGCCACAGCTGGTTGAGACAGCTGTGGACTTGATGACTTGGCAGGTTCTGAAGGCTTCACTGATCCAGCCTTTGGTGATGATGTAAGCACATGGGCCTCTTTTGCTGCTTGCTCTTCTACCTCAGAGACTAAGAATTGAGATGGAGACATTGGATTCTGCACATCTAGGGAGGAAAGTGTGTCAACACTTGTAGAGCTTAGAGTTCTTCTGCTCCTCCACTGGTATGTCTGCAGATCAGACTTGGCTGGGCTGGGCACCTGTGACACAGGTAGTGGCATCTCCTTTAACTCTTTAAGAGCTTCCTTCTATTGATCAAGCTGATCTTTGACTGATGGCTTGGAGCTCTGTGTAGTCTCTGAGATGATCTCAACATCTGCATCTGGCTGCTTCTTAGCTGGTGGCTCTTCAGAGACCACAACTGTGTCAGATCTCTTTCTCTTGACACTTGATGCAGATGGGGCTGCAGAAGATGATTTAACTGCAGTAGATAGCTAGCCCTTCTTGAGTTTAACTTCAGCCATCAAGGCTATCTTCTCAGGACCACGAGGCATTCTCATAGCTTTGCCTACCATCTCATTTATTTCTGCAAGAAGAATTATGTCTCTGTCATCTGAATTTAGACCTTTGGACATTATGCTTTGAGAAGGAGCAGATGCTTGAGCTGATCTGAATGTTGGTGAAATCAACCCTCTCTTGAGCCTGATCTCAGCTTGAACAGATTGTCTCTCAAGACCTCTTGGCAGAGAGTTGGCTTTCTGGATCAATTCACTGATCTGTTGGATGAGATGCCTATCTCTGGCATCAGTATGAGATAATTCCATTGGCTTATGAGATCCTGCTGACAGACATTTGGTTGAAAGCTTATCCTGCTTCTCAAGAATTTGCCTTCTCAGCTCAACTTCGGCAGAATGGGAGTTGCTGTCTCTAGCTGTTTGTGTAAATTTGCAATTTCCCTCAAGATAGCTTTATCTTCTTCTGATGGTTCTGGAATAGCCATAGATACTGGCCTAGACAGCTCTGAAAGTTCAAAACTTTTAGCAGTGTAGATGGTTGTCAACTGTTTCTTCATAGTCTCATCAGTTGCTTCTCTGATCTGAGCTGCCAGCTTATCTAACTCATCAAGGATTAGCTTGTCATTATCAAGATCTTCTTGAGACACTTGAGGTTCTGGGACAGGCTCTCTGATTGTGAGTGTGCCTCTTGGCAACACTACATCTGCCATTGATGGCTTGGAGACCTTCTTTGCTGCTTGCTTTGGCTTCTTAGCAGTTTCTTTGCCTAAAGATGTATGCTCAACAGCAGCTGAGGACCTTGTCCTCTTGGGTGGAGCACGCCGAGCAGAGCTAGACTGACCAGCTTGAGAAACAGCTTTCTTTGCAACAGCTCTTCTTTGTCTATAAGCTCTCTGACCTGCTCTCCTTTTCTCAGCAGCCTCCTCTTTTTGTCTCAGCCTTTCTCTTTCTTGATCTGAGTCTGAAATGTTGATTTCATGGCTGGACTCCTCTGAATCTGACCACTTGAGCCACTGTCTGCCCTCTCAGAATCTGAAGACATCTGAAGAAGCAAGATAGATAAGACAGAATGTAGATAAGAGATGTTCCTGAGATGCAGAGGATAGTAGCTGTGTGAGACACCTGTGTGAGGGGGGTGACACAGCTGAGGACTTAGTAAGAACCGAGGTTTCTGCCTGTTGAATAGGCTTGCCTGTATGACAGGTGAGACCCTAGCGATGACACAGCTATGTGTAGAGGCGGACGGCAGATTTTAGAAAACTAGGGTTTTATGGTTTTTGCCGTTAATTTCGAGCAAGATTAGTTCTGGAAGATAATCAAGAGCTATTCAACCCTAACTCTAATAATGCGCTACTGGATTAGGCTTTAGAGCAAGTTCATGAGCCCGATGAAAGAACAAGCGCAAAGTAGGGCTAGCGGAAGCTTACTTTGATCAAAAGATTGATAATGCGTGGATGAATAGATGCTTGAGCTCCACGGAAAGCTTTCTCCGATGCGTCAAAAAGTTTTCGAGGGGCGGAAACCTCGATTTCATCGAAAACTTGGAGTTTTGGCGCAAGGCGGAAGTTGCGGTTTTGAGTTGTACGTGGATTCTGTGGAAATGTATCGACGCCTTATATAGGCCGAAGGGGTATATGGTGGTTGTGTCACAGCTGAGTGAAGGACCTGTGACACAGGTGAGTAAGAAGAGACCTGTGACCTAAGGAGTTCAAAGGCAATCACCTGAGACATAGATGGGAGACTCAGGTGACAAGTTTTTCATCTGTGGAACACCAAGATAGAGAGAGTTGGATAAGAAAGAAAGCACTTGAGCACTAACAGAGAGACCTTATGAAACTTCTCAATAATAGTTTACCAGAAATTCAATCAAGCAGAACTAAAAACTGATAAGAGTTGATTCAAAAACATGTACACAAGAGAGTGCATAGGTAACTCAAGAAATATTCTCAACTCTAAGCATAGCACACATCTGTGACACAGGTGAGTGAAACAGGTGAACAGATAGATAGAAACATAGCAAGAACATGTGAGCAGGACACCAAGCCAACCTTTTATTGCAAGTTAGAGACATCAATGATATTCAATTCACTCCCCAGAGCAGAGAACCTAGTCTCATCTAAAGGCTTGGTGAAAATATCAGCTAATTATTTTTAGTCCTTACATGACACAGCTGTATATCTCCTTTCTCAACATGATCTCTAAGGAAGTGGTGTCTCACTTCTATGGTGGTGCATTGGGTTGTTGGCTAACTTAATGCACTTTCATTATCACAGAAGAGGGGCAGTGATTAAAAGATATGTTGAAATCTTTTAAGGTCTGCCTCATCCACAATAATTGAGCACAACAACTACCAGCAGCTATATACTCAGCTTCTGCAGTGGAGAGGGCTACTGAGTTTTGTTTCTTGGATGACCAGGACACTAATGAATGTCCTAGGAATTAGCAAGTACCAGAGGTGCTTTTTCGGTCAACTTTACACCCTGTATAGTCACTATCAGAGTAGCCAACTAGCTCAAAAGTTGCACCTTTAGGATACCATAAACCAAAGCCTGAGGTTTGAATCAAATATCTCAGTATCCTGCGTACTGCCACTCTGTGACAGTCCTTAGGGTTAGCTTGGAATCTTGCACACATGCATACACTCAACATTATATCTGGCCTAGATGCACATAAGTATAGCAAGGAGCCTATCATGGATCTAAACTCTTTCTGATCAGTAGACTTACCTTCAGTGTTTAAGTCCAGATGACCATTTGTTTACATGGGAGTATGAATAGGTTTTGCATCCTTCATGCCAAACTTAGTGATGATGTCTTGGTGATTTTTTTGAGAGATGAAAGTACCTTCCTTAAGTTGTTTGATCTGAAGTCCTAGGAAGTACTTGAGCTCACCATCCAGAGACATCTCAACCTCTTGGTCATCATCTGGCTAAACTCATCACTCATGGAGCAGTTAATATTGCCAAATATTATGTCATCGACATATATTTGGCACACAAATAAATCCTTTCCATTTTCTTAGTGAATAGAGTTGTGTCTACTAAGCCCATTTTAAATCCATTGTTGATCAGAAATTCTTTCAATGTGTCATACCATGCTCTAGGTGCTTGCTTTAGGCCAGATAGTGCTTTGTGCAATTTATAAACATGATTAGGTTTCTTAGCATCTTCAAAACCAGGTGGCTACTCAACATAAACTAGTTTAGAAAGTTTACCATTGAGAAAAGTAGACTTCACATCCATTTGGTAAAGCTTGATGTTATGATGAACAGCATATCCAAGAAGGATCTTGATGGCTTCAAGTCTTGCCACTGGAGCAAAGGTTTCTCCAAAGTCCAGGCCATCCACCTGTGTGAACCCTTGAGCCACAAGTCTGGCTTTGTTCCTTACCACCTGTCCATTGGTGTCTTGTTGTTCCTGAAGACCCACTTTGTTCCAATCACATTATGATCATTGGGTCTTTCAACCAGGGACCAAACTTGGTTTCTCTCGAACTGATTCAGCTCTTCATGCATTGCATTTATCCAATCAGCATCCATGAGAGCTTCCTTTATGTTCCTGGGTTCAACATTGGAAACAAAGGAAAAATGTTCACAGAAATTTGTAATTCGAGAACGAGTAGTCACTCCCCTATTAATGGCACCGATGATCTTGTTTACAGGGTGATCCTTCTGCAGCCTGCTGATCACAAGGGGATCTGGGTTAACCACCTATGTCACAGCTGTTGGTGTTGCCTGTGACACAGTTGGTTCTTCCTGTGACACAGCTGGCTGAGTCAGGTCCTCTGCATCCAATTGATCATTGGCTGGGTTGTACTCGAACTCATATCTTGGACTCCAATGTCTTCACCTAGTGATGGAGAGAGATGTTCTTGATCAATTGGTGAGGCAGCTTCCTCCTTGATGGTGGATCTGATCTCACCAGTAGATTTCTTTTGAATGTCCTCATTCCCTACATCATTAGGAACCTGCTCTCCTTGGGAGCCATAAGACTCATCAAAATCCACATCTATAGATTCTTCAACAACCTTTGTGGAGGTGTTAAAAACTCTATAGGCATGAGAGTTAGTGGAATAACCAAGGAATATACCAAACATCAGATTTAGCTTCAAACTTAGTGAGACGTTTGCCTTTCCTAAAGATGTAGCACTTACAACTGAATACTCTGAAGTATGAGACATTAGGCTTGAAGTTGGTGAGCAGTTCGTAAGGAGTTTTCTTGAGTAGTGGATGTAGATATAGCCTGTTGATGGAGTGGCATGCAGTGTTGACAGCTTCAGCCCAAAATCTTGGTGAAGTCTTGTACTCGTCTAGCAGTGTCCTTGCCATCTCTATCAGGGTTTTGTTCTTCCTTTCCACTACTCCATTTTGCTGTGGAGCATATGGACTTGAAAGCTCATGCTTGATTCCATGTTGTCCAGAAATGCTTCCACCTTGGAGTTCTTGAACTCTGTCCATTGTCACTCCTGACCTTCACTAGGTTTACCTTCCACTCATTTTGAACTCTAACAATGAGATGCTTGAATTTCTTATAAACCTGTGTCTTCTCCTTCAAAAAGAACACACAAGTATAGCGAGAAAAATTATCTACTATGACAAAGCCATACTTGTTACCTCCCAAGCTCTCATAAGTTGTAGGACCGAAGAGGTCAATGTGTATGAGCTCAAAAGGAGTGGTGGTGGTCATGATGGTCTTGGGACGATGAGCAACTCCAACTTGTTTGCTAGCTTGACATGCACTGCAGGGCTTGTCCTTCTCAAACTTTACCTTTTCTAGGCCTATGACATAGCCATGTTTGCTGAGTTTGTTGAGAAGCTTCATCCCTACATGTCCTAGCCACCTGTGCCACAGCCAGTCGACACTGGTCTTGGCCATGAGGCACCATGGAGCTGCTGCAGACTGTTCATTGAAGTTGACAATGTATAGTTTTCCAGACCTGCATCCTTTGAATACTTAAGAATCATCAGATAGTTTGGAGGCTATAACCTCATCAGGATAGAAAGTCACTTTCATACCTGTGTCACACAGCTGTGACACAGACATAAGACTATAGCATATTTGATCTACAAGCATTACATTGGATAAAGAGTGATGTTCAGATATGGCAACTTTACCAATGCCATTTACCTTTCTCTTGGAGTTATCTGCATAGATCACATATTTGCTTGGAAGATTTTCTCTTGTGATCTCTACAAACTCCTCTCTGCCTCCTGTCATATGTTGTGTACATCTACTGTCCACAACCCAGTCAGTTCCACTGGAGGCAGTGTCCTGCAAGATTAGTTATGGGATGTAGGGACCCAAACTTGTTTGGCTCCCTTAGCAGATTTTATCATAAGCAGAAACAGCAGTTAATGGGTTAGCAGATCTGTTTTTAATAGTGACAGCATTAGCAACAGATGATACAACATGAATCCTTTTTGGCTATCTATTACCTGCAACCTAGACAAAGAGATTAGCTGACTGTGTGAGTTGCCGGTGACACCGGTGGGTACACAGCTGTGTAGTATACCTGTAACACAGGCAACTGTTACCTTTGGAACCCAGATGGCAGGGTAACCACTTTGTCAAATGCTTGTGACTTACATATTTGGCCACAATTTTTCCTTTTCTGTCCTTCTGCAGGACGTAAGATGGGTTGGATGAAATGTTTACAGCATTCCTATTTCTCTGCATATGACCAACAAATTTGTTGTCATTTGTACCTGCCTGTCTCACAAATTTAGCTGTAAGATTAAAGTTAGTGGTAGCAGACAGTTTATCTTTACTTGCAGAAGAAATATAACCCAGGCCTTTTCGGCCATCATTTTTCCTTAGCATCTCAGCTTTAATCAGCTGATAATTTTGCATGCCAATGTTGGCAGTGCATAGGCCTTTCCTCATAAGCCTCTTAAGCTCTTCAAGCTCCTCCTTGAGCTTGTTGTGTTTAGCTACATCCATAGAGTTAGTAGCAGTAGAGGTTGAAGTCTCTTTTGAGTTATCAATTGCACAACCTGTGGAAGTTAGAACATTTATGCGACTAGCACAATTGACGCATGATTCAATGATAGTAGGAGCAGGCATGGGTGCATCAGTGGATATAGTAGAGAAAATATCAATGCACATGAAATGCTTTGCCTTAAGCTCCTCATGCTCCTTAATCAGAAGCTCATGAGCTGCCCTGAGCTTTTCATGAGCTATCTCCAGGTTTTCCTGGTCTAGCTTGAGGTTTTCCCTATCATCAGAAACCTCGTCACACGTCTCCCTCAGCTCCCTGAGTTTATCCCTTAAGGATATATTCTCCTTCCTCTCCTTGCCATAAGCCTTATCTATTCTTTCCAGAATACCCATTAGTTCAGCATAATCAGGAAAGTCATCTTCAGTTAGTACCTTAGATTCTTTGGCCATAAGGCACGAAGGAGCAGGAGTGGATGACGTCTGATCAGCCTTGGCGCTGGTCTCGGAGCTGTGTGACCTGGCTGTGTCACAGCTACGTGCATCAGCCATGCTGATGGCAATTCCAGCAACCTGACCTTTATCCTCAGATTCTTCCTCTGAACCTGAGTCATCTGATACCCAAGCTTGTCCAACATAGGCTCTAGCAGTGGCCTTATTCTTGGAGTAGGCTGGGTGCTTGTTGAAGGTCTTCTTCCTTCCATGAAAGTCCTTCTTCTTGTTTGGACAATCAGCAGCAAAGTGGTCTTCCTTGCCACACTCAAAGCACTTGTTGTCTTTGGACAGCCTCTTTCCTTTGAATCTGTCACTTGACCCAAACTGCTTCTTCTTCTTGTAGAACTTTCTAAAATTTCTTGTGAGGAGAATAAGTTCACTCTCTTCACCACTGGTCATCTCCTCATCAAGTTCTTCGCTGCTATCACTCTCAATTTGTGAAGTTGAAGCAGTGGTCTTCAAGGCAATGTTCTTCTTAAAAGCTGGGGAAGAGCTTTGCTTGCCTTCTTGCTTGACTTCCATCTCATGTGTTAGAATCCTTCCTAACACTTCAGTGGGCTTCATCTTGTCAAACCCATCTTTCTCCTTAAGCATGAGAACAAGAGTTCTGTAGGCTTTAGGGAGCACTGACAAGAACTTCTTGATCACATCTTCATCATCTACCCGATTGGAGCCTAGGGCCTTCAACTGGTTGGTGATGATGGTGAGTCTTGAGAACAGAGAGTTGATGTCCTCACCATGCTCATACTCAAATCTCTCTAGTGTTGATTCCAGAAGGCTTCTCTTTGACTTCTTCAGAGTATTGCTGCCTTCATAGATCTGCTCCAAAGTATCACAGATATCCTTAGCAGAATCCATGGTGCTGACTCTGTTGAAGTCATGCTCCTGTAGACCCATGAATATGGCAGTGGCAGCCCTAGCATTGTTCTGAATGTTTCTCTTGTCATTTATGCTAGGGATGATGGTGTCTTCCAACCTGTAACCTGTACAAAACAACCTCCCATACATCTGGATCAATGGTGATAAGATGCATTTGCATCTTTTTTTTCCAGAAGGCATAGTTAGTTCCATTAAAAATATGTATTTACCTTCATAGCCCGACATCCTTTATACTCTGGCTGTTAGGCCAATTCAAAGAGCAACCTGCTCTGATACCAATTGAAAGGACCGAAGGTGCCGACTAGAGAGGGGTGAATAGGAGGCTAATTAAAATTATTTCTTTTAGCTTAGATTGTCAAGTTAAGACTTAGCTAATTGCAAGGATAAGCCAGCTATGCGACAGGTGAACAGCACAGGCAAAATATGATGTGTAAATTAACACGTAGCTGCCACACAGGTGGCTAACACAGGTAAGCTAAACACTTAGAAATAGATGACCAGACTTAGCAGCTGTGTAACAGGTAGCTGACACAGGCAAGAGATATGATCTACAGCAACTGTGACACAGCTATGCTAACACAGGTAAAAAGGAGATCTATCACAGATGAATAGTGTATAACTAGGAACACACAAGCATGCAGATATAGCAAGTAAGTGAAAACAACACAGTGAGTACTCAGAGAGACAAGGTGTTTTTTCACTGAAGTTCCCTAATCTTTTCAGAGAGGTATGTCTCCGTTGGAGAGGCTACTCCGAAGAGCTCGCCAGCACTAAATCGTGCTTGTTCTCCGAGTACCTGAGTGATCAGGCCTCTTGCTTTGCTTGTGGAAGTCCTTTAGCCTTGTAGCAGGTAGACTTCAGATCACCTTCACAAACTACTGGTTCAACCCACACAAGCTTGGGTGATACCAGCAACTCCTACGCCTGTCTAGGAGTAGACACTCCAAGAGTAACAGAATCAGCAGTAACGACTCTTGGAGGAACCAATGCTCTTTGCTCAAGGACTCTCTAACTATCTTAGGAAGTTTGGCTTTTGTTCCGAGGGTGAGAGGCTTGCAACGGTCGAATGTGATTGACTGGATTGAGCAAGATTGATTGATTGGTTGAGGCCGAAGACCTCCCCTGGTCCCCTATTTATAGGGTTCACAGGCACCTGACCGTTACACTGTTGCCACGTAGGATTGAGTGAGTCACCAGTGTCAGACACCGGTGACATAGCTAGTCACAACGCCCAACTATAACCGGCTCAGGCAGATCGACACCTGTGTCACCAGAGGCACACACAGGTGAACCCTTAACTGACGTAGCCTAACTACTCAGTCCGATCTTGGCACATCACATGCCCTCAGCGCACAACTAACTCTGATCCCTAATAAGGAGAGAACCTCCGACAGCCTTCTGACTCAGCAGACAAACCATCGCAGTGCAGTTTCCTTAGCATCTACAAGCTCTCCCCTGGTACAGAGATGTACCTGAGTCATAGAGCGCTAGACCACCTGTGACACAACTGTGTCACACCGGTGACTCTAACCTCTAGGGTTTTCTACTGCTAGCACTGCAGAGTGCTAACGCAAGGCAGTCTCACACTTGTGCAAAACTGTTGACAGAGGGCCACTGACCTCAAAGCATCAGTGCCACTGTACAACACCCTGAACATTGAGCAAAAGAACCTCCACAGAACATTACTACTTCATCTCTCTTGATAGTATGGGTGTTTCCTATGGACTCAAAGAAATTAGCAAATCTAGGCTTTACCTGCCACCAACTGTATTCACAGCCCTTGACTCATCAAGCCGCCATCACCTTGCTTGCAACTTCTTGCACAGCACCGGCTTCTTCACAGCTGTGACACAGCTGCCTAGCACAACCATTCCCTTGTCCTGGAAACCACCTTTGTACTTTTGGGTGGTCATCTTTTCCTTGATGACCCTTCTTCCTGGAACCTCTTAAACCTTCTTACACTCATTGTAAACATTAGATTCCAGTTTGAGTTGCCATTAACCATCAAAACCAATTAGGGGCCTAGATGATCTTTCAGCATGCCAAGCCAGGAAACAAGTCAATGGCGTACGAATATCATGACTACCACAAGGCCACTTGAGCTTCTCCACATGGACCTATTTGGTCCTATCACTTATGTGAGCACAATACGTAACTCCTCTGGATTCGTCACTGTTGATGATTTTTCTCGTTACACTTGGGTATTTTTCATGCATGACAAGAGCGAGACACACGAGATCTTTAAGAAGTTTACAAGGAGTACTCGAATTGAATTCAAGATGAAGATCAATAATGTAAGAAGTGACAACGGAACCTAGTTCGAGAACATATATATTGAAGAGTTCCTAGATGAAGAAGACATAAAGCACAAGTTCTCCTCCGGCTATACGCCGTAACAATGGCATGGTGGAGGGCAAGAATCACATGCTCATTGAGATGGTGAGAATGATGCTCTACTAGTACAAGACTTCTGATCATTTTTAGGTGGAAACCATCAACACTGCGTGCCATGCAATCAACTGCATAGATCTTCATTGACTCTTGAAGAAGACGTCGTATCTTTGGGAGCAAGTGCTATATCCTAGATAAGAAGTAAAGACTTCAATAGTTTGCTCCCAAGTGTGATGAAGATTTCTTTCTCAGTTATGCTTCTAATGCACACTCGTATCGTGTCTTCAATAATAATTCAATTTAATTTGATGAGACTAATGACTCGCAAGTAGAAAGTGTACCTATTGATGTAGGAGATGGTGATGAGTTTGTAACGTAATCAAGAACATGTCACTTGGAAAAGTGATGCCAACTGATTTCAAGGAAAGCACGTCATCAATAGAAGTGGAGCCTTCCAAATCCACTCAAGGTGAAGTTCAAAGTGTGGAGGCACCTCAAGTACATGATGAAGAAACTTCACCTCAAGTCCAAGCTCAAGTTCAACATCAGGTTCAACTAGATCATCTAAGGATAAATAGAAGCTTGTAACAGGACCATCCGGTCAATCAAATACCTGGCGACATGTGTAAAGGAACTCAAACTCGCTCCTGTGTTGCAAATTTTTGTGAACCTTACATGTTTATTTCCTCTTTGGAGGCTACCAAGGTAGATGAAGCTCTAGAACATCCAAATTGGGTGAATGCCATGCATGAAGAGTTGAACAACTTCACCTAGAACAAGGTGTGGACGCTTGTGGAATGACAAAGTATTTCATTGGCACCAAGTGGTAACAAACATGACAAGGACGGACAAGTCATGAGGAACAAGGCTAGACTTGTAGCTCAAGGGTATGCAAAAGTCGCTAGTTTGGATTTTGGGGAGACTTGTGCCCCAGTTGCTGGACTAGAGGCTACTAGGATTTTCTTGCATATGCTCACCATCGTAATATCATACTTTATTAAATGGATGTTTAAAGTGCATTTCTTAATTACAAGATCAATGAATTAGTCCATGTCGAACAACCTCCCAGTTTGGAAGACCATAACTTTTCAAACCATGAACGTAAGCTCCGTAAGGCATTATATGGTCTCAAACAAGCTCCTCGAGCATCGTATGAGTTCCTTAAAGAGTTCCTACTCAAAAAGGGATTCAAAATTAGGAAGATTTATTCCACATTGTTTATTAAGTTCATTGATGGAGACTTGTTTGTTTGCCAAATGTATGTGGATGATATCATATTCAAGTCTACTAAAAATGCATTTAGTGAATAATTTGGCAAGATGATGGCTAACAATTTGAGATGCCCATCATGGGTGACATTACTGCAATTTGACCCTTTGCTGAACCACCTCCACTGACAGGCCCATTCTGGCCCGTCGTTGGAGAGGATCACCACTGACGGGCCCCTAGAGGCCCGTCAGTGGAGGTGACTGCCAGGACCGACGGGAGGACCTCCACTGACGGGCATTTAAAATGACCATCAGCGGAGATGCAACCAGGGTGCTGGAGGCCCATATAGATGACGGGTTCTCTCCACTGACGGGTAGTACTTAGGAGCCCGTCAGCGAGGTAAGTTCCAGGGCAAACTGGCCCGTGCACGGAACCACTGACGGACGCTTTATAGGCGACCGTCAGTGGTAACCTGGCTATATAAAACAAGGAGTGACGCTCGCTACTGGCCAGTGCTCGCGCGCCCACTGGCCAGCAGCGAGTGCCGCCGCCGTCCCCTGCTGCCGCCACCGCCCCTAAGCTCCCCCACCCACAAACACTCCCCTCTCCCCCAACCCCCTCCTCTCCCTCCCCTCTTTCCCAAACCCCTAGCAATCTCCCTTCACCTCCATTGATCTCACATCTCTCCACCATTAAGCCCCCATTAATGTTCTTCACCTATCTCTAGATCTCTCTCTCTCCAACCCAACAAGATCTCTCATCTCTCCCTCCTCCTCTCACTCTGTCCATAGATCTCCCTTCCCTCCCCGAAGTTCCCTTCACTCGCCGAAAAGATCGCTAATGCTCGGTAATAATGCTCTCTTTGGATGAATGAGATACAAAAGAGTTTTTTCATCTTGTATATGTATTTGATGTGATTGCTGGCCATCGAGCCAAGAGACGACAGTTGTTGCTATGCTATTCCCGGTCATCGAGCCGAGGCCTAGTGTTTTGTTTTTTTTCGTCGAACTGATTAGTTTTGTGTCGTAGAGATCGATCGATGGATTGTAGTTGGATGTACGACAACCGGGCGACAGAGATTTGGTCTATGGCTTTGAATGAGTTTCTTGATGTCGCCGAGTGAGATACGAGGAGAAAAGGTGGCACGAAGATTTGTTGTCCGTGTCACGATTGCAAACATTTGGTAATGTTCGATACGAGAGGGAGGGTGACGGTACACCTAGCGCTTAAGGGTTTTATGCCAGGTTATACACGTTGGATGTGTCACGGTGAGGAGGAGGAGATCAAGTGTTACAGCAAGATGCCGAACATGGAGAGGACGAAGAAGACGAGGGGAGTTTCGAATCTGACGCCGAAAAAGAAATGGGGAACAATTTGGCCGATATGGTGTAGGACGTTCACATGGTGGAGCAGGTGGTGATAGATCCTGAGGATGAAAGAGAGGCTGCTAAGTTCACGAGACTAGTTGAAGACTTGCAAACCCCGTTGTATACCGGTTTCAATCCAGAGCACACGCGTCTGTCAGTCACGCTGGAACTTCTAAGGATCAAGGCAGCCCACAACTGTTCGGACGAAGGCTTCGATGAGACATTGGCTTATCTTGCAAAAGTTTTTTCGAAAAACAACTTGTTGCCTACGAGCACCGATGAAGCCAAGAAGGTTGTCTGTCCTCTTGGATTGGAGGTGCAGAGGTTCCACGCGTGTCCGAATGACTGCTTTATTTACTGCAAGGAGCACGAGAAGCTGTACAAGTGTCCTACGTGCAACACATCTAGATTCAAGCGGGGTAGAAACCAAGCCGATGATGAGGACCTAGTGACGAGTGGCGCTCCAGCAACGGTTGTATGGTATCTTCCAGTCCTTCCCCGTTTGAAGCGTTTATTCGCTAACAAGAAGGAGGCAAAGCTGATACGTTGGCACACCGAGGGGCGAAAAACTGATGATGGCGTGATGAGACACCCTGCCGATGCTTCGCAGTGGCGGGCAATCGACGCCCAATACGATGATTTCGGAAAAGATCTGAGGAATATCAGGTTTGGTATGAGTACGGACGGAATCAATCCATTCGGCAACATGAGCAGCAGACACAGCACTTGGCCCCTGGTTCTATGGATGTATAACCTTCCTCCGTGGCTGTGCATGAAGCAAAGGTATATACACCTCTTTATTCTCATTCAAGGGCCGAAGCAACCTGGGAACGATCTGAACGTGTATCAACAATTATTGTTCGAAGAACTAGCTACACTATGGGATCCAGGGGCCCAGGTCTGGGATGCTTACCAAGAAGAATACTTCAATCTGAAAGCGCTGTTGTTCACGACGGTCCAAGACTATCCCGCGTACGGATATCAATCCAGCCAGTGTGTTCATGGATACAAAGGATGTGTTAAGTGTTTGGAGTTTACAACAAGTTTACACTTAAAGGGCTCTAAAAAAATCATGTTCATGGGCCACCGAAGGTGGCTGAAACAGAATGACCCATGGAGGCAAGAGAAGGAATTGTTTGACAATACAGTTGAGGTCCGTTCGGCGCCTCAGGAGAAGACCGGGGGTAGAAATCTATGACATCGTGAACATAATGCCCCTTGTTACGCCGGGTAAGACACAACCACCTATTCCCATGTAGGACGGCGTCTGGAAAAGGAAATCCATATTTTGGGATTTGCCTTACTGGAGATTCCTAAGCACACGTCACAGCATAGATGTCATGCATGTTGAAAAAAATGTATGCGACAGCTTGCTTGGTATCCTGCTCAACATGTTAGACAAGACAAAAGATGGACCCAAGGCACGAGCTGACATGAAATTCTTGGATATAAGAAAGAAGTTGTGGGCAATCAAGCAAACAACCAAGTTGGGGACGGTGCAGTCAGAATCAAGACGGGCTGTCCCGCTGCTTGTTACACTCTCAGCAAAAAAGAGATCGTTAGCTTTTTGGAGTGCCTCCAAGGTGTCAAAGTTTCTTCCGGTTACTCGGCAAACATCGGGAGAATAGTTGACATGAAGACTCACCGAGTAATTGGTATGAAGTCTCATGACTGTCATGTGATGATCATGCAGATACTTCCTATTGCAATTAGAAGTCTCATGGAGCCAGAGGTCCGCAAGACAATCTTGAATCTTTGTAACTTTTTCAACATGATATCTCAGAAGTTGATCTCGGTTACGCGTTGCCATAAACTGCAGGAGGAGATCATTGTCATACTATGCGAACTTGAGATGTACTTCCCTCAGCATTCTTCGATATCATGGCAGATCTCATGATCCATATCGTCCTGGAGATACTGGACCTAGGTCCCGTGTTCCTACACAACATGTACCACTTGGAAAGGTACAATGGGGTTGTGAAGCGCTACGTTCGTAACATGTCACAACCGGAAGGTAGCATCATCCAAGGCTATGTCGTCGAAGAGTGTGTCGAGTTTTGCACAGATTACTTGGTTGATCAAAAGTATATAGGTGTTCCTGTTTCGCGGCACACGCGTAGGCTCGATGGTGAAGGCCATGCACGCGGACAAAAGCCTTTACATGTCTATAATTCAGTACCGAAAAGATCAGATGACTACGACAGAGCACATCTCGTGGTGTTGCAACACCTAACTGTGGTGCATCCCTATCTTTGGATGTACATGGTAAAGGTAAAAAAAGAAAACCCCAAAAAGGGAGAAGCGTGGCTCTCGAAAGAGCACAATGCAAAGTTTGTAAACTGGCTAAAGAACTACTGGTATGAAAGGCCTCCGACAAATGATGAAGAAGAGATAGTCAAAATGTTGTCACGAGAACCTGCAAGCAAGGTCCTGACATTTCAAGCATATGATATCAATGGATACACATTCTATATGGAGGCTCAAGACAGGAAAAGTACGTATCAGAACCGTGGGGTGATTATGGAGGCTAAAACTGGTAACTGTAAGGACATATACTACGGTGTTATCGAAGAGATTTGGGAACTGGACTACACCGTAACAAAGATCCCCATGTTTCGTGTCAGATGGGCGAAAAATGTCCATATCGACGAGGACAAATTCACTACCGTGACTTTACCTCCCACGACATCTATTGACTCAACACAAGTCAAAGCAATCAGTGCCAAAGATGAGCCATAGGTATTAGCTAAACAAATCTTCCAAGTCTTCTACATAAAAGACCCAAAGGCAAAGAAGCACCATGTCATTAGAAAAGGGAAAAGGAGTATTGTCGGAGTCGATGGTGTAGTTGATGAAGAGGACTATGACCAATTCGACGACCCGGACTCCGAGCCAGAAGCTGTTGATAAACACCCTACCAAAAGAAGCAAAGCTACTAAGGATGCTGAGCCCTACATAAGATGCAGTCACGCCGAAGGACTAACGTATACCACCAAGAAAATCACTATTCATGAGAAGATTGTCAAAGATGAGCGAGCTATGTGTGTATGTATAATAATGTCTTGATTTGGATGATTTCATATTGTGTGTACCGTACGAGTGTATGTGTGTATGTGTAATATTGTTGACTCGCGCTAAACGACAAACCCTAACTCGTGTTAAATGATGACATAACCCTAACATAACCCGAAAACCCTAACCCTAAAACCTAACAAACCCTAAAACCCTAACCCTAAACCCTAACCCTAACATAAGCCTAAAACCCTAACCCTAACCCTAACCCTAAAACCTAACAAACCACCCCTCCACTGACGGGTGGAAAACTAGGCGCCCATCAGTGGTAACCCACCCTAACCCTGACCCTAAAAACCTAACGAACCCCCCTCCACTGACAGGCACAATTAGGAGCCCGTCAGTGAAGATACCTCTCCACTGATGGATACATCTCCATTGACGGGCGGAAACTAGGCGCCCGGCAGGCTGCTCCACCACCACCCCCTCCTGCCCGCTTCGGTCGGCCCCCCGCTCCGCACCTCCCCCGCCATTGACGCCCCCGCGCCCGCTCCGGCCTCCTCCGCGCCGCCCTCACTTCGCACCTCTCCCGCCTCCGATGCCCACGTGCCTCCCCCGGCCTCCTCTGAGCTGTCCCCACTCCGGTCGCGTAGCCTGCCCCCTCCAGCCCCCAACTCACCCCCCGCCGCCCCCTCCAGCCCCCTGCTGCCCCCATCCAGCAAGCCATCGATCTGCCGCTGCCCTCCTCGTCGAGCCACCAGCCACCCTCTCCAGCCTCACGTCGCGCCGGTGACAAATCTCAGTGAGATTTCCTCGAGCTGTTTCCTCCACTGGGGACAAATCTCAGTGTGACAAATCTCGGTGTTTTTAGGAATTGACGAATCCCCGTATCCGTATCCGTGCGGCTTAGCGTCGGCCTGCACCGAGAGCCCATCCTCTCCACCGGCTGTCCCCCGTCTGCCTCCCTCTTCACTGTAGAAGGTGTTTTTTTAATTTCTTCGAATGTTGTATGCTGAAATTATTGTATATGTGTGGTATTGAGAATGCTGAGATTGAGAAAGCTTCAGATATTTGTATATCATATGCTGAGATTGAGAATGCTGAAAATTTTGGTGTATATATGCTGGAATTGTTGTATATGTGTGATATTTGTATATCATATGCTGGAATTGTTGTATATGTGTGATATTTGTATATCATATGTTGGAACAGTTGAGAATAATGATATTAACAAATAAACAGAGCACAAACAATTCATCTCAGTTCTAAAATGGCCGCCAGTACTACTCCCGCTGGGTCACCGACCCGAGAACTAGAGCCCGTTAATGACAGCACGGTCCACCTCGACGTGGTGGCACTGATCGACACCCTGACCCTGGAGGCGCCCAAGCAAGCTGCCTCCGAGCCAGACAAGGAACTTGCCTCCGAGCTGGCCAAGGAACCTGCGTCCGAGCCAGCCAAGGAACATGCCCCCGAGGCAGCTGTCACAGCTGGCCAAGAGCAATCTGCCTCGGACTCCAGCTCCTCCAACGATGACTCTAGCTCCGAGTTAGGTTCTGAAGAAGACGAGGCGCCTGAGGAGGAAGTAACGTCTACGGCCCCGACCAGGTCTCAGAAAAGGAGAAAAGGCAACCAGTTGCCGGACAAGACGTATATCATCACTCGAGTCAATGACGTCAAGATGTTCCAGCGAGTTCACATAAGGCCGCCTAGACCTTTAGCAACGCCTACGGGTGCATAGTCCGCGAACAAGTTTAGCCATTTGACTAAGTCGACCAGAGATGCTCTCTTGAAGAAACTGTGGGACAAGTACCAGATTCCTGCCGCCGACAAGGACAGAGTCGAAGCGCAAGCCCTTCGCATTATGGCTAGGGCTCTGAAGACTTGGTGATATGACGCACAGAAAGTCTTGGACGACGATTGGGATAATAAAATTAGTAAAAGATGGTTCAAGATACAAAAGGAAGACTGGGAGCAATTCGTTGCTCAAATAAGGAGTCCAGAATTCCAGGAGAAGAGTCGCTGGGGGAAGGAGCTTCGCTCCAAAAAACACGTTAGACCACAAGCTCGGCAGCCATGGATACCTAGGGAAGAGACCAAAGTGGGCTAGAGAGGACGCCAAACTAGCTGCGGCTAGGAAAGCACCTCCTTTCGCTCATCTCAGGCAGCCGCGCGCTAGGGAGTACATGAGGGCGCACACAAGCTCTGACCCTGTGACGGGGTCACCAATTATAGAGTCCGAGGAACTCCAAGAGGTGGCCAACCAGCTGGTAACATCTCAACCCAGTGTCTTTTCTTACTTAATTACGTTGCATCCAAATACACTATCTTCTCATCAAGTAATATAACTTGCAGACAGACCTAAGCCAGCAGCCTGGAAGCTCACAGGACTCCGTCACGAGCGGCCCGAGGTGGAACGATGATCTGGCGAAGGCTCGATAGAAACCGGAGCATCGGGGCCGTGTAGTAGGCGTCGGGGATGGTGTTAAATGGGACAAAGTATTTCCCCGAAACCCCGAGGGTCGTCGCTGCCCAAGGAGAGACAGTCAAGAGTATATGGAAAATTTGCGGGAGCAAATGCGGGAGATTGCCAAGCAGATGTGGGTACGTATGCAAGTGCTCGCTGCGCAAGGCCGTCTGACCATGCTTGCCGATAATTAGCCGTCTGGATGGAGTAGCTGCGCATCCACCTTGGACGGCAGCCCCAACTCGCTGAATTCTGTCGACAGCATCACTGTAAGTTTTGTCCGCTAAACGAGTCATTATAGTAAATCATGATTTCATTGTCCTGACTCTAATGAGGACGGCACATCTATCCTCTGTTTTGCAGGAAGCCACTAGATGCACACTCATGGTGCAAATTCCTGGCATGAAGGTCCCGGTTGCGCATGGCCAGGTTTTCCCAATGCCGGAGGAGGCAATCCTACACTGTGTTCCTATGCGGGAGCACCATGCGAAGGTGCAGGTGGACGTCGTCCTCAACGACTACAGTGATGTGTTAGTCCTTGTCCTCCCTGAAGCAGAACTGACCAAGTTAGGGCAGTGCAGGAACTACTTCATCCAATGGCCGAAGAGCCAAATTATTTTATCTGCGGCAGCCTCTCCTCGCATGGCCCCCTCGTCCAACAACCCCTCTCCATCAGTCGGACGATCTCCGTTGAGCCTCAGCCGAACACCTCCGTCGTTTAAAGACCTGGAAGACCATCTTGTCGGGGACTAGTACATGGAGCCAGTTTTGCAGTCCCCGGAGGCGCTGCAGGAACCCAACAACGATCCACCAGAAAGACGCTCCAAGGCTCAAGGCGACCCGCTGGATCAACGCAGAGGGAATATTATCTCTCCCACCACACTAGCTGGAACACTGGAAGCAGCGATGGCGGCAGGCAAGAGTCCTGAGCTGCTACACACGAGGAAGAAAAGCAAAAAGAGACGGGCCGGCACCGGCGAGAAGGAAAGAAAGGAGCAAAAGCTGATGAAGAAATCCTTATCCTTCTCAGCATCATCATCCAAATTATCTACACGGAGCATGGGTTTCTGGCGAGGGGTTTTCTATCCAGGTCATGACTTGCTCCCACAGGATGGGTTGGACAATCTTTCGGAGGACATGAAGGCGCTGCATGAAGATTACCTAAAGATGTCCAGAGATCCGCAAACATTTTGCCAATATTGGAAGGTCAAGGTGCCAAGAGATTACAATTTCTTCATGGAGAACGACCAAGACACCTTCGGTATCAACATGTACAACCTCTATAGGCTCGACACTATGATGGTCAGGCTATGGGCTCTCTACCAAGCCCAAGAGTGCAGACATCTACGCGACTCCAATATTGGAATAATCGATCTGATATGCATGAACGAAGGCTATGCTACGACCTCGGACGATCGAGTCTTTCTGAAAGAATACCTTACGCATGCATTCATCGTTCATAAGGACAAGGAGTACCTACTAGCCCCCTACAACCCTCCATAATCCTTTAACTTAGCACCGTGGGAATTTTTTGTTTTTTACGCACGTATCTCCGCCTGCTTACGTCCATTTGTTCACATTTATGCAGCGACCACTGGGTCCTCATTGCGATCATTCCATGCTGGGCCAAGGCATTTTACCTTGACTCTGACAAGACCAAGAGATCGAACTTCAGCAATATCACTAATATTTTGGATACAACTTTTTTCAAAGCTAAGTTCACGGGACATAGTAAAATACCTTCAAAAGCGACAAGAATGGTACACCATTACACCTTCCCTTCTAAAATTCAGCCAGAAAAAAGTGTGACATGTGGGTAGTACACCTGTGCCCATATGGACTGCTGGGTCCGGTCAAAGAACAAGCATTGGAAAGATATGAAAGACTTGAAGGCTTGGTGTGAGCTGGGAAGTCACTTGTACGACTGGCGTCAGGACTTTGCCCGCATCCAAAAAATCTTCGCCAAAGTCATCAACCTTGAAGTCATCAATCCAATGGGTGAATTCTACGCCGGCCCCCAAATTCCGAAGCCAAACTTAAGCGGGTATCGATAGATTCGTTGTTTCTGAAATTGACGAATAGTTGTCACTATGTTCTTTCTACACTTAACAACTTTATTATGTCGCTCGTCAAACATACTTGTGTTCTTTCATACTTGTGATCAATGGTTATGTGAAGTGTTATGTGATTATGAATGTGTTATGTTAACTGCTATGTGATTACGAATGTGTTATGTGATTATGAGCTTTGACTATGTGCTGAATATATTTGTGAAATTTGTGAAAAATGCACAATGGCTACAGTAAGCAGGCCCGCACCAGGCCTGGACTGTAAACACTACTGACGGGCCCTTAGAAAATGCTCGTCAGTGAAATGCGCAACCACTGACGGGCAATCACCAGGGGCCCATCAGTGGTGATACCTCTAGGGCGAGCCACGCGCTCGCCCTGGAGGGGTTTCCGCTGACGGGCAAATTGGACCCGTCACTAGTCATATCCACTACTGACGGGTGGCCCGCCCGTCAGTGGAGGGCACCCCTCCACTGGCATTCCCAGGCTGACAGGCCCCCAGACCATCAGTAGAGGGGGTTAACTGCCCGTCAGTAAAGGCCTATTCTGAAGTAGTGTGAGTTGAAGTTCTTTCTTGGACTACAAGTCAAGCAACTACAAGATGGACTTTCATAAGTCAAGGCACATTTATCACGGACATGCTCAAGCGTTTTGACTTGAACAAAGCCAATCCTATCAATGGCCACCTTGATCTCAATGTGGAAGGTAAACCCATGGATTAAAAGATATATTGATCCATGATTGGCTCTCTTCTCTCTCTTTGTGCATCTAGGCCCAAAATCATACAAAGTGTGTGCATGTGTCACCTTGTAGCTGTCAAGGGGATCCTTAGATATCTAGTTCACAGTGTGAACCTAGGTAATGTTTCCTTGAAAACTTGAGGTTCTTATGTCTTCTTCCAAAAAATGTTTGCAAACTTTGCTCTCAACTTTTGTCCTCCCACGTGTACTCATCCCATGCTCTTATCTACTCCTTTTCACATGCCAAGATGAGTTCCGAGAGTCATCAAAGCAACGATGACTCCAACGAGAGCTTGCCTCCCTCACCTCCAATGATTGAATCTTCTTCAGATAGACATAGATTTTTGAGGAAGGAGAGACTAAGGCCTTCTCCATAAGTTGCTACAAGTGCTTGTGTTGGAGGAGTAGAATTGCCTCCCAGAATGCATCATCCCTTCACATGGCAAAAAGGACTCAAAGGCATCCACCGCCGCCCACTCCCAACAGATATCGACGATAATGAAGATGATGAGGACGAGGAGCCAGAGTCTCACATGTCTAAGAAAGCTCGCTTGGCTTGCGAAGCCTGAGCTAGAAAGACAGTAGTAGATGAGGCTGCAAAAGTAGAGGCTGCTAGAGCAAAGGCTGCCAAAGCCGAGGCCACCAAGGCACAAGCTGTAGAGGTAGCTAGTAGAGCTAGCACAGTAGTAGTAGCAGAGCTATCTTCACCAACTCCAGCTAGCAGAAATAGGAAGAGGGTGTTACACATGTCACCTCCTCCATTCAAGAAGCCAGCTACCGCTAGAAAGGGCAAGGGCATGCTTCCTTCTCAACCTCTAAATCAACAAGCCCCAACTGTGCATAAGGCACAAGTGCATGTGGACCCTAAGGAACAAGAGGCTACCCCCTTATCACTCTTGCCCTAGTCCGCTATCTTCCAAAACAATGCAAGGTTCCCAAAGCAACAGTTGACTAGAGGATCTTCTCCAATGAAGATCTTCAGAAGGTCTGTTGGAAGACAAATCCATATGACTATGCACGCAATGGGATGGACTCTTGTTTCTAGTCCCTAGTTCAACAGGACTACTATGAGTCCATAATCCACTTCAAGAAGGAATATATCCACTAGCACTATGTGGATTTCCAGTACCTTCGGCAACCTTCCTGCTTTATGCAAGTTTTCAAAGCTTGTGATGCAAATGGATTGATCTAGCTTCTGAATCTATGACAAGATTGGAACGAAGAACTCATCATGCAATTTTATGCCAAGTTCATTGTTGAAAGGGAGTCAAGGAGGATTCATTGGATGATATATGATCATCACTACACTTGGTCTCGAAGGAATGGACTCACCCAAGCCATGCATCCATGATTATGGGAGATCCCTCAAGGCCAATTAGTTTGAGCCACTTTATGAGCTCGAGGCCAAATAGTTTGAGCCACTTTATGAGAAAGATGAAATTCCATGAACCATGGATGGACACCCCCTTAAACTATTCTTTGAGCCAACTAAACCTCAAGGTGGAGGAGAATGTACTCCTCGTGAGTGATCTCAAAGATTGATACTCCACCAAAGTCTTGCTAAAGACATAAAAGAAGCACTTTGGCGAGGTAACTTGATTTCTGTTCTTTTTTATTTCCTTCCTTTTGCATGACATGCTGCAGGAAACCTCAAAAAAAAAGAGGAGAAAAGAGAGGGCCAGCTGACCTAGGTCTGGGTGGCTGGTCGCCCGACCTTGCCACGAAGGTTCCAACTTGCGAAGAAGGGACCGGGAAATGGCAAAGTTGTCATGCTTGGCAAAAGATTGCAGCCTGAGGGCTCGCGGGAGGTTGATAGCCCCATCAAGCCAGTGCATCCACTGGTGGCACAAAAGACGCTCCCAAAGCATCTCTGCCGTAGCCATAGCAACAGTAGCAAGAAGCCAGAGAGTATCAACGAGACCGGACAAGAATGGGTAGAGCATGTCGCCGAACTTAAAGAGAAGAACATTGAACTTGAAAGACACTTAGCTGAAGCCAAGATGATGATAGATTTGCTTCGAGATGAGATCAACATCCTTCGTCATGGTATGCTCGTCAAGTTCAAGAAACCAGAATGTGTGACGGGTCATCCCAACTTGATTTGAGGTAACTTGTATCATGCATTTTATTTTCCATTATTTGCTCTTCAACAAAAATATGCATGTTTGCTTTGATTTCATTTATTTCCCTATTTTTGTTACTAGCATGATAGACATAAGTTTAATTGACTCTTGCGGTAAATTTTCTTTCATTTCTATTTACATCAATAAGGTTTTGTTAGATAAGCCTTTTAGAAAAAAAATTGGAGGCCAACCGACCTAATCTCTTGGCCGGTGGGGCTGACCATAGAAATAGGTTGCCCGACCCATACAAGGTTGGCTGACCCAAAAAAATTAGACAGAATAAATCTTCAAGAAAATTTTGGGACCCCTAATAGCTATCTTAGGAGATTCCAGTGAGCATTTAGGTTATTTTCAGCAAATAAATAAGTAGTTGCCACCAAAACCTTGTGAAATTCCATGCCTCTAGGGAGATGATGAATAGTTGCTTTGGCTTCACCCTACAAACACCTTGATCACAATTTTGTGCCTTACATTTTGGGATTAGAACTTTTTAGCAAGTCATGACACTAGTGCTTACTCTCTTTCACCTAGTGAATCTATAGATCTCCCAAGTGATAAAATCTCGATTACAAAATTGTTGTGGTAGTGTGCGATAACATGTTTAGGGTGTGTCCACTTCAATCTTATTAAGGCTAGTCCCCCTAGTTCCATGCAAAAGAAACCCCCTGAGTTGACTACCCAGAAAATCCTTTCCTACCACTAGCCGCATGATAAATTGCTACTCATGATCCCAATACACAATTAAACTGTTGTTAACCATGGTGAATTGGGTCAAGTTTGGTGCTCAACATAGGTGTAGTTCTTTCCTCTGGGTCATTCTTTTACGTACCCATCCTTGCTAGCCTTTCATACTTGGTATTGCCCATGCCTGAGGAAAAATCCACCAAGTCCTCCATCACAAAACCACACAATCTCATCAGAATACTAACTATGGACTTTGGTTGAGCTCCATTCATTTCTAGCAATTTTTGCTCAAACTCCCAAAAAGAAAAATAGAAAAAACAAATTTGTGTTTAGGTTGAAAAAGAAAAAAAGAGTAGACTTAGGAGTTAGCTTTATCCAAACAATATGGGACTCCTAAATAAAACTGCAGTCCACTCTCCACCATCATAATAAGCTCAACAATTATCTTGTCCTTCCTTCTTTGTGCAAATTTTGATACCAGGGATCACATCCATGCCCTGGAATCACTTTTGTTTTGCACAAAATTTTTCTAGTGCATCCTCTCTCTTCCACCTCTATTTCACTTTATTTCCTCATGAACGAGTTAACGAGTTGTACAACCTTAGTTTGGACTATCTCTTGACTTGATGATCCTAGGTTACAGCAGTACCACTATTGATGCGGAGATCGCCATGGTTAACACGTCGTTAAGCTATTCAACCTATTCAACTTCTATTGACACATGTATGGATCCCTATGTTGACAAGACATGGCATGAAAAGGTGAATCTTCTCCTTTACACATGCCCATCTAGTCATACCTTGAATGGTATGCTACCTAATGCTTTAACTCTAAATATGCCAAGGTACGAGGGACCGACCAAGAGGGAGGACAAAGGAACCAAGTGGAAGAAGAGCCTGGGCTGCCTGGAATGCATGTCCGGACATTCCGGACAAGGGAGGCCGGATACTCCGGACGTCCCAATCCCGGAAGCACCAAACTCCCACTACACATCCGGACATTCCGGGAATCAGACCCAGAGTCTCCGGACGCCCTCCACCAGGAGTGTGCTCCTCTCGGGATGGTACCCGGACATTCCGGATCCAGACCCGGAAACTCCGGATGGGTGGCCGGGAACACCATGCCCTAGCTCCACGACCGGACACTCTGGATCTCAGCCCCGGAGGCTCCGGAAGACCACTGCCCGGAGTGTTAGCTCCAACCCTCCGGACGTCCACTGATCAAGACGTCCAGACATTCTGGGAAAGTTACCCTGGAATGTCCGGGCACCACGTCCGGACATTCTGGGTAAGGTACCCCGGAATGTCCGGGCGCACTGTTTACGCACAGTAACGGGCCGAGGCCCATGTAATGAGATGACTTAGCCTCCAAGGGTTACGGGGTTAGGACTATAAATACCCGTACCCAAACCCTAATTGGGATAAGACTTGTTTTTAGACTTAAGGAGAGCTTTGCTCCTAATCTAGGGTTTCATCCCTCTAGATTTGGAGTTCCACCCTAGGCCTTTCTTTCCTTTGGATTGAACGGATCGGCGTGTGCCTCCGAGTGGTAAACATGGCATTCAATTGAGAGGTTTGTTGAATTGGTTCCTAGTCTCCGGCTTTCGCATTGGGGTTTGTTGTTGGGGTGGGTTTTCCAATTAGGCTTGCCTAGTTATCCTTGTCCCAATCGTGAAGATCGGGATCCAACCGTATCAACTTGGTATCAGAGCTCTAGGTTTCCACGATTTGGATTTGTATCCCCTCTTTCTTCTACCCCCAATTGCTAGCTTTGTTTGGTTTTTCTTGCCTATTTGGAAAATCTCACAAAAAGAGCCCGATTTGAAATCTTGATGTAATTTGGAGTTTTGGGTGAGCTCTGGTTGGTTTTGATCCATTAGATCTTTGTTATACTTGTTGATCTAACCTCCTATTGCATTGCCTTGCCTATTTTCCAATCTCCTCTCCGATTTGTGGTTTTTGGGGCCGCCCCTGTTCAGATCTGGAACTTCCCGCACACCCGGAGTATCTGGACCACGTACCCCGGAGTCTCTGGCCTATCACATCAGAAGATTTCGAGCTCTCAGGACGTATCCTGGAGTATCCGGGCCCTTTACCCCGAAATCTCTGGCCTACCCCGGAGTATCCGGTCCATCTTATCCGGAATCTCCAGGCAGCCAAAATTAGACTACGCAGCAAGCACTGTTTCGGTCGTAACTTTCGCATCCGGACTCTGTTTCGGTGAACTAGGACTCATTTTGAAGCTATCGACAAGCTCTAGGTCATCCAAGTGGAATCCCACCATTTCTTGATACCATCTTCGGAAGCAAGGCCAAAACACCACAAGGGAAGGTAACATCTATAAGAAAAACTTTTCCTCCTTGCATTTCTTTGTGAGCCATTCTACCCTTTTGCGTATACCTTGAACCTATGAAGACTAGCTCATCAATGATTGTTTGGGCTTTGTGCACTTGATACTACCTAGAGTACCCCAAGCAAAATTGTAAGTGCTAGTTGTTCTTGTAGGTCTTGGCACAAAGAAAGAAAAGGAAGAAAAAAGAAAAGTAATAAAAAAAGAGAGAGATCAAAAGAAAAAGAAAAAGACAAAAAAAAGAGAAGAAAGAAAGTGCCTTATCTTTTGTAGGAAAGTGCAAAACTCGAAAGGCTCCAAGTAGGCAAGTGGTACAAGTGTGCAAATCCGTAGCCCTATAAACTTTGCAATCGAGCTAGCATCTTTCTTTGTATTTGTGCAACGTGAGCTCATAGTCTTCGCTAGGCACATCTTGTACTAGCTCACTTTCTTGGTTGCACAAATCACATTATCATTGTGTGTAAGTTGTTTGAGCTTCTCTTATATCCTTTGAGATCAACTCTTATTGCATTGTTTCTATTGTGGATTATTACTAACCATTGCAATATCTCTAATTCCACTTGTTTAGTGTGTTGCGCTAATCCTTTTCCGATATCCATAAAGCTTTTGAATGAGATAGTGTTTGGGGACTTTGGAACCACTTCAACCTACTCTTGAGGGTCATCTTTTCCCTCCACGGCCCGTTGATCCTTCAATCCAAAGAGGTAAGGACTTCGATGGTAAGTGAGGTGAGAAAAGAGTGTAGGGTTCCATTCTCCACATACACCACATACATATCCTTTGTGCTTGCACCATTAACCATGTTTAGGTTTGACCACAAAGTGGATACCAAGAAGGAGAGACAAGGACAAGGGGAGCAAGACACACTACAACATCATTTCGAGCCTCGTGGTCTTCAACGAATGAGGCGAGTAATCCACGTTCATCTCCATCAAGGGACTTCATCGACAAGAACCTCGATGTTTGAAGCCCCAAAGGTGTGAGGAGAAGCCATCATCGACGGACGGAGGAGGATGAAGGAAGCTGATGTGGACATCACCTGCACCAAGGGTGAAGACTTTGCAACTCACTCAAGTCACTCAAGTCCACCTCCAAAACCTAGTGTCCCAATGACAAGAGCTCGAGCTAAGGCTTTACAACATGAGGTGAATCTATTCCTTGATACATCTCCAATTGACTTGAGCTTGATGGTGTGCTACCTAATGCTTCGACTCTATGCTTGCTCAGGTATGAAGATCGGGAGCCCTCCGTATCAACTTGGTATCAGAGCTCTAGGTTGACACGATTTGGATATGTATCCCCTCTTTCCCTACCCCCAATTGCTAGCTTTGTTTTGGTTTTTCTTGCCTATTTCGAAAAACCCCACAAAAAGAGCCCGATTTGAAATCTTGATGCAAGTCGGAGTTTTGGGTGAGTTTTGGTTGGTTTTGATCTATTAGATCTTTGCTATACTTGTTGAACTAACCTTCCTTTGTGTTGCCTTGGCCTATTTCTCATTTTCCCCCTCCGATTTGTGGTTTTTCGGGCCGCCCCTGTTTCAGATCTGAGAGTTCCCAGTACACCCGGAGTATCCGGCCCTCAAACCCGGAGTCTCCGGCCTACAGCAGCAGGAAGTCACTACTCTCGGGACGTACCCGGAGTATCCGAGAAATCTACCCCGAAATCTCCGGGCCCACCCGGAGTGTCCAGGAAATCTACCCCGGAATCTTTGGACAGTGCAATTACAGACTGTATCGAGCGAGGTATAACCGTGTATCTTGCTCTCTTCCTTTGTGAGCCAACTTCTTCTTTTGTGACAACTTTGATCCCGTCAATACTAGCTCATTGATGATTGCTAGGGTCTTGTACGCTTGTGCTACTTGGAACATCTTTCACCCCAGCAAACAACGACGTTAGTCTTGTGAGATCTTGGCAACAAAAAAAAAGAGAGAAGAAGAATCAAGAATAAATAAAAAATGCAAATGCCAATGATCCTTTTGTAGGAACATGCAGGCTTGAAAGGAATTCAAATAGGGAAAGTAGTCAAGTGTGCAAATCCTTAACCCTACATTTTGCAGTCGAGCTAGCGTCTTTCCTAGTATTTGTGCAACGTGAGCCTTTAGTCTTCGATAGAAAAATATTGTACTAGCTCATTCCTTTGGTTGCACAAATCACACTATCGTTGTGTGTGAGTTGTTGAGCTTCGCTTATATCCTGGAGATCAACTCTTATTGCATTGTTTCTATTGTGGATTATTACTAATCTTTGCAAAATCTCATTATTCCATTTGCTTAGTATATTGAGTTAATCCTTTCCGAGATCCACTAAAAGCTTTGTTGAGTGAGTACCCTGGAACTAGGAACTTTTCAACCGCCTCTCGAGGGTCACTCTTACCATCCACGGCCGTTCGATCCTCAACCCAAGGAGGCAAGGACTTCGGTGGTAAGTGAGGTGAGAGAGTTCCAAAATTCCACATACTCCACATATACTGTTATTTCGCTAACCATGTCTAGGGAAGGATCTCACGGAGCAAGTGGCAACGAAGACTGTGTGACTCGAGAGCAACATTTGGCCCTCCAACAAAGCCTCCATGACACTGTGGACAATTTGAGGCACGACATGACTCGGCAGATGGAATCTATGAAGACAAGCATTGTGCAGGAAGTTGTGCAAGCACTTCGAGGCCAAATTCCAGAAGCAGAGATTGATGAAGAAGAACCCCTTGATGAGACCGATGCTGAGATGGCGGCACGGCGTGCCCAAGCTCGAAGAACAGCTAGACACCGAGCACCTCTTTCTCCATCAAGAACTCGAGACCCAACCTTTGGGCCACACAATCATGGTCGGGCAAGGACCCACCAAGGACGTGATGGGCATGAGGGAAGTGCATCAAAAGGAGGATCAAGCTTTCATCAACCTAATGACCAAAGACATCCAAGACGTCCAGATAGAGACCCAGGGTTCAGAAGGCGGAATTATTATGATGAGGGTACAGAACGCCGGCAGAGGGGTCCACCAGGAGATGGGGAAGAAAAGTTTGGCAAGCTTAAGTTCACAATGCCAAGTTCTCCGGTGATGTAATGGATCCTGAAGAATACCTCACATGGGAGCTCAAGGTGAACAAGGTCTTCCGGATGCACAATTACTCTGAAGAGAAGAAAGTTGCTATGGCCTCACTTGAGTTCGATGGGATATGCACTTATTTGGTGGGAACAAGTGCAAAATCAGCGAGGCGAACATGGAGAGCTGCCAGTCATGTCTTGGACAGAGATGAAGAGAGAAATGCGGGCCCGTTTCGTGCCCAAGTACTACAAGCGAGATCTCTTCAAGAAACTTCAAGATCTCAAACAGGCAGTCGGACAGTTGAAGAATACTTCAAGGAGATGGAGACCGCCTTGATTCGAGCAATGTCCAAGAGACTGAAGAGCAAACAATGGCTCGATTCTTGGCCGGATTGAATTACCCAATCAAGTGCATCACCGATTATCAAGCCTACAACACAGTTGTGGAGTTAGTGCATCAAGCTATCAAGGCAGAGCGCCAGGTGCAAGAGGATGCTCGCTACTCCAAGTCATCGGCGTATACCTCACGCCCTAACCCTTACACCTCGCGTTCCACGACGGTTGTTCCTCGCCCCACTCCGAGTGCAAAGTTTGCCCAAGAGCTATGTCAACCAAGACGAAAAGTCATGTGGGAGGTGGAAGTACAAGTGTGCACCAATGGACAAACACAAACCGTCCTACCACCTCTTCTTCAAAGGGAGCACCGAGTCCGAGCATTGTTTCTTCATTGGCTTCCACGGGCAAGACTCATGACATTGTATGCTTCAAGTGCCAAGGGCGTGGTCACATGCAAAGAGAGTGCCCCAATGCACGTGTTATGTTGATCACCGAAGAAAGCGAGTATGAGTCTGCAAGCGAAGGCGAAATTGATGCTATCCATGAGGTAGCCAGGCTTGAGCAGGAAGGAGAATATGACGATGGACAAGAGCGAATCTATTACGAGACCGAGTCGGGACCATCCCTCGTCGTCACCAAGAAGATCCTCACTGTCCAACTTCAAGATGAACCCGAACAACGGTGCAACCTCTTCCAAACTAAGGCCGCAATCGATGGCAAAACCATCAAGGTCATAATTGATGGAGGAAGTTGTCACAACTTGGCGAGTCAAGAGTTATGCTCCAAACTCAACTTGAAGTACAAGAAGCACCCACGTCCTTACCATGTGCAAGATAGTGGCACCGTCAAGATACAACACATGGTGCAAGTTTCCTTCAAGATTGGAGCCTACCAAGACACAGTGGAATGTGATGTGGTACCAATGGCGGTGTGCCACCTCCTCTTGGGCCGCCCATGGCAATACGATCGATCGGCGCGCCACAACGGTCACACCAATGAGTACATCTTCCGGTGGCACCATAAGGAGTATGTGCTTCGTCTATGACACCAAGCCAAATCATCGCCAACAATGCTTAAAAGTTGGCAAGGCTCCAGGAAGAAAAGAAGGGAAGTGAGCGAGAGAACACCACCTTGAGTGAATTCCACAAACCGGTGAGTGAGAGCCACAAGCCCAAAATGAGAGAAAAGAGTCAGGAAGCGAGTAGAGGCTTAGTGATGCTAGCCACCAAATCCGAGATGAGAGGAGTGAGGAATGACCCACCTACACTACACTTGTACTTGTATACAAAGATGTGGTTGCTTTGACTAATGATTCACCCCACTTCCTCTAGCTATGTCTCGTGTTTTGCAGGAGTTCGAGGATGTCTTCCCCGATGAGATTCCGGTGGGGCTTCCACCCATTCGAGGCATCGAGCACCGCATCGACCTCATTCCGAGAGCGCCTCTTCCCAACCGGCCACCTTACCACGCCAACCCCGAGGAAACCAAGGAAACTCAACATCAAGTACAGGAGCTACTTGACAAGGGGTATGTTCGCGAAAGCTTAAGTCCTTGCGCCGTTCCTGTTATTCTTGTCCCTAAAAAGGACGGATCTTGGTGCATGTGTGTTGATTGCCGAGCCATCAATAATATCATCGTGCGTTATCGCCATCCCATTCCTCATTTAGATGATATGCTTGATGAGCTTAGTGGTGCAACCATTTTCTCTAAAATTGATTTGAAGAGTGGCTATCACCAAATAAGGATGAGTGAAGGAGATGAGTGGAAAACCGCTTTCAAAACTAAGTTTGGTTTGTATGAATGGCTTGTCATGCCTTTTGGCTTATCCAATGCTCCCAGTAATTTCATGCGCTTAATGAATCATGTTTTACGCCAATTCATTGGTAAATTTGTGGTAGTCTACTTTGATGACATTCTCATATATAGTAGAACTTTTGCAAGATCATAATGGCCACATTAAACAAGTTCTACTAGTGCTTAGGAATGAACGCTTGTTTGCTAATCTTGAGAAATGCACTTTTTGTATGGAGAAACTTGTGTTTCTAGGCTTTGTTGTTTCTACTCATGGCATAGAGGTAGATGAGTCCAAAATTGAAGCAATTAAAAATTGGCCTACCCCTATCAACGTGAGTCAAGTGCATAGCTTCCATGGCCTAGCAAGTTTTTACCGCCGTTTTGTTAAAGACTTTAGTGCTATTGCTTCCCCTTTGAATGAGTTGACTAGGAAAAACATTCCATTTGTGTGGGGGCAATCTCAAGAAAATGCTTTTCAAGAACTTAAGAAATGCTTAACTGAGCCACCTGTGCTTGTGTTACCGGACTTCACTAAAACCTTTGAAGTTGAATGTGATGCTAGTGGGATCGGTATAGGGGGGTGTGCTCATGTAGAAGGTAAACCGGTCGCTATTTTAGTGAAAAATTGAATGGAGCTCAACTCAATTATCCGGTCTATGATAAAGAATTGTATGCTTTGGTTCGCGTTCTAGAAGTATGGCAACACTATCTTTGGCCAAAAGAATTTGTTATTCATTCCAATCATGAATCTTTGAAATATCTTAAGGGCCAAGCTAAATTGAACGGAAGACATGCAAAATGGGTTGAATTTATTGAAACCTTTCCTATATGGTCAAATATGTAAAGACCAAGTTGTAAGTAGATCAGTTATCTTGAGATCAATCTTGATCGTTTAACAAAAACCCAATTCCATTTGATACATGCATACAGATCTTTGCATTGCATATTAACACCCTAAAACATTGCTATCCAGCTCACTCAACTAAAGCTTGATAGGACCAAATTGATCCAATTTCTCTTCTATAACCAATCAGAATATTGCTTAGAGAAGCTACTGTCATAACTATTTTAGCTAGAAGTATGCAATCAAGTTTAACTTGCAACCAACCCAAGTTCCTTTTTGTCCTATTGACCCAAACTCAAAATTATAGTTTGAATGGGAGTATTTCTAACCAACAAAAGCTTAGGAAAAACAGTATATATACATATATATACACTGAGGAATTACCTACAAAACCTCCTAGATTCAAAAACCCTCATTTGAATCACTAGTTATGCAAAATTTAACCTCAAATAAACTGAAAGAGAAAAGAACAAAAGAATAAAAAGAAAAGTTGTTCCCTTGTGGTGGGCCACCGGCCCAGCATCTCTCCTTCCCTCCCCGAGTAGGCCTCGGCCCATCTCCTCTTCTCCTAGCTCCCCGCACGCGTAGCGCCCGCTCCCTTTTCTTCCCTGCGGCGCCGCCGCGCCCTCTCTGCTGCCAGGCGGGACCCGCCCGCAGTCCGTCGTTGCCACGTGGCCGGGGCACGCGTCCGACTGCGCTCCTCCGGCATCTCCGTCCTCCCTCTCTCCTTCCCGGTATAAGAGGCTCCCCCTCCTCGGGCGCATCGGCCCCTTTCCTTCCCCTCCGTGCTCCTTCCCTTCTTTTTCCCCACCGAGAGCAGCAACCGCTGCCGCCATTGATTCCGGTGCCGAGCTCCTCAACCGACGGCGAGCTGCCTTCCTTCTCCTCCCCTACTGAGCTCCCCTCCCCTTTTCTCCTTCTTCCTCTCACGCTCGGTTGGATGCGCAGGTCGCCGAGCGGGAGCAGCGCCGGGACGCTCCTGCGTCCACTCCAGTGGAGCCGCCACCAACGACCACCGCTAGGTCTCCGGCGGGCCGAGCTCCTCCACATCCACACCGGCACCTCCGCTCCTCCCCAGCATCTCCGGCGACCTTCCTCGACAGCCAACCGTGGGCTCTCCTCAAGCTTGAGCTGCTCGCTCCAGTCGTTCATCACCGTCGAGAGTGAGCACCCGCCTAATCTTGGTTAGTTCGTGTGAGGCAAGCCGATGCATCCAATGGTCCAGGCTGAGCAACTAATGACTCATTTCCAAGTAAATGCTAAAAGCTAATGGAACTAATCGCTGTGATTGAGTGATTAAAAACGTTAACATTCCAGTATATACGGAGTCTAGTCCAGACACCTACAATCCTATTTAGTAACTTCGCTGATACTAACCCTAACCGCTGTTTAGCTGCCTTAATGGATAACTAATCACTGATTAATACGAGAGATACAGCAATAGATTAGGTAAGAGAGCTAATGGCCAAGAAACTTAACTAATAGGATGCAATGATCATGTTCGGTTAAAACATTCTCAACCACTTAGATGAAGTATTTAGTGCGCTGATGACTAGGATTGGTAGCTCAAGATTAGTAAATTAGCTAATGCCGTTTTGTGCTGCTAGTCTAGTTGAGATCAGTCAAAAAGGTCTGACCATTTTAATGCATAGATGAAGTAACTGATCGCTTGAGGCAACCAATCTAACCTTTTGTATCGCTGGTAGCTACAAGTAGTTAGTATAAACTGATGACCTTCCAACATACTCAAGAAATCGGTACAGTTCATTAGTTCTTGTACTATTATACTTAGCTTGTGTATTAGGTTTATTCAAGTGTCAACCTCAATTAGCTGCTGACCGATATATAACTACTCTAAGAATTGATTAGCAAATAGCTAATTACAAGAATAGTTAAATTCCTTTCTTTACTGAGAAAAATACAAAAAGGAATCTTTAAAATAGATTAAATTCCAAAAGCTCATAGCAAATGCATCCACATTCCAAGTTAAATGACCTTGTAATTTTCTCATATAATGTGCAGGCTTTACTAATACACATACTTCCCTTAGTTCGGGTATAAAAGATTTTGAAGTTTGCAAACGATTCTCAAACCCATGACTAAATATCCACAACTCAGAATAAAGTAAGATTGATTGCATTAGTCTCATGATTACATTCTCTACCTAATAGGATGCATTTCATACGCATCATCATCTCTGAAGATTTCAGCATTGCTTATTTGCTCTTATTGCTCTTTTTCCGGTGTTTCAGTATTCTAATTGCTAGAGTCGGGCATTGAGGGTTTTGCCAAGGGTGATCACCAGCAGGAGTACTATCCCGAACAATCAGGCAAGCATGCTCGCTTGTTGGAAATATTCCGATTATCTTTTGCTATGCATTGGTTAATTAATGTCATGTAGTTCGAATATTTCGAAATGATGTATGTGTTGCATCGAGCTACTAGCATGAGTAGGTTTGCTTGTGTGTATGGTATGGTTGCGTCGTTGGGTACCTGAGCCCTATGTCAGGATTATTGTATCATGGGCCACCGAACCCTATGTCGGAATATGGGCCACCGAACCCTATGTCGGGATATGGGCACCTGAGCCTTATGTCAGGAAACCTGTGGCACCTGAGCCTTATGTCAGGTAACCTGTGGCGATGGGCACCTGAACCCTATGTCAGGATACCACGTGGTTGGGCACCTAAACCCTATGTCAGCATAATCGCGCTATTGGGCACCTGAACCCTATGTCAGGATAATCGCGTTACTAGGTACCTGAACCCTATGTCAGGTTAGTTGTGTAGCTGGGCACCTGAACCCTATGTCAGGTTAGTTGTGTCACTGGGCACTAGAACCCTATGTCAGGATAGGTCATCTTTTGTTGATTGTGCTAAAATGAATTGCTTTGCTATTGTCGTCATTTAATTACCATGCCATGCTTAAGATTAACCTGCAATGAGCATATTAGTATCTTGTGAGTACGAAAGTACTCATTCAGGAATTCCATTCCTGCAGGTGGTCATAGCATCGACGATTTCTTTACTGCTGAAAATGTTGTTCATGATGAGTAGTTCTGCAAGATTTGTCCGCCTTGGTCATGGTTGGGTTGTAGAGCTTTTGGGAGATGACTTATCTAGTCATTCTCCGTGTTTATCAAGTGTTTCCGCTGCTGTCTTTAACTCTGTTGTGTGCCGAAAATGACTTCTAAGTCATGGAATGTAGAAGCTAAGACATGTCCTTGGTATGGATTATGTCTACTATCTCTAAACCCTCCTTTTGTAGAGTTTTGTGATGATATACAAGTTGTTTCGGTGGCTGCCCATATGCAATGCGTGTATGGAATGAAGTATATGGGCATGCCGTGAAGGTTTACTGTGGTTCTAGCTTCCACTCGGTAGGGCAGGAATTCGGTTGAGTGACCCACTAGCTGTGATGCGATGCCGGCTAGGCAGGGTGTGGGTGAATCATACCGGGCCTTCGGGTGACCCACTGGTTTTAAGAGCCAGGTTAGGGTGTGGGTATGATCGCCAGGCTCCTCCGACCTTGTCTTACTTGGTGGATTCGAGAACGACCTTAACCCTTCACAGGACTTCGGGAATTGTATGTGGCTTTCGGAAGTTTAGTCGCTTCTGGCCGGCTCGACCAACGGTGAAGGCATACGACGTCTGGTAAGCGTATGGTGCGTTGGTCAAGTGTCTGACCACTCCGCCTCGGTGTTCACGGCACAGGTACCGTGTCACTAGGCCATCTGGTTTCTCGGGTCCTTGGCGATTATCCGTTCCTTAAGTCATATGTAATTTCGGGGCCCTAACAAAATACAAAAAAGGGTAAAGAAAATGTTGTGGCGGACGCTCTTTCCCGCAAAATGACCCTTTTGAATCAACTTGAAGTTAAGGTTTTGGGTTTAGAATGCTTGAAAGATTTATATGCCAATGACCCTGAATTTGCTTCCCCTTTCACTAATTGTAGAGAAGGGAAGGGTTGGGACAAATATCATGTGCATGAGGGCTTTCTTTTTCGAGCTAACAAACTATGCATTCCCGAGTCGTCCGTGAGTTTGCTACTTTTGCAGGAATCCCACGGCGGCAGCTTGATGGGACATTTTAGGTGGGACAAGACCTACATGACGCTGTCCAATCACTACTATTGGGCAAAAATGCGAAGAGATGTGGAGCGATTCGTCCAATGATGCACCACATGCCACAAAGCTAAGTCAAAGCTAAACCCTCATGGTCTTTATACTCCACTTCCTGTTCCTAGTGCACCTTGGGAGGATATTAGCATGGACTTTGTTTTAGGATTGCCTAGGACCAAAACAGGAAGGGACTCGGTATTTGTGGTTGTGGATAGATTCTCAAAATGGCATATTTTATTCCTTGCCACAAGACCGACGATGCTTCACATGTTGCTAATTTGTTTTTCAGGGAAATTGTGAGGCTTCACGGTGTGCCCAAGACCATCGTCTCCGACCGCGATGTCAAGTTCCTAAGTTACTTTTGGAAGACATTGTGGGCCAAGTTGGGAGTCAAGCTTCTCTTCTCCACAACTTGCCACCCACAAACCGATGGGCAAACCGAGGTCGTCAACCTCACCTTGTCAACCCTCCTCCACACCATGATCAAGAAGAACTTAAAGGAGTGGGAGGAATGCAATCCCCATGTGGAGTTCGCCTATAACCGAGCGGTCCATTCTATTACAAGCATGAGCCCATTCGAAGTGGTGTATGGCCTCAACCCCTCTACACCACTCGATCTCCTTCCACTACCGCTTCACGAATGGGTCAATATGGACGCCTCCAAGCGAGCCGCTTTCATCAAGAGGCTCCACGAGACAACCCGAGCTACGATTGAGCAACGAGTGCTTCGTCACACCAACAAGGTCAACAAGAGCAAAAAAGATGGTGTTCGACCCTGGTGATCTTGTGTGGGTACATCTCCGCAAGGAGCGTTTTCCCGAAGAACGTAAGTCCAAGCTCATGCCACACGGTGATGGACCTTTCCAAGTCCTTCAGCGCATCGGTGACAACGCTTACAAGATTGACCTTCCACCATCCAAGTACTCGGTGAGCAACACCTTCAACATTTCGGATCTTTCTCCCTTCCATGGTTACAGTGCAGTCGAGTCGAGGTCGACTCCTCTTCAAGACGGGGGGAATGATGTGGACATCACCTGCACCAAGGGTGAAGACTTTGCAACTCACTCAAGTCCACCTCCAAAACCTAGTGTCCCAATGACAAGAGCTCGAGCTAAGGCTTTACAACATGAGGTGAATCTATTCCTTGATACATCTCCAATTGACTTGAGCTTGAATGGTGTGCTACCTAATGCTTCGACTCTATGCTTGCTTAGGTATGAAGGATCAACCAAGTGGAGTGAAGCCGAGGGGAGGAAGGACCCGAGCTGCTGCCTGGAAGACATGTCCGGACATTCCGGACAAGGGAGCCCGGACACTCTGGATGGACCAATCCCGGAAGCACCGAGATCCCACAACACACCCAGACATTCCGGGCCAACCCGGAGTCTCCGGACGTCCTCCTCTAGGGATGTGCTCCTCTCGGGAGGGAATCCGGACATTCTGGCCCCAAGCCCGGATACTCCGGATGGGTGGTCGAGAATATCTTCCTCCAGCTCCTCGTCCGGACACTCCGGAACCCAATCCCGGAAGCTCCGGATGAGCCCTGCCCGGAGTGCCAACTCCGACTCTCCGGACGTCCACTGATCAAGACGTCTGGACATTCTGGAAAACTTACCGATACGGCCGGACATTCTGGACAAGGTACCCCGAAATGTCCGGGTGCACTGTCTGCGCACAGTAATAGGCCGAGGCCCATGTAAGGTTTGGGCTTAGCCTCCAAGGGTTATGGGGTTAGGACTATAAATACCCGTACCCAAACCCTAATCAAGATTAGACTTGTTGTTAAGACTAATAGAGAGCTTTGCTCCTAATCTAGGGTTTCACCCCTCTAGATTAGGGTTCTATCTTAGACCTTGTAATCTTCCTTGGATTGTAAGGACCGGCGCGTGCCCCCGGATGGTAATCGAGGCATTCATTGAGAGGAGGAGTTGATTTGAGTCCTAGTTCCAAAGGCTAACCCGTTGGGGTTTTGTTGTTGGTTTGGGATTTCATCTAGGCCCTTCTAGTTACCCTAGTCCAAATCGTGAAGATCGGGAGCCCTCCGTATCAGAAGCCATACAAGCACCTACCGCCAAGAAACTCCTCGACGACATGGTTGCCAAGGTGGCGGAGTGGACAAGCTAGACAAGCCAAAGATCACCATGCCCAAGTCCCTCAAGACCAAGTTCCCCAGCACCTAAGAGCCCGAAGACTGCATAGAAATTCCATTCTATGGGATTCAAGACCCGGAGGAGTACCTTGAATGGGAATGGCGAATGGAGAAATTCCTTAAGCTTCAATGAGTACCCACAAGTCAAGAAGTCAAGCGAGCAACAATGGACTTCAATGACTACGCTTCAAGATGGTGGCATCTACTTCCCATGAAGGAGCTCATCACCGATTGGACAAGTTTGAAGATGCTCATGAGAGATGAGTTTGTGCCACCCAAGTACTCAAGAGAGCTACTTCGCCAAGTGGAGTGCATCAAGCAAAGGAACCAACCAGTCCAAGTCTACTTCAATGAAATGAAGCGTGCAAGTCTACTTCAATGAAATGAACCGGTCCAAGTCTACTTCAATGAAATGAACCGGTCCAAGTCTACTTCAATGAAAGTCAAGGTGATCAAGGCCCAAGAAGAGGATTGGCGAGAGGGGAAGCTTATCAAGGAGACCAAGGCTCCACCTTTGGAGGTGAGTATGGAGTTGGTCGAGCATGGGAATTTCCCTTCGACCACGGTGGCGAATGGCGCTATCCAAAATGGCGCTTGCATCTTTGGCAGCGAGGCGAGCGAAAAGATGGTCGAGCATGGGATTTTCCCTTCGACCGAGGAGGCGCATGGAGATGAATGCACCAAGAATACCTCCACCGTAGACCCACCATATCAACTTAAAGGAGAGATGCAACCGATCCTATGTGAGGATGAGAGCCACCAAGCCAACTTGGGAGAGAGTGATAAAAACCAAGAATTGTGTGACTCCACCAAACATGAGATTGAGTGCATCAACATTGAGGGTGAGAGAGAAACACCACAGAGTTGAGAGAGGTAGTCGATAGGTCAAGCAAGGCCATTTCTAAAGCTAACGACTTACCCTCTACTTTTAGTGTTGTTTCTCACTTGGCGCAGGATTTGGAGACCCAAGCAGCATCCATTCTCAACAAGCCGGTCCTGCCATTGGAGGCGAAAGAGTTCATTCTGGTGGAAGATAAAGAACTTGCCACCCCGTGGTTATGCCAAGAAGAGGAAGGAAGCTTCAAGGAGACAATGCCATCATCAACACGTACTTCAACTGAGAAGGACAATAAAGGTAACATTCAAGGTGTTGGTATGATTGTTTCACAATCAAATGTGAGAGATGTTGATTGCTTGCATGATGTAGATGAGCTTAATGTTTCTTCTCATGTCTATTTGACTCACCCGTGTGATGATTTAAGTGCAAAACATGCTAATCATGTGGAGTTAATTAGACATGATGAAGTTCTTTCCAAAATCACACTTGCTCATTCCATATGCTATGTCATGTTTGATAAGCCTTTGACTTTGTCGTGTGCTATGACTAAGATTTCCAAAATCACATCTTTGAAATCTTCTAATAGTACCTATGCCTATCCTTATAAATTTAATTTGATTGGTGAATATGGCATAAATGACAAGTTCCTAGTATGTGGCATGAATATCACTTGTAATGAAATTGCCATGTTAAAATTGCATATTTTAGGCAATCCATCTTATATGCCATGTTATGCACAATCTAACACGCAAAATGATCATAATACCCCTCGTGTTGCAAGAAATTTGATGACTACTTACTCTCTCCATAAAATTTCTTGTAACCATGTTAGTGTTCTAGATGTGCCATGTAAAGAACCTCATCAAATTGCCCCTTTTCTTGCAACAAATATGTTGAACATTTGTTCTTTCCATAGATTTGTTTGCAACAATGATCTAATGCTTGAAAATATGGAGTATGTTGAGAATAATACAAAGAGCATACATGACACTCGAGAAACCATGATGCATAACACTAGGGATGCATTGAGTAAAAAGATACGCGCTGCATATTTGCCATGCATCTCTAGCTCTTTTAGTGTTGAACAAAACAAGGGACATGTCTTGATGGATGACGTGTACATATACCATGCATACACATTATATTTGCTATACATTTTGTATGCTAATGGTGTTGTGCGAAGGAAGGAATACGTCATGACGTATGACGTGTTCATCTACCATGCATACACGTTGTTTGTTTGGTATAGTGTTGGTGCAGGAAACGAGGTCTACGCATCAACCGTTGAACAGCATGAGCTGACCAAAAGAAGCCTAAGCGTCCAAGAAATGTTCGTGCCAAGCACCGCTACGCGTCACGAGCTAAGAAGGAAAGCACAACGAAACCTCACCAAGGTGAATTCTCTCCCTTGTGACAAAACTCTCATAAGCTTTAAGGATGGTCTACTCTTTGAGTGTTGTTTCTTCTTCATTGTCAGCTTGATGTACATCATGGAAGGAGAAGGAACACCGTGGAGTACCAACTTCAAGGGAGATGAAGTTGCGAGGCATCAAAGAGAAGAAACTTGGAGATCATCCCTCTTTGGCATTGAAGGAGTAGAGTCGAGGATGACTCCTTTCCCAGAAGGGGGGATTGATGCGGACATCGCCATGGTTAACACGTCGTTAAGTTATTCAACCTATTCAACTTCTATTGACACGTGTATGGATCCCTATGTTGGCAAGACATGGCATGAAAAGGTGAATCTTCTCCTTTACACGTGCCCATCTAATCGTACCTTGAATGGTATGCTACCTAATGCTTTAACTCTAAATATGCCAAGGTACGAGGGACTGACCAAGAGGGAGGACAAAGAAACCAAGTGGAAGAAGAACCTGGGCTGCCTGGAATGCATGTCCGGACATTCCGGACAAGGGAGGCCGGATACTCCGGACGTCCCAATCCCGGAAGCACCAAACTCCCACTACACATCCGGACATTCCGGGAATCAGACCCGGAGTCTCCAGACGCCCTCCACCAGGAGTGTGCTCCTCTCGGGATGGTACCCGGACATTCCGGGTCCAGACCCGAAACTCCGGATGTGTGGCCGGGTGAAAGTGCATCCAGTCCCAAGGAGTGTGGGAGGATGATTATCTAGCCCCAATGTTTGGTTTTGATGGTTAATGGCAACCCTCACCTGTATCTAACGTTTACAATGAGTGTGAACAGGAGTTTAGATGAACAGGTGAACGATCAAGACAAAATCTGAGTGATGATGAGGCCTAAAAAGAGCAAGGAACCATGAAGGTCAGAAGGGCTAGCTGAGCTAGTCTCCTGAGGCTCAGTTGCGAGGAAGCCGAGGCTGTGCTCGAGGGCAAGCGAGGTGATGGTGGCTTGATGGAGTTCAAGGACCGTGACTGCAAGCTGGATAAGACCTGGAGGAGCTAGGAAGCTGGTGGATCTGCGTCAAGGGGTTCGCTGTGCGTCTTCAAGGGCTGTCGTCTTCAGATTGTTAGCTTGGAACCAGTGCCAAGGTTCTGAGCGAGCTGGTCAGTGGCAGTGGTGAGTCTACTGTCTTCCTGAATCAGTTTTCGGCTTGTAGTGAGCCGGCCAGTGTTGTGCTCAGGTGCTACCTGAGGCAACCGAGTCCACCTGAGTTTAGCATCTGAGACTCAGGTGGGTAGCTCAGCCGTGGCTAGTAGGTTACCTAGTGTATGTTAGCTGAGTCTCAGATAGGTGTGTCTGGTGACTCTTTGTCTGATGTGGCATGAGGGTAATGGCTAGCTGCCAGGGACCCTATAAATAGGAAACCTAGGGAGGTTTCGACCTCAACCTTTACCTCTACCATAGAAAGCACCCTGCTGTCGAAGAAAGAGCTCTTAGTCTCCAGAGAGTGTTGCCTGCGTGCATCCACAGCGAGAGAGAGTTGCTTTGCATCCTGAGTGCTTCAGAACTGAGAGAGTTCATGGTATTGGTTCCTCCAAGAGTCTGAGAGAGCTCTTGGAGTTCATCTGCTCCAAGACCGGGAAGTTGGAGCCGTTGGTGAGCATGCCAAGTCTTGTGTGGCTGCCTCCAAGTGTTGTGAAGGCGATTTGGGTCTGCCTGTCTTGCTACGGTGAGATCAAAAAGGATTCCACACAAGATAAGTGAACGAGGAAAGAGCACGATTCAGTGCCGGCTGTGAAAGCAGCTGCCTCAATGGAGACGTACCACTTGCTTAAGTGGGAACTTCGGTAAAACAAACCCTTGCGTCTTCTTGCATATTTGTTTGGTTTGTGTTCACTTGTGCTGTCATACATTGTTCATTGTGTTCACTTGTGCTGATATTCATTGTTCACTCACTGATGCACACAACTGAGTTTCCCACCTGAGACTCAGTTGACACTTAGAACAAGTTGTCTCCTTTACTTTTTGCCTATCTGTTGCACCCAGCTGAGTCACTCATCTGAGACTCAGTTGGCACCTAAGTGTCTCTGCTCTGCACTGATTGCATTTATCTGTGTTATCCATCTGAGAGTCAGTTGCCTGACTCAGTTGCTTAGGATTGGCCCATTTTCTTTAAGTAAAGCCAATTAGGTTTTAATTTTATAGAGCCAACCTATTCACCCCCCTCTAGTCGACTCCTGAGATCCTTTCAAGTGGTATCAGAGCCTCGTTGCTCATATTGGCTTAACAGCCAGAGTTAAGGGATGTCGAACTACGAGGGTAGAATTCCCATGTTTGATGGCACTAACTATGCTTTTTGGAAGCGGAAGATGCAAATGGACCTTACTGCATTGGACCCAGATGTCTGGAACATTGTTGTGACAGGTCTTAAAGTGGAGAATGAGAGCACCCCTACTGATCAAGACAAGATCAACATCAAGAACAATGCTAGGGCTGCCAATGCTATCTATATGGGGCTGCAGGAACATGATTTCAACCGTGTCAGCACCTTTGATGCAGCCCATGATATCTGGAACACCCTTCAGGCCATTCATGAAGGCAGTGATACCTTGAAGAGGTCCAAGAAGGATGTGTTAGAGCATGATCTTGACAACTTCCACTATCAACCTAGAGAGGACATCAACTCCATCTTCACAGGCTTACAATGATCACAAATCAGCTGAAGGCCCTTGGATCAACCAGAGTTGAAGATGAAGATGTGATCAAGAAGTTCCTTTTTGTCCGTCCCAAGCCCTATCATACTCTGCGTCTGATGATGAAGGAAAAGGACGGCTTCGACAGGATGAAGCCCATTGATGTGCTTGGTAGGATGCTTACTCATGAGATGGAGCTGAATCACTCTAAGAAGCATGCTGCTACTTCTGGCAAGAACAAGGACATAGCTCTCAACATAGTGGGCAGTCTCAAGGACTCCAGTGATGAAGAAGATTTGGATGAAGAGATATCCACTGATGAAGAAACTGAACTTGCTATGCTCACTCGCAATTTCAGAAAATTCTACAGAAGAAAGAAGTTCTCTGGTTCTGCTGAAAGATTCAAAGGGAAGAAGCAGCTCAACGACAAGAAATGTTTTGAGTGTGGTGACTCAGGACATTTCATTGCTGACTGCCCCAAGAAGAGCAAGAAACCAGAAGAGGGCAAGTACAAGAAGAAGGAGGTCATTGTCAAGAAGAAATACAAGGAAAGGAAGCCACCTACCTTTAGAAAGAAGAAGACCTCGATCTGCTGCCAGAGCATATGTGGGACAAGCTTGGGTCTCAGATGATTCAGAGTCTGAAGAAGAATCAGAAGAGGAAACTGAGCTAGCTGGGTTAGCCATCTGTATCTCAGATGGATCACTCAGTAGCCCAGCTGAGTCAGGCGATGGCTCAGTCAGGTCACTCAGTTGCACACCTGAGTCAGACTCTCTCTTCGACAAGGACGCCGATCCTTCATCTGCTGAGACTCCAGCCCTATGCCTTATGGCTAAAGGCAACAAGGTATTAACTGAGGATGACTTCCCTGATTATATTCAGCTAATGGACATTCTTGACAGGACAGAAAAGCTTCTTCGAAAAGAGAGAAAGGAAAACATCTCTCTCAGGGACAAACTAATTGATATGCAGGTGTCCCTTGATAATGCTCAAGATGCTAAAGCTGATCTTGATGAAGAAGTTTACTTGCTGCAGGTGGCTCATGATAAGCTCAAGTTATCACATGAGCTTCTGACTTCTGAGCATGATAAGCTTAAGGAAACCCATTCAGCTTGCTCTATTGTTATTCCTAATGCTAATCCCCCTAATGTTGTAGAAACCTGCTTAAACTGTGCATCTCGCATCAATGCTATTACTTCCAGTACAGTGTTTGTTGCTGATTCACCCAGTGGATCAAGTACTTCAACTGCTACTAACTCTGTTGATGCAGCAAAGTTTAATGAGCTTAAGGAGGAGCATGAGGAGCTGAAAAGGCTCATGAGAATAGGCTTATGCAGTGCTAACATTGGCATGCAAAACTTTGCTAGACTCCAATCCACCTTAGTTCTCAAGAACAATGGTAAAAGGGGACTTGGTTTCACTCCTGTGCTTGGCAAAGATAAATTGTCATATATTCCCCCTGCTGCTAACAAGAAATCTTTGAAGAACAACTTTCTTCCTCAAATGGGAAAATATGATGCTAACTCTCTTGCAGGAAATCACCAGAAAACAGGTGGTTATATGAGAATTCCCTCAATCCCCAGCTATGTGCTTAGAACTGGGAAGAATGGTAAGATTGAGGCAAAGTATGTTGGGCCTTGGAGTGAATACAAAAGAGTACCAAGTATCTGGGTACCAAAATCTGTAGTCACCTGTGTCTCAGGTGGCTCACTCAGGTGCAACGCAAATGTGCTAACCCTTCCATCTAAGCTTGCAGGAGATAAGAATCTGAGAAAGATTCAGAGGTTCTCAAAGCTTTCCAAAGCTATATCTGCTAAGAACTCATCTGTTAAGCTTATTTCTGCTATTGATGCTTATAGTAAGAGACCTGCCAACTTGGGAACCAAATCTGTTTGGGTTCCTAAGTCTAAGAACTAATCATGCAGGGCTCTGCCTCCAGTGGAACTAAATGGGTCATGGACAGTGGTTGTACACAACACATGACTGGAGGCAAAGAGGAGTTCACTGAGATAAGAAGAGACAACCTCCCTTACAAGTACGTCAAATATGCTGATGATTCAAAAGGCAAGGTATTAGGTTGTGGTAAAATTGCTATCTCTCAGGAACACTCTCTTACTGAAGTAATGCTTGTTGAGTCTATCTCATATAACCTCTTATCTGTTTCTCAATTATGTGATGCTGGCATGAAAGTCACATTTTATCCTAAAGAGGTTTATGTTCAGAAACTAACAGATGACTTACAAGTTTTCAAAGGCTATCGAGCAGATAAGCTATATCTTGTAGATTTTCAGGATCAGGAAGTAGCTGTGCCATGTTGCCTGATGGTCAAAGCTCAATTAGGCTGGCTGTGGCACAGGCGGCTAGGTCATGTAGGGATGAGGCTGCTGAACAAACTCAGTAAAGAGGAGCATGTCCTAGGCCTAAAGCAGATTCAATTCAACAAGGACAAGCCATGCTGCGCTTGTCAAGCTGGGAAGCAAGTTGGAAGCCCTCATCCACCCAAGAATATCATGACCACTACTTCTCCATTTGATCTCATACATATTGATTTGTTTGGTCCTACTACATATGAGAGCATTGGAGGTAACAAGTATGGTTTTGTTATTGTTGATGATTTGTCACGTTTCACTTGGGTATTTTTCTTGAATGACAAGTCACAGGTATACAAGAGGTTCAAGCATCTCATTGTCAGAGTCCAAAATGAATGGAATATCAACTTGAAGGCAGTGAGAAGTGACAATGGGACAGAATTCAAGAACTCAAGAGTTGAAACTTTCCTGAACAAGCATGGAATTAAGCATGAGTTCTCTGGTCCCTATGCACCTCAGCAAAATGGAGTGGTAGAGAGGAAGAACAGAACCTTGATAGAGATGGCAAGAACACTACTAAGTGAATACAAGACACCAGCAAGGTTTTGGGCTGAGGCTATAAATACTGCTTGCCACAACATCAACAGATTGTATCTTCATCCACTCTTGAAGAAAACACCTTATGACTTGCTGACCAACAAGAAGCCAAATGTCTCCTACTTCAGAGTCTTTGGTTGTAAGTGTTACATTCTCAAGAAAGGCAAACGTCTTTCTAAATTTGAACCCAAATCTGATGAAGGAATTTTTATTGGGTACAGCACAGAATCTCACACTTACAGAGTCTTTAACACCAACACCAAGGTTGTTGAAGAAGCTGTAGATGTGACATTCGATGAATCTAATGGCTCACAAGGTGGGCAAGTTGCTAATGATATTTCAGGAAGAGTAGATATTCTTCACAAGTCAACCGGTGAAGTTAAGCCTCAAGCTGAGGAACCAACTTCATCAGGTGTCTCTGAGCTACTTGACCCAGATGATGAGCAAGATGAAGTGCATGGCATTGAGTACGAGTACAACCCAGCCAATGATCAACTGGACTCAGAAGCCTCCATGCACCCAGCTGTGTCTCAGGAAGAGCCAACTGAGTCACAAATACCCTCAGCTGACTCACCTCCAGCTGTGACTCAGGTGGCTGAACCCGAACCCCCTGTGATCAGCAGGCTGCAGAAGGATCATCCTGTAGACCAAATCATCGGTGAAATTAATAGGGGAGTGACTACTCGTTCTCGTACTGCTAATTTTTGTGCTCACTATTCTTTTGTTTCCACCATTGAGCCCAAGAATGTAGGTCAAGCTCTATCTGATCCAGACTGGATTAATGCTATGCATGAAGAGCTGAACCAATTTGAGAGGAATGAAGTCTGGTCACTTGTTGAAAGACCCAAGGATCACAATGTCATAGGAACCAAGTGGGTGTTTCGCAACAAGCAAGACTCAGACGGTCAAATCGTGAGGAACAAGGCAAGGTTGGTTGCTCAAGGCTACACTCAAATAGAAGGCTTGGATTTTGGTGAAACTTTTGTACCTGTAGCTCGGCTTGAAGCTATCAGGATACTTCTAGCTTATGCAAACCATCACAACATCAAGCTTTATCAAATGGATGTCAAGAGTGCCTTCCTCCAAGGTAAGCTTGCTGAACTTGTGTATGTAGAACAGCCCCCTGGTTTTGAGGATCCAAAGAGACCCCATCATGTATATGTGCTCCACAAGGCTTTGTATGGCCTTAAACAAGCCCCTCGTGCTTGGTATGACACTCTGAAGGAGTTTCTTATACATAATGGTTTCAAAATTGGGCTTGTTGATACTACGCTCTTTACTAAAGTTAAGGGCAAGGATTTATTTATATGCCAAATTTATGTCGATGACATAATATTTGGTAGTACTAACCGAGTGCTAAGTGATGAGTTCAGCAAGATGATGATCAAAAGATTTGAGATGTCCATGGTGGGAGAATTGAAATTCTTCCTAGGGCTGCAGATTAGACAACTCAAGCAGGGAACCTTCATCTCCCAAGAGAAGTTTGCTAAGGACATCATCAAGAAGTTTGACATGGACAAAGCTAAGTCTATATCAACTCCCATGCAAACAAATGCTCATCTTGATCTAAACCAACAAGGTAAGTCTACTGATCAGAAAGAGTATAGGTCTATGATTGGTTCTCTGCTATATCTATGTGCATCTAGACCTGATATTATGTTGAGTGTTTGCATGTGTGCACGCTTTCAAGCTGATCCTAAAGATATTCATCACACTGCTGTTCGTAGAATACTGAGATATTTAATTCATACCTCTGGGTTTGGTTTATGGTACCCTAAAGGTGCACCCTTTGAGCTAATTGGCTATTCGGATAGTGATTATGCAAGATGTAACGTTGACAGAAAAAACACCTCAGGTACTTGCCAATTTCTAGGGCGCTCCCTTGTGTCCTGGAGTTCCAAGAAACAAAACTCAGTAGCCCTATCCACAGCAGAAGTCGAATACATAGCAGCTGGTAGTTGTTGTGCTCAATTATTATGGATGAGGCAGACCTTGAAGGATTTCAACATATCCATGTCTCAAGTACCCCTCCTCTGTGATAATGAAAGTGCAATCAAGTTAGCCAACAACCCAGTCCAACACCAAAGATCCAAACACATAGAAGTGAGACACCACTTCCTCAGAGACCATGTAGAGAAGAAGGATATCCAGCTGTGTCATGTGAGGACAGAAGCACAACTAGCCGATATTTTCACCAAGCCTCTAGATAAAAATAGGTTCTGCACCCTTAGGCATGAGCTAAATATCATGGATATCTCGAACGTGCAGTGAGGAAATGATGATTCACGTGTACATATGTTTGCATTTTTGGATTTTACATGCTCTGCATTCTACATGAGTCATCCACCTGAGTCTCTGGTGAACCTCAGGTGGGATAGGTCTTAATAGATAACATGCTGATTTTTGCACCTTATTGAACTCATGGATTTTCCATTGAGCTAAATAAGTTGGATTTTATTATCTATTTCAATTCAACACAGCTTTAGCTTTGTATTGTTGATTGTTTGGCAAGCTGTGTTTGAAAAGAGATCCCTAATCTACTTTCATTTCTTATCTCTAAATTCTCTCTAGTAATCCTATTGAAAAACTTGTCAACTGAGTCTTTCACATGAGTTTCAGTTGAACACTTCCAAAAATCCGGAGGAAATAGACTAAGTTTAGAGCTCTGCTCAGTTATTCAGTTCTACCTAAGTCTCAGGTAGTAGCCAGCTGTCTCTCAGGTGCCATAGGGCCACTCGGGTTATAAGTACCCCACTCTGCAACGGTGCGCGCTAAACCCGCTTCAGAGTCTCTTAAGCCCTAGCGCATTTCTCCGCCGATTGATTCTCGACGATCGCGTGCTTCTCCACCGTTCTTTTCGCTCGTCGCGGCTCCCTCAAGCTCTTCGGTTGATCAAGCGCCTGCATCTCCATCCAAATTCCTCATCGTAAGTCTCCTCGAGCTGTTCTTCACAGAACTAGGGTGGTTTCCACCTTTATGCGAATTCCACGTTCTCGAGTAGCTCTTAGCTGCAGAATTAGATAGAGATGTAGTTCCTTTAGCCTCCAGAATGAATTCTTGCAGCACATTGTTTTGAATCTCTAGATTTCAGCAAGATTCGATAAACCTAGGTTGCTCTGTCTCTACACCTGAGTTTTGCACTTTATCTCACCTGTGCCTCAGGTAGCTAAGTCAGGTAGCATGAGATAAATTGTAAAACCTTCCCAGTGTCACCTGATTTACTCTTCAGTCAGTTTCTCTCTGCAATAGGATTACCCCTTACCTACTCTTTATCCTATCTTACCTATGCAGCCATCAAAGCTATGAGGGCACTAGTTGTGGACACCCTCAAGAGAATCAGAGCTGCTGGTGGACCAGCTGACCTATCTTTGAGCAAAGTTCCTAAGAAGCCTTGGTCAGAAACTGTAATTGAAACCAGCAAGAGTAAGAAACAGCAACAAGAAGAAGAAGAGGCTGCATGGAGAGCCAAAGCTGAGAAGAGAAAATCTCACAGTGCTCTAGCCATAAAATTGCATGAATTAGTTGGGATGTTGCCAGCTACTTCAGGAGCCGAAAGAGATGCTCTAAATTCAAGAATTCAAGATATCAAGAAAGTAATCTTTGACTCCTCTGATATTCCTAAAGATGTCTCAGTTCAAAAGGATATTTGGAAGAAAGACAAGGCAATCAATGAAGAGCTTCATGAGTTGCTGAGAAGAGAAGAGAAAGCTGTAGGAGATGAGAAAACAGCTCTGATTCTGTAAATGGAACTCCTTGCATCTCAGCTCTCTTTGCAGTACAAAGAGTTATGGAGCAAATATCATGATAACAAGCTGCAGAGAAGGATAGATGCCTTCACAATAAAATTGATCTCCTGTTCAGATGAAGCTCGTAAGAAGGTCTTGCAGGATGAGATAGCTGCAGTCAATTTGAGGATTAACAAGTTAGATTATTCAACTGCTCCTATCTCAGCAGTCCCTCTTCATCAAGAAAGTGCTCCTGCCCTTCAGCCGAGTGTGCTAGCTGAGTCTCAGGCAGTATCCTTAGCTGGGCTAGAGATTGTTCCCGCAGAAGTAGAAATCCAACAGAAAGCTGCTCTTGAATCTATAGAAGAAATCCTTGCAGAGCTAGATTCCAGTGGAAAGCAGCTAGAAAAAAATCTAGATGATTCTATGACCCAGCTCAGAACATCCTTCGATGCTGATCCACCTGTGTCTCAAGCCGATCCCTCAGCTGGAATATCAGTAAGCATGGGATCAGTCTTTCAGTCCCTATCTGATTTAGTTCCTGCTCAAGGAGACCAAGAGCTCACTGATCAAGAGAGAGCAGTGACATCTTCAGCACCAGAGTCTGCACCAAAAGAGCCAACTGAGTCTCAGGCTGAATCAGCTGAATCTCAGTCAGATGGATCAGATGACTCTTACTCGAGTCCAAGTGACCCTCATCCTCCCTCTCCTCGCAGGAAGAAACAGAAGTCAGATGTTTCAGATGAAGAATATGAGGGTGTGAAAGAAGATGTTGAAGAAGAAGATTCTGAAAAAGAAGCTGGAAATGCCACATCTTCCTCTGACTCAGAAGCCAGTTCAGCTGAACCTCAGGAGGGAGACTCAGATGAGTCTTTGGAAGTCAAGTATGCTGTAATCTTTGCTAAAACTGCTAGGACAAACTCTCAAGAGATGAAATTTCTGTCTGCAGCAACACACAAGAAGCTTCCAAAGGCAGATGCTAGTCTGGCTATCATAAATCTGGACACAAGAAGCACCTCAAACTACACTGCCATGAGAACAACAAATCCATATTTTGACAGCGAAGGCAATATCAAGAAGAGAAGGTGTAATGATCAAAGATTTTGGAATGATCAGCAGCAGTCCAGCTATCATCTCCTGATTCCCAAGAAAGGCTTTGTTGACAGCATGCCCATAGATTGGGCCAATCTGGCCAAGAATGGTTTGGGCGATTTAAAAGATATATTTGCTGCTGTTCAACTAGATCAAATCTGCAGCATAAACCAAGAATATGATTCTGAAGTGATCAGGGAATTCTATGCAACAGTATTCATTGAGCAAGATCACCAAGATCTTATGCTATGGATGACCAGAGGTCAGTTGCTGTGCATCACAGCTCCAGAATTTGCTGAATTGTTCAATCTGCCATCAGGGCCCAAGCTACCAAAGATAAGCATCTCCAAAAGGTCAGAAGAAGACAAAAGCTTGCAACCAGATTGGGTGTCAAATGAAACAAGGCAAAAATTATTCCCCACTGACTTTGTGATTCCCTCAGTTAAATGTGTAGTCCCCAAGTACATTCAGAACTTTAAGGGACTCATGAAGACACCAAAACACATTGTGAAGATTTTAAATGTGTCTATCTGTGCAAAGGGTGGAGGAACTGATGCTATCTATAACCCAGTCTGGAGAATTCTTGAGTTGATTGCAAAGAAGGAAAAGTTTGATGTTGCCAGATATATCTTCTCTGAGATCAATGAATGCCAGAAGAACCGAACAGACAAGATGAGATATGGTTCATACTTAATGCATATGATCCTTCAGAGAACATCTTTAGCACATTCATCCTTTTCTTTTGATAAGAAGTGTTATCTCAGCAAGTTCAGACCCCAAAAGGATGACAATGAAGATGAGAAACCCTTCTACAGCATCCTCAATGTATCTCAGCCCAGTGCTTCAGTGCCACCTGAGCCTGCTCCCAGAGCATCAGTCAGAGTTCCTCAGCCAGCAGTGATATCCCAAGCAGACCTACCTGAGCCTCAGATGTCTCCTGCCCGAGACTCAGTTAGGGAACCATCACCTCCTGCTGAGCTTCAGGCTTCAGTCTCAGTTGGCCTCTCCTCAGATAGTGTGCCCATGGTTCAACGTCTGGACAACCCTGCTGCAGTTGATGTTTTTATCAAGAAGGTTGTGCCAGTCTAGATTTCTGCTATCAAGAGAAGGCAAGATGAGTTGCGGCAAGAAATGGCCGAGCTGAAGAATGAACTCAAGGTTGATATGGCAGATCTCAAGGCTTCAGTCAGCAGCAAGTTTGACCAGATTTTATCTCTTCTGCAACCGAAGCCAGCTCCCTGAAGATCTTCTTCCTATCTCTTTTTAGTGCTTAGTGGCAAAGGGGGAGAGATTAGATTCAGGGGGAGTGATTAGAGAGCATATGTATATGTAAAAAGGGCTAAGGGCTAGGTGCATGTGTGTGCATGTATGTCAAGACATTCTCTGTTTTTCATATGATGCTCTGATACTTTTTGGATGCTCTGTATTTGCTCCGATAACATATTGCTTATTCATATGCTCTGATACATATTGCTGATATCTATTTGCTCTGATAATACATATTCCAATGATATCTGCTCTGATAATATTTGATTTGCTTTGATAATATCTAGTTTAAGAGAATTTAGATTCGTACTCAAGCATGCTATTCCTTGTACATCTGTTGCTGAGTACCTATTCAACATAACTGCTATTCTCCGCTGTGCAGGAAACGAGGTCTACACATCAACCGTTGAACAGCATGAGCTGACCAAAAGAAGCCTAAGCGTCCAAGAAATGTTCGTGCCAAGCACCGCTACGCGTCACGAGCTAAGAAGGAAAGCACGACGAAACCTCACCAAGGTGAATTCTCTCCCTTGTGACAAAACTCTCATAAGCTTTAAGGATGGTCTACTCTTTGAGTGTTGTTTCTTCTTCATTGTCAGCTTGATGTACATCATGGAAGGAGAAGGAACACCGTGGAGTACCAACTTCAAGGGAGACGAAGTTGCGAGGCATCAAAGAGAAGGATCTTGGAGATCATCCCTCTTTGGCATTAAAGGAGTAGAGTCGAGGATGACTCCTTTCCCAGAAGGGGGGATTGATGCGGACATCGCCATGGTTAACACGTCGTTAAGCTATTCAACCTATTCAACTTCTATTGACACGTGTATGGATCCCTATGTTGGCAAGACATGGCATGAAAAGGTGAATCTTCTCCTTTACACGTGCCCATCTAATCGTACCTTGAATGGTATGCTACCTAATGCTTTAACTCTAAATATGCCAAGGTACGAGGGACCAACCAAGAGGGAGGACAAAGGAACCAAGTGGAAGAAGAACCTGGGCTACCTGGAATGCATGTCCGGACATTCCGGACAAGGGAGGCCGGATACTCCGGACGTCCCAATCCCGGAAGCACCGAACTCCCACTACACATCCGGACATTTCGGGAATCAGACCCGAAGTCTCCAGACGCCCTCCACCAGGAGTGTGCTCCTCTCGGGATGGTACCCGGACATTCTGGGTCCAGACCCAGAAACTCCGGATGGGTGGCCGGGTGAAAGTGCATCCAGTCCCAAGGAGTGTGGGAGGGTGATTATCTAGCCCCAAGGTTTGGTTTTGATGGTTAATGGCAACCCTCACCTGTATCTAACATTTACAATGAGTGTGAACAGGAGTTTAGATGAACAGGTGAACGATCAAGACAACATCTGAGTGATGATGAGGCCTAAAAAGAGCAAGGAACCATGAAGGTCAGAAGGGCTAGCTGAGCTAGTCTCCTGAGGCTCAATTGCGAGGAAGCCGAGGCTGTGCTCGAGGGCAAGCGAGGTGATGGTGGCTTGATGGAGTTCAAGGACCATGACTGCAAGCTGGATAAGACCTGGAGGAGCTAGGAAGCTGGTGGATCTGTGTCAAGGGGTTCGCTGTGCGTCTTCAAGGGCTGTCGTCTTCAGATTGTTAGCTTGGAACCAGTGCCAAGGTTCTGAGCGAGCTGGTCAGTGGCAGTGGTGAGTCTACTGTCTTCCTGAATCAGTTTTAGGCTTGTAGTGAGCCGGCTAGTGTTGTGCTCCGGTGCTGCCTGAGGCAACCGAGTCCACCTGAGTTTGGCATCTGAGACTCAGGTGGGTAGCTCAGCCGTGGCTAGTAGGTTACCTAGTGTATGTTAGCTGAGTCTCAGATAGGTGTGTCTGGTGACTCTTTGTCTGACGTGGCATGAGGGTAATGGCTAGCTGCCAGGGACCCTCTAAATAGGGAACCTAGGGAGGTTTCGACCTCAATCTTTACCTCTACCATAGAAAGCACCCTGCTGTCGGAAGAAAGAGCTCTTAGTCTCCAAGAGAGTGTTGCCTGCGTGCATCCATTGATGCAACTCCAGATCCCACAGGTTCGAGCTTGGTTTTGCTTGGGACGAGCAAATATTAAGCGTGGACATGTGTTGACGCATGTTATTTATGATATTTTACCCCCCCCCCAAATCGCGACAAGACGCAAGGTATGACACAAATAATGGTGCAATTTACTTTCTTTTTTTCTAATATCTACACTAGTTTTGTGGATATACAAAGTCTTGAAAACAAGTGAAAAAAGAAAAAAAGGTTCAATTATCAGAGAGCAACCATGCATCAAATTTCAGATCAACGGCAACCAAAAAGTTGGGCCGGCCAACCCCTATTTATGCTCCCTCGAGCTCCCCTTTTACAACAAGACAGAAGAGGCCTTCCAGAGAAAAGTTCAATGATTTGTTTTGTTTTGTACTATAGTATGTCCTCTCTAGAGTAGGATAGTTTGCAGTGTAGGGAAATAAAGAGAGAGCGAGGAAGATGAGGAAGAAGTGATCTTCCGAGGAGGCCGGTCTGTCGGTGGGTCTCCAAGGTGTCTTCGAATATGTCCGTCTAGTCTAGGGTCCATGTATTCTTTATGTCGGTAATCCTAATATCCTTTCTTTAAATTATGTATTTGTAATTCTAGCTTGAGCTATTTATCTTTAGGCATTTCTAGCCGTACGCGGTATCGACTGGAGGTGACGATTGTAGTAGTGGGTTCTTACTTAAGCGTGGTGCTTAGGTTTGTATTTCCCTAGAAGGACTAAGTGCTTGTGTGAGATTTTGATTTGGTCATAGACAGTGACACTGGGAGTAATTCCCTTAGGTGAAACCATGGCGTGCTCACAGCGTTAGTGGAAGGCAAGTCCCAAGTTTAGATAAAGCTCAGGACTAAGTTATATAAATCAGAATAGAACCCGAGACATAAGGAGACCACTCTACTCTATCCTCCCCTATTGGAACCTTACCTACCTTCCTTCTTATTTTGTTCCTTAAATAAATAGAATAGAATAATCTCCCATTTGATGAAGTATGCATGCACGTTCCTCAGTGGACACAATACCTTAGAATACTTCAAGGTGAACTGCTACAAAAGCTTTTCTATGCGCTTGCAGATATACAATATCTATAGGCCATAAAAATAGCCAACAATGTGGAAAGTGGCTCGGGGGTATATATAGCCAACACCTCACAAACTAGCCACAAGAGTTTAGAGAGGTACTCGATTGGCAAGGCCTATCTCTAAAGCTAACAACTTAGTCTCTACTTTTAGTGTTTCTCACCTAGTGCAGGATTTGGAGGCTCAAGCGGCACCCATCTCAACAAGCTAGCCCCACCAAGTCACGGAGACAAGGAAGAAGAATTATCCACCAAGTCAGGTGATGTGGACATCACTATGGACGCCACTAATCCAAACTCTCCAGCGAAGCCCACAAGTTCAAGTACACCTCCTACGCATGTTAGCCATGACAAAAGCTCGAGCTAAAGCCATCTAACTTGAGGTGAACCTATTCCTTGATTAGTATCCACTTGATTTGAGCTTGAATGGTATGCTACCTAATGTCTTGATCATATGCGCTCTTAGGTCTGAAGGCAAAGACTTGGAGGAGACTCAAAGTGTCAACTTGAGATGCTACAACACAATCTTAGAACCTCTGACCCCAATGACGAAGCCTCCGAGATCCTTGAAGGGGTTGTCCAGTAGCAAAGCTCAGAACCTCTAGGATCAAATTCAAAACCTTCAGGATAAACATCAGAACCTCTAGGATTACCTATAAGCTAGTCCAGAAGTGCATCTCAGAACCTCGGAGACCAAACTCGGAGCCTCCGGGAATCCACCAGACGTTCACAAAAGCTGAGTCCAAAAGCCAATCTTAGAATCTCCAAGTTCCAGTCGGAGCATCCGGGAATCCACCAGACGTGCACTGAAGCCAAGTCCAGAAGCCAATCTCCGAACCTCCTAGTTGCAACCCGGATGTTCTTTGAACCTACCTGTGCACGGGTCACATAGGTCAATGGGCCCTGTAAGTGGGTTTCGGCCCAATGAAACCTAGGATTAGGGATTGAAATATAAATACCCCTTTCCCTTCCTCTCATACGCAGATTTGAGTTTAGACTAAAAGTAGAGTTTTGCACTTGATCTAGGGTTCATCCCTCTAGATAGGGTAATCCATCTTAGACCTTCTTTTCGTTTAGATTTTAAGTATTGGCGTGTGCCTCTAAATGGAATTTGTGGCATTCATCAAGTGGGTTGTTGATTTGGTACTAAGTCTCCAAAGGCTATCGCATTAGTGTGTGTTTTTGGGTTGGATTCCATCTATGCTTTCCTATTTATTATTCCAACCGTGAAGATCGGGAACCCCTCTGTATCAACATGAATGCCGGGGAGCGATGAGGATTGGAGGCTCCGGAAGAGCAACGGAGTGCTTGGTGAGGCTACATAAAAAGATGGTTAAATTGTAGGTCATGAGTCCACGACTAGGGTGCTTCGAGAAGAACCAGAAGTGGAGATAAGATACAATGGAAAATCGAATTCGTGATTGGGTGCGCATTAGTATTACCGTGCAACTGGTCATGCGTGGTGAGGACGAAGAAGGGGGAAGAAGAAGAGGAGGAGTAGGAGGAAAGAGGAAGAAGGGGAAGAGGAAGAAAAAGAAGAAGAAAGGGAGTAAGGAGGTAGAAGGGTGAGGAAGAAGAAATGGAAGGACATGACTAACCGGCATTGACAGTGACCGGGAAGACAACAATGATGGCGAGCTCGACAGTGACATCTCCAAAGATTCACCGATGCCGGACGGGCAACACCCCCCGGGTTTTAGAGGAGAGCCTAATTGGGGCGCTGGTACCCCACCTCGACATCAGTGGCCATAGAGGAGAGCCTAATTGGGGCGCTGGTACCTCACCTCGACATCAGTGGCTGTCGGATGCTCAAATCTAATGTGGTGATGATGAGAGGAGAGGAGGGAGTTGGCAAGCTAGGAGGAAGAAGGCAAGCGGGAGAAAGTGAGGGAGGATTGTGAAGAGAGGGAGAAGAGAGCCTGTGGTGGGACAGACGTTTAGGAAAGAAGGAGGACCGGTCACCCACCCTCCTGTGCAATCCGAAAGGGAAATCGGCAAAAATCATGAACACGGACATGGGTCAATGTGAACGCTTGCTTTTGGAATAATGAGGCAAGAATCAACTATCACATTACTTTCTTGCTCCTAAACTTGTGTATGTAATTTTCTTTGATAATGTGCTCCCAAGTTATCAATTTCAACGTCAAGAGCGGCAAATCCTTGAATCCTACGCTTGGGAGCCGCAAATTCTCGAGTCTCCATTGAAAAAACATTTTCACATCGTTGTAGAATTAAGAAACATTAAAACTGGGTAGTCCAGGAGCTCCCTCATTCACCCGTGAATCCAATACGTTGGATCTTTGACGGACGGCTTGGATTGAGTTGAGTGGGCATTGTGCGGGTGGGCACCGTCACCTAGGCCTGAGTGGGCCGATCGTGCTGCGGGCGGTGCTATTATAGTTGGTAAATTGGTCATCTGGGGATCGGTGGGCCTGGTTTCACTTCTGCAGGCTTGTTTATGGTGAGAGAGGTCATGCTAGTGGTGGGTTTCCCTGTGCCGGTTATTTTGAGGGTGGCAACAGTGTCGATGCCGACCTAGTCGCCAATGTAGTGGCCGTTTGTTTCTATTGTCACGGCAAGGGTGGCTCTTCAGCTTCGGTAGTGGTTTGATAGCCTTTTGTTTGTTCTCCTTAATGGTTTTGAGGTGGATTTCGTATGGCTTGTAGAGGCCACGTCGTGGTTTTGTGCTGGTCTAAGAGGTCCAGGTGGATGAACAGCAAATCGACGCTTCACATTCTATGTCATGGCTCTGTTAGCTTATATATGTGCGATGGTCTTTCCTCCTTTTTCCTTTTCTCTTGTCATTTCTTGTTTTGCCGGTGCAGCAACATCTCGTGTTTAGGTGAGGGTTTTGCCATATTTGTTTGTGTCACTGTGTTGGTTGCTAGGTTGGGTTTCTATTTGTTTTGTTTCCGTTGGTTGCAGTGGATTTGTTCGTTTGTTCGGTTGGGAGTATGTTGGTATCTTTGTTGAAATCTTTATGGATGGCTTTCTGATTTGGTCTTGTCTTCCTTCATGTGAGTTCCTGTACTGCCGTAAGGACCATTCTTGTTTGCATCTTGGATGAATCATTGCCCTTGTTGATGGCTTCTTTTCTTGGTTGTAGGTTTACTGATTCACTTGCTGTGTTGTTTTGGTTGTTTGTTTTGTTTGGACCAGATAGTGCCTCTATCTACTGCCTTTTTGGTTCAGTTCCTGTTTAGACGCATTTACTGTGTTTGTTTTTCATGATCTTTATAGGTGCAGCTATGCTTGTTACATGGATTTTATTGTGTCCTATGAACCTAGTTGATAGCTTTGTGAACTTGTGGCCATGATGGCAGAGGTCGGTTTCCTTTTCTTCCATGCTCTTTGTCTTTGTCTATACAATTTCTGGTTTTTTTACTTTTGCCGATTGATGTATATTGTGCTTCATTGCAAAATTTTGGTGATGTTATAGCTTTTATGTTGTATAGGTTATTGTTGGAGGAGTCCGTCTTAACAGCCCAGCCGAGGTACCCCCGAACACCTCATCCAATTGTGCTAACTCAAAAGCAGATTTTTGTAACTATGCAGGAGTGCGGCCGACCCGGGACGAGGTGCTCCCCGGGACGACGTGCTCTCCAGGACGAGGTGCTCCCGGGGACGAGGTGCTCTCCGAGACGAGGTGCCTCCTTGGGACGAGGTACTTCCCGGGACAAGGTGCTCCTGAGGACAACGTGCTCCCCGGGACGACGTGCTCTCTGGGACGAGGTGCTCTCGGGGACGAGGTGCTCTCCGGGACGAGGTGCCTCCTTGGGACGAGGTACTTCCTGGGACGAGGTGCTCCCGAGGACAACGTGCTCCCCGGGACGACGTGCCCCGCGGGACGAGGTGCTCTCCGGGACGAGGTGCCTCCCCGGGACGAGGTGCCTCCTGGGACGAGGTGCTCCCAGGGACGAGGTGCTCCCCGGGACGAGGTCCCTCCCTGGGACGAGGTGCTCCCGGGGACGAGGTGCTCCCCGGGACGAGGTGTCTCCCTAGGACGACGTGCTCCCGGGGATGAGGTGCTCCCGAGGACAACGTGCTCCCCGGGACGACGTGCCCCGCGGGACGAGGTGCTCTCCGGGACGAGGTGCCTCCCCGGGACGAGGTGCTCCCAGCGACGAGGTGCTCCCCGGGACGAGGGGCTCCCCTTTTCCGGACGAGGAGTGCAGCCGACCTGGCACGACTTGGCGGGACGACTTGGCGGGAAGCATCCGGATGAGGTAAGACGGACGCTTCGTCCGGACGAGGTGCGTGACAGTAGGGGGACGACGTACATCTCGCGGGGAGAGGCCGAGGTTTAGAGACGGGTGGAACCTAAGCCCGAGCGAAGATCGATGGGAAGGAGTTGGACAAGGTGGCGACCCGTACCGGCGAGACGCATCTGGCATATTCCGGCGAGGAGGATAATATGGATCGGCCCTCATGTACTGCAATGTAAGAACGGGGAATAACAGCAAACTGCCTAGGGGCAGACATGTATATTCACTCGGAGATCGCCCCTCGCCTATATAAGGACGGCTTGACCCCTCATAAACAAGGGTCCAATCAGAGTTTACTCCGGCGAGCTCTTGTGGCCTTTTCCGGTCCATTTCCACGTTAATCTTCGGTGGTAGTTTGGGGGTAGTCTCGTAGGTTGCTCGACGTCGTCCCCTAGGTCGTCCCCTTACCACCTCGGTCTCTTGATCCGGGGTGCCTAAGTTTACTGTCCGAGGGTGACTTCGTCGACAGTTGGCGCCGACCGTGGGGATCCGATTGAGGGCGACGTTCTTGCGACCTGCTGCTACCCCACACCACCTCGGCCCAAGAAGGGATCGACGGGAACAGAGTGGAAGGAAGTCACAAGTGGGGAGGCTGGCGACATGGGCAGACTTGCTGAACTAGATACACTAGGGGCTCTCTCCGGGACGAGGTGCCCCCCGGGACGAGGTGCTCCCCGGGACGGGGTCCTCCTCGGGACGACGTCCCCTACCCCGTCCTAGGTGGCACTTCGGCCCGGCGCCGCGCCCCTAGGTACGATGAACGTTACCTTCGCAAGCCAGCACGGCTATCCCGTCCTAGGTGGCACCTCGGCCCAGCGCCGCGCCCCTAGGTACGATGAACGTCGCTTCGTAAGCCAGCAAGGCTATCCCGTCCTAGGTGGCACCTCAGCCCGGCGCCGCGTCCCTAGGTACGATGAACGTCGCTTCGCAAGCCAGCACGGCTATCCCGTCCTAGGTGGCACTTCGGCCCAGCGCCGCGTCCCTAGGTATGATGAACGTCGCTTCGCAAGCCAGCACAGCTATCCCATCCTAGGTGGCACTTCGGCCCAGCGCTGCGCCCCTAGGTACGATGGACGTCGCTTCGCAAGCCAGCACGGCTATCCCATCCTAGGTGGCACTTCGGCCCAGCGCCGCATCCCTAGGTACGATGAACGTCGCTTCGCAAGCTAGCACGGCTATCCCGTCGTAGGTGGCACTTCGGCCCAGCGCTGCGCCCCTAGGGACGATGAATGTCACTTCGCAAGCCAGCACGGCTATCCCGTCCTAGGTAGCACTTCGGCCTGGCGCCACGCCCCTAGGTACGATGAACGTCGCTTCGCAAGCCAGCACGGCTATCCCGTCCATTACTCTAAGGACGATGAGCAATTCTTAGCCACGATATGACTCATCAACTAGGGCGACGTGTGCTACTATCCCGTCTTAGGAGGCCGCTCGGCCCCACGTCGCTCCCCTAAGAACGAGGTGCTCCCAGGGACGAGGTGCTCCCCGGGACGACGTCCCCTAAGGACGAAGTCCTTGCCGCGATGGGCAGGCAATGCGTGCCCTCGTCCTGTCTGAGGAGGCAGCTCTACCGGACGCCGCTCCCCTAAGGACGAGGTCCTCGCCTGGATGTGGTGCTCCCGGGGATGAGGTGCTTCCCGGGACAACGTCCCTTAAGGACGAGGTCCTCCCGGGGACGAGGTGCTTCCCGGGACGACGTCCCTTAAGGACGAGGTCCTCGCCGGGACGAGGTGCTCCCGGGGACGAGGTGCTCCCCGGGACGACGTCCCCCAAGGACAAAAGCTACTATCCCGTCTTAGGAGGCCGCTCGGCCCCACGTCGCTCCCCTAAGAACGAGGTGCTCCCTGGGACGCTCCCCGGGATGAGGTGCTTCCCGGGACGACGTCCCTTAAGGACGAGGTCCTCGCCAGGACGAGGTGCTCCCCGGGACGACGTCCCCCCAAGGACGAAGTCCTCGCCGCGATATGACCCGTCCACGGCGGGCGACGCATGCCCTCGTCCCATTTTAGGAGGCAGCTTGGCCGGACGCCGCTCCCCTAACGACGACGACCTCACTCCACATGGCCGCGATATGATCCGCCCATGGCAGGCGATACGTGCCCTCATCCTGTCTTAGGAGGCAGCTCAGCCGGACGCCGCTCCCCTAAGGATTAGGTCCTCGCCTGGACGTGGTGCTCCCGGGGATGAGGTGCTTCCCGGGACAACGTCCCTTAAGGACGAGATCCTCCCGGGGACGAGGTGCTTCCCGGGACGACGTCCCTTAAGGACGAGGTCCTCGCCGGGACGAGGTGCTCCCGGGGACGAGGTGCTCCCCGGGACGAGGTGCTCCCGGGGACGAGGTGCTCCCCGGGACGACGTCCCCCCAAGGACGAAAGCTACTATCCCGTCTTAGGAGGCCGCTCGGCCCCACGTCGCTCCCCTAAGAACGAGGTGCCCCCTGGGACGCTCCCCGGGATGAGGTGCTTCCCAGGACGACGTCCCTTAAGGACGAGGTCCTCGCCAGGACGAGGTGCTTCCCAGGACGACGTCCCCCAAGGACGAAGTCCTCGCCACGATATGACCCGTCCAAGGCGGGCGACGCATGCCCTCGTCCCATTTTAGGAGGCAGCTCGGCCGGACGCCGCTCCCCTAACGACTACGACCTCACTCCACATGGCCGCGATATGATCCGCCCATGGCGGGCGACACGTGCCCTCATCCTGTCTTAGGAGGTAGCTCAGCCGGACGCCGCTCCCCTAAGGATAAGGTCCTCGCCTGGACGTGGTGCCCCCGGGGACGAGGTGGTCCCCGAGACGACGTGCTCCCTGAGACGAGGTGCTTCCTGGGTCCTCGCCATGATGTGACCCACCTACGGCGGGCGACGCGAGCGCCTATTCTATTTTAGGCGGCAACGAAGTGCAATGCTGGGCCCCCTAAGGACGATGTGGACACCGTGACTCGACCTCAATGAACGATTCACGCGTGAAAAGTCTAAAGTTCTAAGTCAAGTCAGAGGCTCCGACTTGAAGAGCCTTGAGGGCGTCGACTCGGGTAGCGTGGGGCACCTCGGCCTGCACTGTTCACCGTCCCCCTCTGTGCTAAATCAGGAGTTTGGTGCTGCCTCGAGCCGAGACGCGCTCACCGCTCGCGACAGCAAGGGGCTACTGTTGGAGGAGTCCGTCTTAACAGCCCAGCCGAGGTACCCCCGAACACCTCGTCCAATTGTGCTAACTCAAAAGCAGATTTTTGTAACTATGCAGGAGTGCGGCCGACCCGGGACGAGGTGCTCCCTGGGACGACGTGCTCTCCGGGACGAGGTGCTCCCGGGGACGAGGTGCTCTCCGAGACGAGGTGCCTCCTTGGGACGAGGTACTTCCCGGGACGAGGTGCTCCCGAGGACAACGTGCTCCCCGGGACGATGTGCTCTCCGGGACGAGGTGCTCCCGGGGACGAGGTGCTCTCTGGGACGAGGTGCCTCCTTGGGACGAGGTACTTCCGGGGACGAGGTGCTCCCGAGGACAACGTGCTCCCCGGGACGACGTGCCCTGCGGGACAAGGTGCTCTCCGGGACGAGGTGCCTCCCCGGGATGAGGTGCCTCCTGGGACGAGGTGCTCCCAGGGATGAGGTGCTCCCCGGGACGAGGTCCCTCCCTAGGACGAGGTGCTCCCGGGGACGAGGTGCTCCCCGGGACGAGGTGTCTCCCTAGGACGACGTGCTCCCGGGGATGAGGTGCTCCCGAGGACAACGTGCTCCCCGGGACGACGTGCCCCGCGGGACGAGGTGCTCTCCGGGACGAGGTGCCTCCCCGGGACGAGGTGCTCCCAGGGACGAGGTGCTCCCCGGGACGAGGGGCTCCCCGTTTCCGGACGAGGAGTGCAGCCGACCTGGCACGACTTGGCGGGATGACTTGGCGGGAAGCATCCGGATGAGGTAAGACGGATGCTTCGTCTGGACGAGGTGCGTGACAGTAGGGGGACGACGTACATCTCGCGGGGAGAGGTCGAGGTTCAGAGACGGGTGGAACCTAAGCCCGAGCGAAGATCAATGGGAAGGAGTTGGACAAGGTGGCGACCCGTACCGGCGAGACGCATCTGGCATATTCCAGCGAGGAGGATAATACGGATCGGCCCTCATGTACTGCAATGTAAGAACGGGGAATAACAGCAAACTGCCTAGGGGCAGACATGTATATTCACTCGGAGATCGCCCCTCGCCTATATAAGGACGGCTTGACCCCTCATAAACAAGGGTCCAATGAGAGTTTACTCCGGCGAGCTCTTGTGGCTTTTTCCAGTCCATTTCCACGTTAATCTTCGGTGGTAGTTTGGGGGTAGTCTCGTAGGTTGCTCGACGTCGTCTGTAACATCCTGATTTTCAGAGCTTTTTAAAATCTTTTTATCAAAAATTAGAGCTGGAAAATTTCATTGTTTATTCTCAAGTTAATTAAAACTTAATTGGAATTTCACAAATTGGACCGGAGTTAATTTGAATCAATCCAACTTGAATTTGATTTGCTTTTCAATTTGAAATATGTCTCCAGAGTTTTTCTCAGAATTTTTGGAGTTTGTTTGATATTCAATCTCGCTCTACTGTTCTTTGTTTTTATTTTGGTTTCTCCTTTTCTTTTCTCCTTTCCTTTATGACCACCATCCCGGCCCATCTCCTCTCGGCATCCCGCCGTCTCATTTCCTCTCTTGAGCAGGCGTTCCGGCGAGTGTTGCATAGCGCAGCATGCGTCGCTGCATCTGTTTCAATAGTATTTGGGCCAAATCCCTTTCCCTCTCCCTCGTATAAATACCCCACACCCCTCCCACCTCTTCCCCACTCCCCCAAATCCTTTTCCCACGAAACCCTAGCCCCCCAAACCCCTCTAAACAGCCGCCACCCCCTTTCTCTTCCCGTGCAGTTCCTGAACAGCACATCCCACCTTAGTATTTTGCCAATTCCCGTCGCCTCGAACATCTTTTGGCAAATCCCTTTGGTGAGATTGTTCCTAACCTTTTCGTCTACCTCGCTGCAAAATTTGGTGAAGATCCAACGGTGCAATCACCGGGAAATCTCCAAATACTAACGTTCTGTTTGCACCCAGATTTTCTGCGCGTGCCTCTAGATTGGAACGACGCCATTGTCGGCTCGAACCTCCTTTCCAAGATCCGTTTGGTGGGATCATGGATGATGTTGTCAAGATCATCTCCACAAAATTTGAAGGCAATCCAATGGTCCAATATCCGGGAAATCAGGTTTCTTCATGCTGCTGTTCGTGTGCAGATTTGACTGTGCGAACGGTACAGCGGCATTATCTCCTCTATCCCCGTTGATCCGGTGAGTCTTTGAAGAATTCCTTTGGTGAAATTGTGTCTTAGATATCTATAAACACCTCTGTAAATTTTCTCCTTGATCCATGTAGCCGTTTGGCGGGAATTGATCCGTCTCCGACGTGCTGTTCGCAGATGTCCAGATTCAATCTGCAGAACATCTAACTTGTCTGATCTTTTCCCGTTGACTCGGTAAGAATTCTCCAAAACCCTTTGGTAGGATTGTGCCTCTGTATGTCTAGTTTCTAACCCAATTGGCGGATCGTGATTTCGTTGAGCGAGCATCGCGCAGCAACCAAAACCATCCGGTCTGTCCAGAACCAATCTTTAATCTGTTCCAACCGTTTTGTGTTGCGAATGTCGCCACCACCCATCTTGTTAATCTCCAATCATCTTGTGATGCATCATCGCATTGTTTCCTGTCATTAATTCTTGTTTGAAAGTACTCGCATATTCATATGTTCATGTCCAATAATTTTGATGATTGTTTTCATCATCCAATTGAATAGTATGTTATGTAGCATATAGTTTCCTATTATTATATGTATGATTGTTATATAGTCATATAATGTTAGTTTCATATAGTTATATAAGGTTATATAGTTTCATATTGTTATATGTATGGTTTCATATTGTTATATGTATGATAGTTTCCTGTTATGTAATGTTCATGCTTAAGAGTATTCGTCATACGGATCAACCGTGCTTCATTCATTAATAGGTGTATCCATATTCATATAGCTACATGTTGCATGTTTAGATAGTTGAATATAATATGCATGCATACAATATGGTTCCATCTTAATAGTCATTAGACATGAAGTGGTTCAACATATTAGTTCAAACTTGGTTGTATCATGACTAAAGTAGTTCATGTTTAATAAGATTCATATGGCATGATCTTATGTATGTTCACATATATTGTGTTATACAATATACAGTTGAACCTAATATTGCATATAACCTATAGTAGTAGAAGCATAATCTTTGCTAAACTAATATTAATGTGACATATCATATGTAGTTATGGTTGCATGATGTATATTAAATAGTGGTATGTGCATATATTCTTATAGGTTAACTCATGTTTATTTAAGGATTGTTATACAATTGGTCATGTTATTAACCTCTATTTATAATATGGTTAAGATTGCACACATGTCTCATATTTGTTCGATGCATTTCATGTGATTTACATATGCAGCTATGTGTATATGTTTATGCATATATACATAGGCTAATCCATGTTTTAGATAATAATCCGTCATGCAATGGCTGAATACATTATTTTATTGATGTGTATAATTTAATTGTTTGTTTAAACACGATTAAGTTGCATGTTCAATATGTCTTTATGTTGCATAATCATGTAGTTGCATATAGAGATATGTATATAATTGGACTTAATATTGTTGACAATCTATATGTTGGAATAATAATCCCTTACTGAGTTTTTATTATTTAATCATATCGTATGTTAGTTGATGGGCATATAATATGTATGTACTAGTATGCTTAGCTTGTTATCTTATGTTGCATGTTTATAATGTAGTGTATAGTCACATATACATGGTTAGCATTTAGGTATCAATTATAATATATGCATATATGTTGCTAATAATCATCATTTACTAAAATATTGCTATGTGTAGTATTTGTAGGTTGATTGCTGCATTTTATTCACACAATAGCATGAGTAGAGTTAATGTTATGTCATAGATTGCATGTATGTTGGTGCATGTCATATCGATGCTAGTTGTTATTTGATCATATGGTTTAATCACCGTTTGCATTATCAATTATCGTTATTAGATTACAATTGCATAGTCATATGTTATCCTATGCTTGCCTTGCCTAATTTCTATTTCATGCCTAGTCTATCTAGTTTGTTACATGATGTCCAGTTGTATGTTGCACAGTAGTTTCATATAGATTGACATGTTGCATATTATCATCTCTTGCCAACTAGCATGCCAGGACCTCGCTTGTTTACAAGTATGATTGGTCATATTTGTTTTGCTAGTATGTCGGGTTTCCATGTTTAATCATATGATTGTGCTATTGTTGTCATCAACCATATCCTATTCTCAGTTGCACATCTATCCCTATCTCGCATGTGGATTAACTTTAGTCCTTTGACATGCAAATTCTATCATCCATAAATCTATCCTTTTCCAGAATGATATGATCCAGAAGACCATCTTTCGAGTACATGTACTCTATCTGGTTGAGATATATAATCTCACACCTTCCTAGTTGTCTTTCGACAATCCTATCCCTTCGCCTTTGCCCTTTGATACCTATCCAACCTTGCTAGCCCTATTCTTCTGGTATTTCCATTTTGATATTTAATTTAGATTTATATTTATTTGTCTTGCACTTTATTGCTGTTGCGACGAATAGGAAGTTGGGTAAGGTCAAGTTCCTGCAGAAGAAGACCAACTCGTCAACGAAGGCATGCCCCTTTTCTTGATCATATTTGATCCTATATTTTCAAAGTCATTATATTTTATTGTTTATAAACATGCATGCTGTTTTAATCTAGTAGCTAGCGTGTCGATTGACACACTTTTACCCTGTCCGCTTGTCGCCCTTTATACTTGATACCCTGAGTAGATTAATAGGATTTATTCTGAATAGAGTAGAGATATGCTTAGCCATGCTTAAATACATCTTTAGGTTGTTTTGATTTGCCTCTACGGAGGAATGAATATCGGATCGATGATCCTCGTTGAAACTTGTTGAGCTCGCTGAGCTAGGGCCGGATGCCCGATGATTTTCCCCCTCTCTCTATTTCTTTCTATTCTACTCTGGGTGAAACTTACCATCTAATATGGTGCGGGCGACAGCTGGATCATGTGATGAAGGAGCATATGGTTGTCCTACTCGCAGAAGGCCGGTTGAAAGGAACCATTGGTCGTCCGTACCGCATAAGGCCGAAGTCTTGAAGTTGGAGAAATTGTGACAACAGTACAACCACATACTATATGGGCACTGGCTTGGTCAAGTAGGTTAGTCAGCCTTTGGTGCCGATGTTGCCGTACCGCAGAAGTGGTGGACGTAGCGATGAGGACCCTCGGCACAGATGGGGGGAACGGAGTGCGGGGATGTACTCTCGACTCCGAGCCAGACCCGGTGGGCATGTCACACCTCAGGGGGATCTAGCTAAAAGACCTCGTCACGGTCACCCTGCCGACACACCGATGGGCGTGTGTACAAGCCCGATCAGCTTGGCATAAGGGGATGATCGTGTCATGTGGGTAAAGTGTACACACTCTGCAGAGTTAAAACTAATCGATTAGCCGTGTCCACGGTTATGGACAGAACATGACTCATTCTTGATGAAAAGGACCTGTCCCTCTCCCCCTTGCTATTTCCCTCTACCCATTTGCTGATGAATCCTATGGTCGAGCTAAGGCGGGAGTCCTTGCTCGAGTGTGTTGGTCGTGGACCACACCTGTTGAAAAACACCCCTGATAATAAAAATTGGTTTTCATCAAAATGATGCCTTTGAATCTACCGTAATATTTCAACTAAAACTGCTTTTCTGCAAATGAACCATACAGCCTTCCGTTGAAGCCTTGCATGTAGTTTAATAGGACCATCTGCCGCCAGGTGGCTTGCTGAGTACGTAAAGTACTCATCGTGTATGTTGTTTGTTGGACGTGTTCAGATATCTATGAGGACGATGAAGACTATGTGGAATCTTCTACGTCAATGCTGAGGTTTAGGTCACGTGGCCTCCGTCGACTGCCTGTGGTTGAGATGGAGACATCTACGCTTTATTTTTCCGCTGTGTTTCTGAATGGTAAGGGACATAAGTCCTAGTTACTTCATTTAGTCTTATCGCTGCTATAAGTTTATGTTTCTAAAATGTTTCGTGATGTGTGCAGTGATATCAATTCGCTTGTGTTCATCAGCTTGATCCTGGACTGATGAGGAGATACACAGGGAGGGTCTGGAAGTTAAGTCCGGATCCTCACATCGTCCCCTAGGTCGTCCCCTTACCACCTCGGTCTCTTGATCCGGGGTGCCTAAGTTTACTGTCCGAGGGCGACTTCGTCGACAGTTATAATAGTGGGCTAGATTGAAATGCATAAACGTTTGCGGCCTCTTGTTGGAGGGCCGGCCCTTCAACGTTAGGGACGGCCCTAGGGCCACATAGGTTTCCTCCTACAATGAAGAGGCAGTAGACTGCTAATTAGCATCATGTTCTGATGAAATATATGCTACAGTTCACGTGGCCTTGAGAAGGGCAAGTATGTGCTCTATGTTGTTTCTATATAACCTGTATTGTTTGTTGGGCATTACTGAGCTGTTTATTAATATTTACCATGCATAATAGGCGATGATTTCTTTCCATTATATCTCGCCAAACATTCGAAGGAAAACCGTGTTGTTTGTATTAGGGATAACAAACAAAAGGCTTTAGCCTGCTTGCCTATTTGTTGTGGTGCTGATGGATGGCCATCTTTGCCACTTGACCATGAATATGTGGAAGCCCTTAAAGGTGCTTCCTTCTGTGCCTTTTTGGTCTTACATGCTTCACTTTATTTACGGTAGCTATGTGCATGTTCTGCCGTCTAATACATGATTTGGCTTGCTTAAATCATTCAACAACGTATCCTGGTTGTTCATATCTTGGAGATCCATGTTATAAATGCCAGCATTGTGGTGCCTAATTTTGGTGGGCTGAACGTGTGTAGAAAGACTCTAGCTGGACTAAAAGGCGTGTTGCATATAATCACTGTTGTAGTGCTGGTCACATTCATATTCTGCGGCCTCCCCTTGTGCTGGCACGGCTTAGAGCCGTGAGTTTATGAACCATATAAGGCAATATAACTGCTTATTTAATTTTACATCCTTTGGTGGTCAGGTAAATCAGAGTATAAATGATGGTTTTGGCCCATATATGTTTAGGATAAACGGCCAATTGCATCATAGAATTGGCACTTTAATCCTCTTGATGGTGTTAAACCCAAATTTGCCCAGTTGTATATTTATGATACTAATAATGAGATTGAACATGGAATTCACGCTTTATCTGACAATGGTGATTTGGATAGTGACTTGGATTGACACATTATTGAAAAACTCCTTGCTATGTTGAATGAGGTCAGTCCACTTGTTAGACAATTTAGACTTGCTAGAGATGGAATTCAAGATTATCTTGACCAGCATGTAGCGATAAGGATTTAGCTCCAAGAGAGAAAGGTGATTTTCAGTACAATCTGCCAGCTTTTAATGACCTTGCCCTGGTGGTTGTTGGTGATTTTACGGTTGATAGCTACAAAAGTGATATTGTAGTGCATGGCAAAGACCATAGTCTTTATTTTGTGTCTAATTTTCAATCGCCCTTATGGCATTATGATATCTATTATTATTTCCTTTTGGTGAAATTGGGTTCCATCTTGAGATGCAATATACTGATGCTCACTTGTTACCTAATAAAGCACGAAAAATTCTTACAATGTTGGATTACTACTCTTATTGCTACCATTATAGACCTGGGCAATATAATCCATATACATGCTGTGGTAGGGCCACTTTCCAATTGCAAATTGATTACTATGCTTGTGTAGAAGAGAACCGGCACTGGTATCTTATTTTAAAACAAGATGACTTAACATCTAGCAATTTCCAGAATATAAGTGATGCAGTAGGGTAGGGATGTATAGAGGCTGATAAAATAGGTAGGAAAACCATATTACCTGGGAGCTTCACTGGCGGTAGACGATATTATGTCTAGCATTACCAGGATGCCATGGCGATTGTCCGTGTCCATGGTGGGCCTGACACTTTCAGCACTTTCACATGCAATACTAAGTGGCCAGAAATCACTGCAGCGCTCTAGTATGGACTGTAGTATGAACCGAGTCAGCTTCCATCAGATAGGCCTGACGTTGTGAACATAGTGTACAAGATGAAAGAAGATGAGTTCATTAGTGATATTAAGAACGGGGCGGTTTTTGGGCTAGTGACTGCAGGTAATTGAACACTTCGGTATAGTTAAATGCTTTTTTGTTCAGTTTTATAGCTGTCCAAAAAATATCTTTTCTGTTTTTAGTGCTACATAGTACAGAATTCCAGAAAAGAGGACTCCCACATGCACATGTTCTTACTTGGTTAAAGAACAGAGGTAAGAAGGAAGTGCTAGCTAAAATTGACTTTTTTTTGAACGGAAATAGTAGGGGAGGCCCCTACGGTATATATTGATCAAAAAAGGAGAATATGTACAAGGATATATACATGAGAGAAAGTGCACAGAGAAGTAGCAAAAGAAAACAAAACAAGCTAAGCAAGAGAGTCAAGCCATGATGATAAGGATGATCTATGCTCTTGTCTCACTCGATGCATAAGTAAAGAGACATCGGTTTTGAAAGCATGACACTAGCGGCCAAAGGAAGGCCCTTGTGACTCAAAAAATTTAGCATTTCAAGCAGCCAAGATCAACACTTCCATGAAGAAAGGATGCCGAAAATCAACCTTACCGTGGGATAGCATGTCATGCATTGAAGCAGGCGGTCCCCAGTCAATGCGCAAATAACTCCAGCAACGTTGTCTAAATTGACATGTCAAGAAAAGACCCTTAGCTAGCTACTATTGATTGTCTAATCAGTGCTGAAATACCTGACGCTGTTACCAACCCACTAGGATATGCACTTGTTCAAGATTTCATGATGCATGGCCCCTATGGTGATAAGAATAAAAAGTATCCTTGCATAAAAAAAGGTGTTCTAAGCATTATCCCAAGTCTTTCCATGATGAAACTACTATAGATAAGGAGGGTTTTCCAATCTATAGACGTTGTGATAACGGTCACTATATTTACAAAAATGGTCATAAGCTTGATAATAGATCAGTTGTGCCTTATAACATGTTCCTTCAAAAAAAATATCAATTTCATATCAATGTTGAGTGGTGCAAAAACTAAGATAGTAAAGTATCTCTTCAAGTATGTCATGAAAGGAAAAGATAGATCACCTATAGTTTTTGAAACTATAAAATGTCAGCCTATTGATGGTGAGATCAAGAAACCAGAAGAGATTGATGAAATCCAACATTATTTAGACTACTGACACTTAGTTCCACATGAAGCATTATGGTGGTTATTTGAGTTCTCTCTACATTCTAAGATGCCAACTATCGAGCGATTAGACATACATCTACGTGACATGAATACTATCACTTATAAAGCAACAATAAATCTCCATGCTATTGTGTCTTATGCTGATCTTTACGGAAAATTAGAATTTTCCTCATGCACAGCGACTAACATACTATGATTTCCTACTGAGTGGAGTGGGATAGAACTGAAAAAATATGGAAAAGAAGGCCTGTTGCTGGTCAGAAAATAGGTCGTATTTGTTATGTGCATCCATCTGCTTGCGAACGTTTCTATCTTAGGATGCTCTAACGATCGTTAAATGAATCTATAGTTTTAAGCACTTATGCACACACAACAGTGTTATCTATGAAACTTCAAAGAGCCATGTCTAGCACGAGGACTATTAGGTGATGACAAAAAATGGAATACTGCATTTGATGAAGCTTTGGTTTGGGTGATATCGTTTCAACTTAGGCATCTTTTTGTGACCATTATTTTGTTTTGTACCATAGATGATGAGCGTGCATTTTATAATTAATGTGTCCCGCATTTGTCTAATGACATGGAAAAAAGATTCCATGATTTGGTTATTGACCCACATTTTATAGTTCCTCGTACACAGCTAGAGAACTTATTGATTGATGAATTGAGCGAGTTATTTTTGCCTAATGGTTCTTCAATTTCAAACTCTAATTTACCGCAGTAATGCTCAAAAGGCTATGACGTTGGTCCTATAGACTAATTGAAGATGAGTTATCCTATGATTTAGTAGATCTTTTAGAGAATTCTATTGCCTTATCTTGTAAATTGAATATCGATCAAAGAAAATCTTATGATCAAATTGTTAGTACTGTGATGGGTAAGCAACCTGGCTTTTCTTCCTTCCTGGTCATGGTGGAATAGGAAAATCTTTTGTTTGGAATGATGTTCTTTCATATCTACGGCCACAGAGAAAAAATTTCCTTGCCCTAACATCCTCTGGTGTTGCTTCACTTTTATTGCTAGGTGGTAGAACAACACATTAAGGTTTTAGGATTCCACTCGACATTGCTGAGGCAACCTTGTGTGATATCAAACGAGGATCTAATTGTAGATAATCTGAGGTAGCTATGCTTCCGTTCGGTGGAATGCCTGTTATTTTGGCGGTGATTTTAGACAAATCTTGCATGTTATTGAAGGTGATTCATGCTTTGAAATTATCAATGCAACAATAACAAATTCACCTTTGTGGGACCATGTCCATGTCCTAAAGTTGCATGTTAATATGCGATTATTGAATCTAGGTCTATCACTTACTGGACAAGATGAACTTAATGAATTTAGTAAATGGGTTTTAGCTCTTGGAAATGGTGAGATCCATGAAAATGATAGATATGATCCTTTTAATGCTAATACAATTAGAATACATGCAAATCTTCTTGTTAAACCTGGTAATGACAGTATACATGCCATGGTAAATGTTGTCTATGTTGATCTTCCTGATAGGTATAATGATAAGGAATATCTAAGCACTCAGGCTATTGTTTGTCCAAATAACGATACTGTTGATAAAATAAATTTGCATGTGTTAGACATGATACTAGGTGATGCATTTGAACACCTAAACTTTGATTCTATTTCAAACACAAATGATAAGGTGGGTTATTTCGATGAGCTATATCCTACTGAGTTTTTGAAGTACATTGTTATTAACAATTTCCCGCATCATAGGCTGCTCCTTAAAGTTGGTTGCCCTGTAATGCTCCTTAGAAACATTGATCGGCGCGTTGACTTATGTAATGGAACTAGATTAGTGATAACTAGGCTAGCAGAAGGAGTTATCCAGGCTGTTATAGTCACTGGATCTAATGTTGGTAAGATTGTATATATTTCTATGATCACTTTGACCTTCAAAAAATCTCAGTTCCCATTTGTGCTTGAAAGACACCAATATGCTATCAGGCTTTGCTATGCAATGATGATAAATAAAAGCCAAGGTCAAAAATTAGATTGTGTTGGCATATATCTAAAAAGATCTATTTTCACACAAGGCCAGCTATATGTTGCGGTTTCAAGAGTTACATCTAGGGCTGGGCTTAACGTCATTATTGATAATGGCAATGATGCTTCCAATGATATGACTTTCAATGTTGTTTATCGAGAAGTCCTTTCTATTATAAAGTAGTAGTAACAAGGCATTGAGTATATATACCTTATATGCTCAGATAATTAAATATAATGCTTGTATATATGCCTATGGTGATGAGACGGTGACTCGATCTTTTGATGAGATAAAGGTAGCTATCGATTTGGTGGATGTGACCTTGACGATCTAACTATATAGTAAGCGACGATACGCCTTAGCAATTGCTAAACCAACCTCCGATAGTTATTGACATTGCCGTAGGCACGATCAACCTGAATAACGAAGTTTGAGTTCCTGCAAGCAACCGAAGAACTAGCAAGAACTATGATAAATTGTAATCTAAATTGCGAGTATTAAATTGGCACAAGAGCTAAAAAAATGTATTGGAATTCCACTAGCGACTTAAAGTCCAATCATTCGTGCAACTTAATTTGCAAGTATTATTGAAGCATTCATGCATATAATCTATGGTGCAATGTCCATCATTAAACCGTCCCAATCTAGGAGAATAAATATTACTATTATCCAAATAAGAGGCGATATCATGCTGAAATTGAGAACAAGACAATGCACTAATATCAGAACAATCATGTAACAAGCTATTTGTCATAAATTCAGCACCAATATGGGAGGTCATATCAAAACAATGAAGCATTCGCGACAAATTATCTTTTCTCAACACAGAAAGTTGACCAATGGAATGCAATTCCTATGCACCAAGAATTCATTACCTATGTCCTAAATTGCTACAGCATGTAACATAGTCCTTTGAATTAAATACCGACATTGCAAAGATGATGAGATGAAGAGTTGCAAGTGGTCATTGTCGAAATGACTAAGTTTAGAAACAACTGGTTCAATACAAGTGATGCAAATCATATGCACACAAATTTCATCGTCTACAATAGTATCTCTAATTAAATTAATTCTGTAAGCAGGAGTGTAGGTGGAATTCCAAGATGGTAAAATCACAAGTTCAGAGACCTTTTCTAGAGCATATGTCAAAGTCATAGGGTTAACAAGTTGGATAGCACATACAATATCATGACTAATGGTGTTATACACGTTATTATGTTCTATCAACTTAACATAGCCTATTTTAGAATCAGGTTGTACACATGGCTCAACAATTGGTGATCTTAAAGTAGCAAAAGAAGTAATTTCAGGACAAGGAGCACTCAAATCATCTTCTATATCATTTAATTACAACTTAGATAGCCTATAACAGATTGCACATCACTAATATTATAGCATGTGGCTTCCAAATCAGAAATTTCAAAATTTTCCTTATATGTATCATCACTTTGTACATCCAAATCACTAGGTAAATCAATGGTGTGAGGGACCCGGTATTTTAATCCGATTCAAGGAATTCACAATAAGTGAAGACGGTGACCATAGCCGCTACCTGCGACAGACTATGGCCCACCCCCGCCCTGTGCGAAATGCATACGACACAATGCGTATGACTCACCACGGCCTGATTGAGGGATCACGATTCCAAAAACATACGCCTCACGCGTATGACTCACTTTGGCTATGGACCGTTCATTCACTTTGCACTTCTCTTGAACCGAAATAAAATAACAAGTACCTCCATATGCACCCAACCACACTCCCCATTTCAACATACATGCATGACAGACGGGAGGTGGGGGCATATGTTGGATAGCAAGTATATCATCACACGAACCACTATGATACGATAATACTACTAGCTGTCCATATCGGACTAAGTAAATTACATCATTCGGCGATAACCAGAAGTTTTAGTCAAATCTGAAATAAACATGGTAACAGCGGATAACGGAAATAAATCCCACAGTGGCGCATCAACCGCTGTCCAAAAGCTAAAAGCAATCCCATGAGTCGTATGCCAACCAAGGAAACCAAGCAACTAGGCATTCTCGAAGTAATCCTCGACCACTGGCTCACCTGCAAGATCTAGGAATATCCTAGGTGAGTACAAAGGTACTCGCAAGACTTATTCGTGCTTGATTAAATGTCCTACACATGCTCAACTACCACAGTGGATAAACATGATGCGTTCGAAATTAACAAGTACGAGTAAACAACATGGCATAGGTACAACCCGGCAGGAAAGCCTAAACTCCAATTTGCAGTTCAGATTTCATACAGCTCCAGATTTAATCATGATAACATTCAACTCACTAGTTCACACCTATTTGGGGGCAGCCCACGCCCATTTAATTCAATCAACCCCCTTGGACCGTCCCGGCAAATCCAACTACCATGGGAATATCGAGTGCTCCTCACTCGGAGGTTGCAAGGCTCCAAGTGACCGAGACTTGCCATCAGAGAACCCATAGCGGTGATTCCGGCAACGACCATGAGGGTTCTCAATCTATCACATATTCATTTCAATCAATCTCTCGGTCCGTCACCGGCTGTACAACTACCATGGATATAATGAGTGCTCCTCACTCGGAGGTTGCAAGGCTCCAAGTGACCGAGACTTGCCATCAGATATATCCATAGCGGTGACTTCCGCTGACGTCCACGCGTGACAAGAGGAGTGCTACGATGGAATAACCTCAGATTGGTATAGCGACAAACTCTCCTTACACTACACCACAGCACCAGATTCCCTACTGACATCTGTCGGGAAAAGTCACTTTCGTCAACGGACTGTTGGTCGGGAAAGTTTCTGTCAAACTGTTGGTCGGTAATACATACATATAATGACGAACTGTCAGTCGGGAATACTTGGATATTTGACGTCGAATTGTCGGTCGGGAAAGCTTCTTTCTCTGTCAAACTGTTGGTCGGTGATTAATGCCGACCGACTGTTGGTGGCCAATTGGGCCGGCCTGGCGCGCGTGCGTGGGAGCCAAAATCTTAGTATTTCCAATCGGCCTCCAACCGCGTGCCCCAAAATTCCCCAATCTGCCGCCTCGCGCTCCCTCCGCCGCCGACTGCAGCTGGCAAGCCGCACGCCGTCGGGACTCTTCATCTGCCCAACACGCCGGCGCCTACTGCCCTGTCCCTCTCCTCCCAACCCCCACTTCCACCCCAACCCTAGCCGCCGGTTCAACGCAATGCCACCGCGCGTGCAGTTGTTGTCTCTGCCCGATGGTTGAACGCAACGCCGCCCCGTCCAGGTGCTGTCTCCGGCTGGCCTCTCCGCCACTCGTAGTCTTGCCTGTCCACCGGCGCCCCCACACCGCCCTGTCGCCCTCACGCCCTCGTGCTCTCTCTGGCCTTCGGCGGCGCGACGAGTTCAGGGGCACGATGAGCCAGGCGCAGCGGGAGGAAGTGATCCGCCGGATGGTCTGTGTCTCTGACATCGATCATCAGGTCAGCCCACGGATCCATCCCTCACTTGTGTCAGTTAGCCCACGGATCCATCGCTGAAATTTGCTGCAAAAACTCTTTAGTCCGGTGCCCCCACGCCGCCGCGCCATGTCGCCGCCGCCCGCCTCCGCCCCGGTGAGCCACCACCTGCGCCTCTGGTGGCGCTGCCGCGGCCGGGGCGGCGCCGTCGCCGCCACCTTCGCAGTCGCGCTCCTCGCCGCTGCGCTCCTCCTCACTCTCTCCTACTACGCCTCCGCGCCCCTCGTGCCCAACTCCTCCTCCTCCTCCGGCCCCAGCCCCGCCCTCGTCGACCTCACCCTCCTCCGCCGCGCCGAGGAGAAGGGCGCGCGTGAGTCCTCCTCGCTTCCCTCCCCTTCCGTTTTCCAGTACCGTGTAAATGGATTTCCAAGTCAACTGGTACAGTAGTGCAATTCGTGTTTGATTGGAATTCTCAGGGTTTGAGTGTGTTTCTGCTGTGATGTGATTTGCGATGCAGTGTGCTTGGATGGGAGCGCGCCGGGTTACCATCTGCAGAGAGGGTCTGGGAGTGGATCTCAGAGCTGGCTCATCCACTTGGAGGTATATATGCCATTATGCACCATATCAAATCTAGGTGCATTTTTAGATACGAAACCATGCATTTTTCCATCTGAAGCTTGACGTTGATCAATGCTCAGCTTAGCTTGGATAATGCATGCTTTCTGAATTCAAAATTTAGGTACCAGAATATGCATGCTTTCTGAATTCGAAATTTAGGTAACGGAATCTGCTGACAAGTAAAAATTGGTCGATGCTGAAGAAGTTGTTTCATGTTTCCCATAATGATAGGTATGCTCGAAATAGGACTGCGTTGGGAAAATTTTAGGCACTATTGGGCTATGTGCGTAGCGATGACATGAATGACCTAAAATGGTTTTGCAAAAACCTATTGTTGGGAGCATAACTATGTAGCGATGTGACTTCCTAAGGATAATGGCACCACAGGATTTTTCCTCTGCAGTGAAACATAATGCTATGGTGCCTAGAGGGCTACTTCTTGCTATCAAGTTTTCCCAATTGGACTTGCTAACTGATGCATACCACTGACAGTTCCTAGTGTGCACATAATTTCTGGTTGAAGTAATTGTCTCTTGTTGCCATTGGTTCTCCAAATGCTTTCATTTCCCTCAATTCTCTATGTTTTATGAGCTTCAGGGTGGAGGCTGGTGCCGGAATTTGAAGTCATGTGGTTCACGTCAGAAATCAATTTTGGGTTCGTCCTGGTACATGGAACGACAGGTTGAGTTTGCTGGGATCTTGAGCAATGATAAATCTCAGAATCCAGGTAACTAAATCTTCTCAATTTATATCACCTGTCTATTTCATTTGTTGATGCACATCTGTAACAGCAAGTCAGCAACATTGCATCCATTAATACAAAGGCGTACCTGGGCCTGCTGCTAATTTCTTTATGTCTAAATTACTCAAGACTTCCATATTAGCACAATTTTGCAGTAGTATTTGCAGAAGCGTCAAGTCCTTGGATTTTCTAACAGTTCTTAAATTTTTATTTTGCTTCTTAACCAATTGGATCATATTTCACTATAATGAAACCAGTAGTACCATATTTTACTAAAAATAATAATTAGAAGTCATGTATATACCTGCAGTGTGTTCACTTCTACCATTTTTATTGGAGTTTCCAGCTATGAGTTGCTCGAGTTATCCATTTATTAGCATGACATATTCAAAGAGAAGCATCTCAGATTCAATTGCTTGCTACAGATTATAAACTCCTTAATCCCTTTACTTCAGGAGTAAAGTGGTTGCCTTTCAGTATAATATTGCAACACTATTTTTAGATACCTACAATTGTGAGGTTCTCATTGAGCATGTGTTTCAATGTGCAGATTGTTATGGCTGGAATAAGGTGAAGATAAGGTATTGCGATGGGGCAATTCAACTATTGTACTGATGGTGTGATGCTGATATTCTATTTCCAGCTTTCAGGCTTTTCTAACAGGCTGCTCTGCTGGTGGGTTGGCCACTTACATTCACTGTGATGATTTTCATGCACTACTGCCAAAGGATTCTAGGGTTAAGTGTCTTGCAGATGGTGGTTTTTTCGTTGATGCGTATGTTTCCAAATTGCCTTTGATTGCTTTGGATACAATCTATGAACCCCCCACCCCCACCCCGTGGGCCTTATTTATTTATTTATTTATTTGCATGTTGCTTTGAAATGTCATTCTTCACATGCATGAATGAAGTAATTATTTGATGTACTGCCTAATCCTCAAAAGTATTTGCATCTGTCGACATTCAAATGTCAACTAAAATGCTCTAAACATTGGGAAAAAAAAAGAGCATCTGAACTTTGAGATCTTAAGCTAATGTACTCAGAAACTGAAACTGATAAAAGAAATGATATTTTGTTGACCTAATTCTTAGATCCTTGGATGAATCATCCCTTGATCAACCAGAGGTGGTGCATGGACTCGACTTTTCAGATACTAGTTCATTTCACGCAATTGCCCATCAGCAAGCAGAAACATTGCATGTACTTTTAAGTTTCAACTCTTGTTGTCCGTCTTCAGTATCCTGTGCTCCTTGTGAAGTTAATCCTTTACGCTATAGAGAAAACTTTGGAGAACAGAAATTGTGCTGCTTTGCTGTTGTCCTCAGATTCTATCCAACTCTTTTATGTTGTTTCCTCCATTACAGAGAAGGCATTTCCAAGCAAAGGACCATGCAGGCTTTCTATAGTGATGTTGTCCGTCTTCAGGTTCCTTTCCAAGTTCCTTCCCTGCCTCCCTCCCTCCAAGAATCTCCATTTCCAATATTCAAACGATGAGCATCCAGGAAGAAGTTTTGCAATTTCTGCCCATTTGTTACCATGCAAACGATGAGCATTAACAAGCACGTGCTCCTCCTCAACAGTCCAAGCTTCTTTCCTTATTTGTGGATCCAAATGATTATGCCATCTAAAATATATAAGTAGCATCAAAAGTGAAGTGACTGTATGTTATGTTCCTTATGTACTTTATTCTGGCAAACTTACAAATGAAACAAATAATGTATGCAACAAACCTTACTATGATTATGTATATTAGATATGTCATTAATATTCAACTAGCAAGAACTAAGAAACAATGTTCTAATTAAAATACTACTAGTGTTGGCCTTTGTGTATGTATAGTATAGGTATCTAATAAATTCCTCCCATGGAGACATGCAAACCATTCTTTTCCCTAGCAGCATATATTTTTATCTTTGTTGTTTAAGCTTGCAGTTGATCAATGTGTAATAATTTTAAGTCTGTGCTTGGCAGATATTATAACAGAAATGAAAGAACACCAAAACTATCAATTTTTGGGCTGATAACGAAAGTGCCAACCAACATCAACCACCTAGCAATAATAACTCCAGTTTGTTCATGGGTTTCTTTGAAGCCCTTGTTTGTTATTATACTACGGTACCATTATCAATATGGCAGCTTATGGTTTTTGGTGCATTTGTGAATAGGTGTCATGCTTATGGTCTATATGATTAACTTGCTAATGTATGATTAGCACCCGCGCAATAGAGAGTTTTCGATAAGGCAAAATATATAATAGCATTCAACCCTTTTCACTGAATTTGTGAGTCCCAACTAATGAACTGGCAGTTTATATATTTGTAGTCTAGTATACCAGCCAACAATCCTACCATGGCTTAATTCACTTGTGTAAAAAAGATGTCTATCACTGTTTGCTCCACAAAATTTGAAATCCACTCTTTTGATTTACAGTTTGTTTCTTTTGTAGGAAGGACATGCATGAGGACGAGGAATCAAGTAGCCGGTGGTTTGCATCAACCTGATGTTTTTTGTAATGGAGTAAATTCTGTCTCATTGGACATGCACCTTTTGCCTATCGTTTTGTAATTCTGATGTATGTGGTAATCATGCTGAGAACAGACAAACAATCTGTATGTCTGAGAATTAATGAAGCCATTATGGTTCAGTTGTGATTTAATATTTGGAGGATATGCATGTTGATAATTTGAATGTATACTGCTGTGAAATATGCAAATTTGATTGATGTTTGCTCGGTAATGGCCATTGTCAAATATCTGAAATATGTGAATGTAAACTGTGAAATATTTGGCTGTGATGGGTAATGTTGGTCGGCAATTAGTACTCCATCAGACTGTTGGTCGGGAAAGACTCTTTACTAGGCTGATGGAAAGTTGGTCGGCAAAATCAATGCCGTCGGACTATTGGTCGGGAAAGGGTCGTGGCCGGACCGACGGAAAGTTGGTCGGCAAAATCAACGCCGTCAGACTGTCGGTCGGCAAAAAATGTCGGTCGGGAAAACAGACGTCCGTCAGGAAAAATATGTTGGTCGGGAAAACTTTTGCACTACCGACTTATAGTCGGTCGGTAAAGATATGTTGGTCGGGAAAAGCCTTTGCCGACAGGACTTTCAGTGACAGACAAAGTCGGTCGGCAAAACCCTTTCCCGATCGACTTTCTGTTGTTGAAAGCGGTTTTCCCTACCAACGTGGCTGTCGGGAATTCGGTGTCGTGGTGTAGTACACCTGGGTCGCATTCATGGCATCAAATATACCAATCGTATCCATCATGCACGTACCCCCTTCAGCTCTCACATCTCACTTTTAATAATTCCAAGTTGATAGGGCATTAAGTTAAATTCTCAACCATCACAGAAAAATAACCTCTCAGAACAATCCTAAATAGTTCCAATCATAATCTCTAACCAAACATCCACACATTACTAGTAGTCAGGCATGTAATAGAATAAAAGAGATGCAACAAGCTCTGCTTGCCTTGGTCACCAAGCTCCTGGTCTTGCATTGAATCGTGAGCCGGGTGGTCTCCTTCTTCGAGCCCTATTGCAATTAACACAAAGTACCGGAAAGAAACGACAAAAGAAAGCAATGAGGCCTAGCATGTATGCATGATTAATAAAGCTAGGTACATACTTCTAAAGTGACCTACTGATATTAGGGAGCTATGGCAGCAAGCGTTGCTCAATTAAGCTTGTAGAAATTAAATTGTAATTCTAACCATGCATGCATGTCTGGTTAAGTTGGGTTCATCTTAAGTTCAAAAATTACTGTTCTCAATAGATGGTTATGTCCAAAAATATTTAATTTATGAAAGCATTCTTCAATATGAATCTAACGCAATTTGAACCATTCAATTTGGAGTCACAGACGACAAGTTATCGACATTCGAAGAACATTACGCGAGAGGGAAGAACTACTATATATCCAAATTGGTCTGAATTTTAATTGCAGATCTTGAAATTGTATTTGAACCAGATCATAGGAAATTTCATAAGGTTTCCAGAAATATAAAATTTGCTAAATTTGGAGCTATGGATCAAAAGTTATCGTGTTTTCAATTTTTACCCAAAATGGAGATAAAACCCTAACCCTAGTTTCCATTTTATGCGAGATCTAAATTGCTAAGTGCACCCGAGAAGGCTACACTAAAATTCCTAACCCTAAATACGCCCAGCTGACAGGTGGGCCCCTGGTGGCAGCGCTGACTGGGCAGGAGAGACCCAGTCAGCTGCTGACTAGACCATCGGGGCCAACCAGGAGGTGCCACGCGGCCTCCCTTTTCCTCTCTCTGAAGATGAGGTGGCCGGCGGCTCGGGTGGAGGTGCTCCTCGCTGGAGCGTCACCGGAAAATGGCCGGGGGCCCTAGGGGCCACGGCGGGCTCGGGGAAAGGCGGCAGGGCTGCGGTGGCTCACCCAAGAGGCGATGGGAGGGCTTGAGGGAGCGGAGGAGGTCGGAGGGGAGCCGGCGACGTGGGGGATGGCGGCGGTGACCAGAGTGGCATTGGGAGGAGGGCTCGGGCGCAGATCTGCAAAGAAAAGGAGGTGGGGGAGTTAGGGAGGAGAAAAGGGTGCTCGGGGGCGAGAGATTTGAGCTCGGGGACCACTGGAGAGGCGGCGGGAGCTCGTCGGAGCGTTGTCGGAGGTGAGGAAGACGGCGGCGACGGCGAGCAATTGCGCTCAGGAGAAGAAGGGGAGGGGCGCTAGGGTTAGCCGGGGAGGAGGAGGAAGGGGGCGCGGTCCGAACGGCCCTTTTAAATTGGGCGGCGCGGTCGGGACAGCCGGGGCTCCGCCGCCCATGTCCACCACCCGGCGGCGGCGACGTGGGAGGCGGGACCTGACGCGTGGGTCCCGCACGGCAGGGGGAGGCGCATCGGCGCGGGGTGCTTTCTAGAGGCAAAGGCGGAAAGACAGAGAGGGGAGGCGGGTTTGCGCTAGCGGGCTGGGCCGGGATACAGCCCAATAAGCCTCGGCCCATCCGAAGTCTTATTCTTTTTATTTTTATCTATTTTTCTGCAACAGGGTCACTAATTAATTGATTTGGGCAATCAAATGAGCTCCAAATCATTTGAAATTTTTACACAATGTTTATAACTAAGTATAGAACCTACCATAAAATTTTGAGGTCATTTGGAGTTAGTTTGACCAGAATTTGAGTTCAATTTCAAATTTGACCCAAAAGTTAGTTTGAATTACAACCAGGCCCAAACATCTCCAAACATTCCAAAATTTTACAAGTGACTAGAGTTCTCATATTCATGGCTAAATATAAATTTTTGTAACTTTTTATCCACAGAAATATTGTCTAATCATTGAATTACAATTTAGTCCTTTTTTTGCAAATTGACCTTTAACTCCTCGATTGGGTTAGCCAGGCTTGATGGCTTTGGATGAGATTTTGGGGGAGACGGGAATTGCAATGGTGACCTACTGAGGAGGTCACTGATCTCCTCCACCTGCTATTTCTATTGTTGATATTTGATAACCCAAATAAGTCGATTGGTGTTTGCCAAAATACCCGCCAAGGATGAGATATGTACATATTCTATAAAATATAATTATTGTAGATTTAAGTTTATACAAGGTGGATGCGGGGATGATGGCATGCATGCGAGATGAATGCAAAACCCTAATCGTGGGAAGTGGGTATTACAAATGGTGTCATATGGCGCACATTCAATGGTGTCATCAAGCAATTCATGTGATTCAGAACATTGGTCAAGTGATGTTTTGAAAACAATGTCATCATATCTAAGCAATTCCACACGAGGGATATCAATAGTTTCAGCACGTGGAACACTAATTTTAGCACTAACTAGTTGTGATTCAAAACATAAGTAGCATGGTCAGCAACTAGTTGTGGCATGGATATAAGTGAAGTGTTATCACACAACTCTTCTTTTTCACAAGGAGCATCAAGTAATTTATCATACATAGTACTCTCAACTTGTGACAAAGGCATGTGAACAATTAATTCCACTCTAGATTGCTCTAAAATAGCATGTGTGGTAGACAAGGGTGGTTCATTCAACTCAACACATGAAGTATTTAATTCATTGGGGCATACTTCAATCTCATGTGGAGTGATGGAAGTAGTACCTTTATTTTTACCTTGCTGGCTCGACTCAGATAATGTATGTATTGTCAGGGGTGACAGGTCACCAGAGCGAGATGGTGTGACTCCCACATCAGCTGGTGTGGCAACAAAGGTTGGTGCCGCACTAGAAGTGTCAACTGTAGCAACTCGTGATGTGAGGACTTGTATCGGGTGTTTGCTTGCCTCATCTATCCGTCTCTTTATTTCGTGTTCAGCTTTACAAGTCAGACAAAACAAACGATTGATAGAATTGTATTCTTTATGCACAAGTATATCCTCAATATCACGGTTCAAGCTTCTAACAAATCTATTCATGGTAGCTTCTTCACATTCTTCTATATCACAGCGAAACAAAGTAGTTTGTAAAACATTATAGTATTCTTCCACGGTGGCACTACCTTATTGTAAATATTGCAAATTGCGAAGCATATTTACATATATAATATGGTGGCATGAATTTATGTCTCATAGCAAGTTTTAAATTATCCCAATTAGCAGGTATATAATCAGGGTACAATCGACAATATTCATCCCACCAAATAAAAGCAAAATCAGTGAATGTGATAATAGTAGCCCATACATGCTTATGCTTAAGAAAGCCATGGCTAGCAAATATTTTACTGAGTTCTAATTCCCAATCGAGATAGAAATCAGGCCTATTACAACCCTCAAATATCAACATAGTAACAACATGATCATGTACCTTTTCACGTTGGGGTACCTTTCGTGACCGTTGTCGTACTTGCTGTGGTGATGAAGGAGCGCTTGTCTTAGGATATGGTACATCTCCCACTATAGATGTAGCCCAAGAATTTATTACTCCATAACATGTCATTGTTCGTAGAAGACAAGAAAACAAATCACAATTATATGTTCCTCCCAACTACTAGAATGTGGGGTGTGCCGTGGAAGGAATCTCAATAATTATGTAGCACATACCAAGCGCTTACCGGTTCTTACCATGCTGTAGTGGTTGTCGGTCTTTGGCGGTGTCAAAGATGATTAAAAGATCAATATATCGATTACCAAGGTGACCAAACAAAGTACAATTTAGGAAGGTGAGCTTGGTTGGCTTCAGTATAGTAGCAAGGTATAGCAAATGATTGAAGTAGCTATGCAGAGTTGAAAAGATGCTCAAAAATACTAGTCCTAGTTGCTAGACATATACTAGAATGAGCAAAATTGAACTAAGCCTAGATACCCAAAAAAGATGCGAAACAAGCAAGAGAGAACACAGTAGGTATGTTTCTGAGATTTCTTCTCTCTTTTTTTCTTTTTGCAGTGGCCTTCTGTGTGGCTTCTTATTATTTTTTATAATTTTATTGAATTTTTACACCTAAAAAAAATACCTAAAGGAGCACAAGATCTCAACTAGTCAAAAACCAGTGTTCTACCACAGTGCTGGCAAGTCAGAAGAAAATAGCAGAAATCGTGCCACGGAAGGAAAATAGTAGCAGGTAGAAACTTAAATCTATGATTTCTCCAAACCATTTCTAGAATTTTTTTAGAATTTTTTAGACACATCTTTTTTTTAGTTCGAATTAAGCTCTAGTTTGAGATCCGAATCAAAAACCGATTCAAACTTTGAATCCTGGGCCGAATCTGTGTGGATATGACATCCAGGACCCTTCTTAAGGTCGTGGAGGAGTCCTTGAGGTTGTCCAAGTCCTTGCCCAAGAGATAGAGACCGAATCAAACAAGGCAAGACTTTATCTTTCAATTTGAACTTCAAGCAACTTCACTTTTCTTTTTCCCTTGGACTCTTGCCTCTTCTTTCTCAGATCCAATCTACAAAACTAGCACCAAGATGCAACCAGCACTAGCTCTTCTCCTCGACCCATGGCAGTAAGGAGCTTGATGGTGGCGGCAAACCTTGTCACAACAGTAAGATGGTGCCGCAGTAGCAACTAGGTCGTGTGGCAAGTGTTTGCAGTGGGTGTGGAAGCGTGGGGTGTTGCATGGCGGTTTACGGCAATGCAAAGTGATGGATGAGCAGCAGTGGTAGGTGGTGGCACGGGCTGTTGCGATTGAAATTGGTTGCAAAAACCTTGCCACTACAGCAATTCTTCTCTTCTCTTTTTTTGATTTTCTGCAGGAAGAACTAGAAGGAACACAAAGAGGTTTGATCTAATAGAAATATTTCGAATATGAACCAATCTAATCAAACTCAACAATGCAAGAATTACGATAAAAATTGCGAGACACAGATTGGTTTGGACAATGGGTAAACTTATCTACTATTTTTTTAAGGATTTTTTGGACGATTGGTAGAATAGATCTAAATTATGAAAGCGATAAATTTCACACCAAGCAACTTGAGCTCTGATACCACTTGATGAGATGGTGGTCCGATCATTCAATGAGACAAAAGTAGCTATTGATTTGGTGGATGTTGACCTTGACGATCTGACTATACCGTACGCGATGATACACTTTTGCAATCGCTAAACCAACTTCCGATAGTTATTGACCTTGTCATAGGCACAATCAACCTAAACAACGAAGTTCGAGTTCCTGCAAGCAGCCGAAAAACCAGTATGAACTATGATAAATTATAATATGAAATTACGAGTATTAAATTGGCACAAGAGCTAGAAGCAAATGTATTGGAATTCCACTAGTGATCTAAACAAGGTGGTAGTCCTACACAACTTGTAATGTGATAATGTAGCAGCAGCTATGCAACACAACGAAACCCAAAAACTAAAGAGAGAATCCTAGGGGGTATATATAGAGAAGAGGTGATCTGTTTCGAAAATAATCCCAAACTATTTTGGCAATTGTGGTGTGCTCATGAGGAATTGGGAGATGAGGTCAGACAGTTGGAAAGGGCACGAGATAATCTTTCTAAAGAGTCCAAGATCACCCAAATCGAAGTCCGTATGCCCGAGATATTGACGTTTGAATTCAACACTATCTCAGCAATCCGAATCAGAGCTCAGATCTTGTAGGATTTTATCTCTAGCTCTTCTTGGACCAAAAGTGAGATGGAAAGACTTCTTATACAACACCAATTTATGTGGGATGGACATAGTCACATGAACTTCATTCTCTCCTTCTCTTGAGAGCTTGAACTTGAATTCTCACATGTTCTTGAAGATCTTGACGGACCTCCTTTTGTTCTTTATGGCTTAGGCAGTGAATGTAGTTGAAGTAGTGGAAGTAGAGGTGGCAACAAGTGCATCCATGCGGGTCATGTCCTCATCATATGGTGTTATATTACTGTCATTTTAAGGTGTCGTCTTAATCTCTATATTATCTTTCTTGTTATGTGATTATAGTCAGGAATACTCCTTTTGTCCGATCTTGACCCAAGCAAGAGACGCATGATAGTATGTGTACGTGTTTCACCTATATGGGATTACATCAAAAAAGGAAAGCTTGCTCGTGTTGATCTTGTGCTTATTGATGAAAAGGTATGTTCTTGGTCCCTTTATTCAGGTTCATTCGCTTTCATTTTATGGTCCTTATTATGTATTATTGGAGTAGGGAAATAAGATGAGTGCTAAGATAACATCAGGACATGCTCCCAAGTACAGAGCTCTTCTTGAGGAAGGTAATGTCAACATACGTCGGGACTTTTTTGTGCAGTCTTCAAACAATATGTTCAGGGTTGTGGATGGAAAGTTGATGGTGAAGATAACACCATGGACAAAGGTTGATGCAAAAGATGATGTTCCACCAACGTTTCCCTACTATGCATACTCTCTCACACCTTTTGAGGTGCTACCAAGCCTTGTTGGAAAGAAAGATTCGTTCATACATGTTATTATTTTCCTTTCTTCTTTCAATGTATATTACCTTCATTGATCCAATAACTTCTTATACATGATCATACATTCCTTTCTTCTTCTAATTCCATTCAGATGTCATTGGAATCATCACAACAATTTCTGAACTTCTACATGTTCGGTTACCTGGACAGTCTACTAACTCTGTTAAGAGAAATCTACATATCATGGACATCGAGTATGTCTTCGTATATAGAACTACATTTGTTTTTTGCTTTTCTTTCTGCCCATCATATGCACATGCTCTTTTTTGCTATGTATCATGTTAGTTCTTGTTATGTGCCTCTGATTTGCACAGCACAGTGCTGCTCAGCTTATGTTTGTTATAGATGGGTGATTTAACATTCATCTAATGCTATCATTTGCACTTACATGCCATTGCATTCCTATTATTTTCCAGTGGAGGATGATGGGTGTTGTCTTATGGGGAGTTCAAGCAACTAATTTTGATGCCAATGGCCTTTATAAAGATGCTCAGTTAAGGGTCCTTATTGTTCTACTTGTTGGCACTCTTACAAAGAACTACCGAGGTATTTTCCTTTGCTTTTCTAGTTGACCGCTTACTTTACTTATTGTTTTTCTGCATCTTCATCTGTGTTATCAACAATGCAGGCGCGACACTATAAGTTGTGGTGATGCTGCCAAAATCTATATAAATCCTAACATTCTAGTAAAGGAAAGCTATAGTGATAGGTTATGCTCTTATTTTTTATACATTTTGAAAACAATATGGTATTATATGACTAATTTTATTTATGATGATTTTGATTGTTTTATATTTTATCTGGAGCTGGCCAACGAATACCAGTTGTTGAATGGAGTAGTGCTGGACAAGATCAATACCGCAGAACCTTCCAGCAATCGAAGCTTGAAACAGTGAAGATTGAATATTAACTTTCTTTAGATCCTAATGAATTCCTTGTAGGTTCTCCTTCTTTCTTGGTTATTCTTCCCATACATTTTCCTTCCATGCCATTTTATTATGTCTGAGAGTGTCTTTCTATTTTATGTAGGGCAAAAATATGATTTGCGCTATTACAATAATGAAAGTAGAAACAGGTTCGTGGTGGTTTCTTGCCTGTCCAGGGTGCCATAAAACTGCTTCTCCAGCGGGAAATGAATTTACATGCTGTGATGACAGTTGTACTTGCATTGCAGCTAAGCCAAGGTAAGCGCATATGTTCTACTTTTATGGTTTCTCCTGTTTCTGGTCTACTATTTGCTCATACATTTGGTTGTTTATGTCCAGATACAAAGTGCGTCTTATTGGTGGTGATCATACGGGAGAGACTCAATTTGTGTTCTTTACTGGAGTTGGTGAAAATATTATTTGAAAGAAAGTCGATGCACTTTACGTGCTGTAGCACGTAGACCGAATGTTATTCCAGTTGAGATCATGGCACTTGTTCCATATAGGTTCAGTCAGGGATTGAGGATGCAAATGCACAGTTTAGAGGTGATCAAGCTACCAGGACCGATGATTCAAGTGCTTTGACCCAAACCTCTGCTGCCACAGTACCATCGCCACTTCCCAATCCAGTACAATTACGCTATTTCCTCATTCTATAAGATTTTATTGCATGCTGTGTGTATATAGTGTTTATTTGTTAATTTATTGTTCTTACATATATTTCAGCATATTATCTAGCATGTTGCTGGTCAAAACTATGCCTTGGCTACTAGCTTAGTAAAGACAAGCTATACTCCTTATTTCTTGCATACACTTATAGATTTATATGTGTATAATATATAGTTATATCATTTTAGGTTTCAGATACACCACCAAGCATTACCAAGGATGCCATCACTCATACAAACGATGCGGGTTCTATGGCACAGAAACAGACCAAGAAAAGGTCAAATTCTACTTTTGCATACAAAAAGGGTACGACAATAGGAACATCATATTAACATTTTGTTTACCAGGCCAGTAGGTGCCTCGAAAATACCTTCAACTGCTAGGAAACTGTTCAAAGGAGGTGCATTATCTTTCTCTTACTATACAATTTAATATACCTATTCCTATTCCCTTTATGTGCTAGGATAGTGCTTTTCTATTTTAGTCTACACATATTTGTTGTAAATCAATTTATCTCTTATTTCCAAAAACTTGTTAATTGCAAGTATCTTACCCCACATCTGTACATAACTACTATCGATTTTTCTAGTCCCAAATGGTATTGCCTTTACATTGTCTTTTGTAGGTGACTTGGATCTGTAAGATGTTGGAGCATATCACTGCTGTTTTGGCTCAGTTCAAGGAAAAGATGAATGTTCTAGCAAAAGAGATTTCTTTTGGGTCTTTAGCATTGATGTTTACTTGGTCATCAGTATGTCCATATATGGTGTTTATAGGTACAATGTTAGCTATTTCCATCTGCCCTTGAGGCTATGTAAATATTGTAGCTCTGCCTGTATACTGGTGCTTCAGAACCTTGTCTTCTCTAGTTATGCGTCTGTGCACTACAATTACTTTATATAATGTAGTTTTCTTTGGTATTTGCACTCTCTATAAATGTTGGTACTTCCCTTTCATATTTGCACTTGACTAGCTTGTCCATCAATGGTCTTATATGTATTAATCGTATACTGTTATTTTGGTTCATCTTTAGCCTTTACTTTTTCACTACTGCAGAAAAGGCCACCAGTGACGGGCCTAAAATACCCATTAGTGACGAGCGGGCAGGCCCGTCACTGGTGATTCGCCACTGGTAAGTGGTTATCAGTGACGGGCTACCCGCTCGTCACTAGTGATATATTTATTAGTGACGGGCGTGTATGAGAGCCCGTCACTGGTAAGTTAATTACCAGTGACGTGCTATAGTTTCTGCCCGTCACTGCTAAGATGTACAGCAATGACGAGCTCTCCAGTCCGCACGTCACTGCTGATATGAGCAGGCCCTATCACAGTGCTGCCGCGGCAGCAAAAAACAGCCATTTTCCCTGCCGCGGCAGTAAAAACAGCCATTTTCGCTGACGCGGCAGCAAAAACAGCCATTTTCGCTGCCACGGCAGGATCGTGTCAACTGTGGCGCTCTCCAGCCCCTATGTACTCCAGGGGTCCTGGAGGGGGGTGTACCCCTTGGGTGTAGCGTGGGAAGGAGGTGCGAAGGTGCTGCCGCGGCAGCAGAAACGACCCTTTTTGCTGCCGCGGCAGCATGTTGGCTCTAGGAAATTTTGCACTGACGATGGTACCGTTTGCCGGTGTAACTCCCGCGCGCTGTGGACCTTCGGTCGCCGTTCTCCTAGGGCGTGCCACTGTGGCCTAATAGCGCTTGCGGTGTTGCCTCGTTGCGTCGGCATCCTACGTGCCCGGTGCTTCTAAGGCCACCTCGCTCGCGCTCTCGGATGTCGCACACGATAAGTAGATCTGTCAAACCGACTACGAAAATAACAAGTGCCAATATGTAAATATGTCCACAAGCGTACAAAGTAGACCAGTTCGGGAATACACGACCACAAACACAATACATATGCAATGTTTTTCCGTTTCGAAGGGCCTATCTTCACGCTTTTTTCCCTCCTCTAGGGCCTAGCTGCATGTGGGCGAATGCGTCGTCTTGGGTCGGGATTTCGCGAACTCGCTGCTCTGAGCGAGCGGCGTGTTCCTCCCTTAGGTCATTGCCGGCGTAGAAAAGCCCCGTATCCGAGACGACGTCCTTGTTGATGATATTCGCAAACGCATTCTGGAGACGTGCAAACTCTTGCTTCCAGTCATATGGCTTGTGCTCGAGGTTATTACTGCATTTGCGTAAGTCGTCATGTTTGCGAAACGTGTTCCGCGCCCGTACAAAGTCGTCCATGTGGCAGCAGACATAGTAGCCACACGTCACACTATTCTCCGGCTGCTGTCTGCAACAGAAATCGGTCACGTGTTTGAAGCGTGGAGCACCACTTCTTTTTACCATAGTTCCTCCTCCTCCCTTGTGTGCAAAGTCGAAGAGAGCATCATCCAGAACTTTCTTGAGCAGGGTGTAGTCTTTCTTCACCCTCTTCATGGAATCATAGTAATAAGCCTTGCTTTCCTTCGGCACTAGCACTAAGAGGATCCAGTGGTCGCTGCGCAGACATGTGAACAAACCAATATTAACCCACGAAGTTGGCTAGGTGCACAAGCAAAAGAGAAATTTACGAAAGCACAAAGTAGAGAAGGACTTACAAGGGATTGTAGGGCACGAGTAGGTATTCCTTGCCCTTATGCGCTATCATCGCACTCACGAGGTATTCTTTCATAATCTCTCTACCTTGTTGGGAGCGAACGTTGTTCTCGTGCATGTGATACGGATCTGCTATTGCAACATCGAGAATCTTCAGGCGTCTGATCTCTCTGGTTAGGTGAAGCGCCCATAGCCTGACGAAGGATGCTTCGAGCCGATAAAGGTTGAACATGCCGAAGATCTCCGCAAAGTCCAGATAGAACTTGTCCGCGAGATACTGCTCGACGAAATGGAAACCCTCTGGCACCTTCGCCGTGTAATACGAGACATTAGTTTCATCGGGTCGTAATTCCAGCTCTCGAATGTTCTCATGCAGAATCTTCATTTCGTTGGGGAGGACTTCGAACTCATCCTTTGGTACCATGGGGTGACCCGGGACGTGATAGGCCCGCCATTGACGACCCATTGCTCGCTGTCTTGATTGGGAAGATGTTGCGTACGTTAAGGATTTCTTCATCCTCGCCTCACCCTGTCTATCGTACATACCGGTGCTAGCATGTGTCTTCTTCACCCCTTTTTGCTCGTACGCTGCGTATCGAGAGATACGGCCCTCTGACCGGCCATCGCTTCTTTGGCTGCGCCCATGAGTGTTTTAGTAGTCAACTTCGTCTAGGCTTTCTCGTCATGCTTGGGTGGCGGCGTATCTACAAACTCTCGTGCCTCTTCGTCACGAGGCATGCCATGCTCCGCGCCCTCCTCGGCATCCTCCATCTCCAGATCCCTGTAGGATAGAGGTGCGCAAATACCCAAAGGAGATGGTCTTGCTGATGGACTGTGGGTGTGGCTCGGCGAAGGTGCTGGACGATTGGAGGTCTCAATCAACTTTATCGCGTCCTTCGGCCACCTAAGAAAAAACCCCTTACAGGCTCCTAGCTTTTCGTATCCCTCTTCAGGGGGGTCATTCAGAACCAAGTCCTTAAAGGTGCCGACCACCTTAGTCAACTCCACCCTCGCCATGTTTGGTGGTAAATCCACACAGTGCATCCTGTTTTCCGGCGTTATTGGGTGGACTCGACCGTACGCGACCGTCACCATCGAGCCGAGCACTTGGGTCTGGAGATGGCACGGAGTTATCACCTGCAGAACATATATACGGGTCATCGATGTTAGCATCCAAACAACGAAATCTGTACGACACCGTTACGATTTGTTGAGCCGACAACGCTTACTGTTAGGCCGTCGATTGAATTTGGCGACCCGGGGCCAATGCCCGAGACAGAGGGGCTACTACTCCTTGCAGCAGTGAAGGGCGGCGGCTACGCATCCAGATTATAGGGCGGCGGCTGCGTACAAGGATGCATGGGTGGACGTTGTAGCTGCTCATATATAGGCCCTAATATACGTTTCACCGCCGCCTCCACTCGTGCATCGAATTCTTTATCTTGCTTCGCTTTCCTCCTCTCGCGGGCAGCCTCGCGGGTTTGGGGACAGTAATCAGCCCATCGAGCCCCATACCCGACACCCATCACGCGGCCCACGAGTCTCTGGCTTCCCGAGAGCCTTGTTGATAGGGTCTTGCCACCTGTCGCTATCGACAGAGTCCTGTAAGCTCTGAGGTTGCTGGCTCAGCTTTTTCTGCAAGCAACATGAACCGTTTAGAAACGTAATCTTTAGGAAATTAATCTACGTAGGACAAATAAAGTAAAATGGATTCAGAGGTTACCAGTTCTTCGTGCACATCCTTCATTTTCTCGTGCGTGAAGATCGGTTCCCCCGTCGCAGGGTCAAATTTTGCGCGGGCCCTCACAAAATCCTTTCCGCGCCCTCCCTGGATGTCCGAGAAAGGGGGTTCTTTCCCAGCCGCAATCAACCTTGCATCCTCCTTGTCCCATTTTGGCCTCTTCCCTTGGTAACCACGGCTGCCGAGTCTGTGGTCACCCACGATCTTCCCCCGCATGTCCTTCCCCCACTCACTCAACTTCTTGAATTCATCGCCGGAGCGAGTTTGAATGAACTCGGTCCAGTCCGCCTCATCTATCGTAGGCCATTTCGGCTTTATCACGGTCTCAAAATCTTGATCCTTCATTTTATTGGCATGGTATCGCCAGGTATTCAAGGATTTGGACATCATGCTCAGGGCTTTCGTTGCGACTCTATTTTTGTCGGCCTCCAGGACGGAGTACTTGCTGAATAACCTATCCAGGAGGAGAGTTCGAAGATGCTCGGTTTCTCTCGTCCTTATGTCGGGGGTTGTGATCTTCACGGTTTCACGCAGGATGCAGCCTACGGCGTTTGAGTACCCCTGTGCAGCTTTTACAGGACTGGCTGGTTTACCCAGATCGTCCACTCGAGTGATTACGAAGGTGTCCGTACTCAACTTGTTAGGTCTCCTAGGCGCGAGCCACCTTTTTCGCTTGGCTGGTGGAGCCCCGTTCGCCTGTTCTTCTTCAATACCGGTCTCGTATTCACGGCCGGTCCCTTCGTCACGATCGGTCGCGTCTTCAGCACCGCCGGACTCTTTTGCACGTCCAGACTCTTCGTCCGACTCATCGTGGGACGAATTGTACTCGTTGTTATCCCCGGCAGCAGGGTCATCGACGATGGCAGCCCCCTGAGATATTTGTTTGAGGGCCAAGTCCCGGGGAGCTTGGTCACGCCCCTCGATATCTCGGGATGACGCCGGGGCATCCGTTGGTGTCCGCGACGAAGAGGGAGTACTTCCGGCCATTTTCGAACTAAATGGAAACTTGTTAAACAAAAATTAATGGAAACAACACTTATGAAAGCTTTCATGAGAAGCTTAAAAAATAATAAAAGTTTTCTTTGCAATAGAGATTTTGAAATATTAGATAAAACATTTCAAAATTTCGGCAGGTTATTGAAATAAATTGTTGAAAATTCAAAATTTTCGCATGACCTTTGCTAAAATTATGCAAAATTGAGTATCGAACATTGACAAAATGTTGACGAAGCAACATTTCGCCAAAACGTTGAACTCAGTTTCCCTGAAAAAATAAACAAAGCAACGAATGTTGCCTCGGCTCGACGGCCGGTACCACAAGCATATATGAAATACATTTCATGCACATCTCACATTCATCTTCGGTACATTATCAGATCTTATCAAAACACCATAACATAGTAGTATCTCAACTAATTAGAGTAAATGGTACAGAGCAACACAATGAAACTTACGTAAAAAAACTCTATAATTAACATGGACATGCCAAGAACAAAATGAATTTAGACCAAGTCGACAACCTCTAGAACTCCAAATCTTGGCATTACCAACAGCAGCTCCGCCACTTAGCGAGAGATAAACAAGAATTAACCAAATCAGCCTACATTGATATTTACGTCCACTTCGGTTTTCAATTTGTGTTGCAAAAGCACATTATCCAAACTGCATGAAACATGGTAAGGGTGCATTTCGATGACTCCTTAACATGTTTGTAAATTGTAATCACAACATAACACCATTTGACCCCTCAAACTAATCAACTACCAAGACTCTACACCCATGAGTCCAATGCAACACGAATTGAAGCCTCCCTTCTCAAACTTGATATTCCTCTGACTAAATCATCAGACTATCCGTACGAATTGAAGAGTAACAGGCTCCAAACGAGATCTCAACAAACATTGTTAAACAAAAATTCCTCAAACCGGTGTATTGAATAAATTAGAGAAGCAAGTTGATCCGGAGCTCACTTGGCGGTTGCAATGCGGGAGGATGAGGGGGCGGTGAGAGCAGGAAGGCAGCTGTGGCGGCGGCCGAGACTGGGGCGGGCAACCTGCAGCCGCGGGGGAGAGGCGGCGGGCGGAAGGTGGCGTCCGAGGCGGTTCCGGCGTCCGGCGGCGAGGGAGGCGTCCGGCGAGGACTGGAGAGAGGCGTCCGGCGACGGAGGCATCCGGTGAGGAGGCGAGGAGCGGCAGCCTGGCGGCGTCGGTCGTGGGAGGAGGATTTGGAGAATTAGGGTGGGCGCGGGATTTGGGGAATTTTTCCCCAAGTCCCACGCGGGCGGTATATAAGAGGAACTTACCAGTGACGTGCGATCTTCAGTGCTCATCACTAGTATATTTTACCAATGACGCGCTCCCCTCGGCCCTCGTCACTGATAAATAATTTACCAGTGACGCGCTCCCCTCGGCGCTCGTCACGGATAAATAATTTATCAGTGACGTTCTCTCGTCGGTGCTCGTCACAGATAACTTATCTAGGGTTTTCACTTTTACTGGTTTTTGATCTGTTTATTAATCGGGACTATCTGATGTGTTGCATACATCTTGAGCATTGGTTGACACATAAAGAAAAAAATCATTGACATGCAGAAAAGAATCATTCACATGAAAAATTTAAATGTCGTCTACAAGATATGAAATTTGGCATGGTGCCATGATATGACCTCAAGAAGCTGTGTTTACAATTTTCAAACAATTTCACAAAAGTGGGTCAAACGTACAATCATGCGTACATCGTTTTCTCAATAGTAGCAGAGACTTAATTACATCATTAATTAAGTGCAAATACAAAAGAGATACACGTTGACTTAATTAATAGTAGCACATACAATCATGCATAAATCATTTTCTTTGACAATCTTCTCACTCTTCGACACTCTTCTCGATGGTAGTCTTGCTCTTCTTCCTGATATAGGTTAGCCCCTCGGAGTGACTTTGTCTTTTGAAGGGACGCACGCCGGGATATGTGGTTCTGCTCCTTCTGCTGGGCCGTGGCTGAATGTTACCACCGTCATTGTCTTCTTCCGTATCCGGGTCGTCAAATTGGTCATAGTCCTCTTCGTCAATGACACCATCGATTCCAACGATACTCCTTTTGCCCCTCCTCATGACATGACGGCTTGGCCTCGTCGGGTCGGCTATGTAGAAGCATTGGGCCACTTGTTTAGCTAATACCCACGGCTCATTTTTGGCACTGACCGCTTTCACATTTATTGTCTCAATAGGAACTGCTTTCGGTATGACCATAGTAGTGAAATAGTCTTCCATTTCGACATTCTTCACCCATCTTACCCGGAACATGGGGATCTTGGTTACGGTGTAGTCAAGTTCCCAAATCTCTTCGAGCCTACCGTAGTATCTGTCCTTTTTCTTACCGGTTAGGGCCTCCATCGTCACCCCAGAGTTCTGGTACACACTCTTCTGGTCTTGTGCGTCTGTATAGAATGTGTATCCGTTGATATCGTATGCTTGGTATGTCCCGACATTCATCAGGGGTCCCTGTGCCACGTGGAACATCGTCCGTGCTACGTCATCATCTTTTGAGAAGCTATGTTCGTCAAAGTAGTTTTTTAGCCACCTGGCGAACGTAGCGTTGTGCTCTTTCATGAGAGCCGCTTCGGTCTTTCTTGTGCCGTGCTTTGTTTTTAACATTGCCATGTGCTAAATAACATAAGGTCGGACCACTGACAGGTGCTGTAGCACTACTGTGTGCGCTCTGACGTAATCGTCTGATCGGTTCGGTACGTCACTGTGCACATGTAAATCCTTCTTTTCGCGTCGGTGACCTACGCCATCGAGCCTGCCAATGTGCCGATTAACAGGCACGCCTATAGGTTTGTCGACTTTCATGTAATCCGTGCAGAACTCGACGCTCTCCTCCGTGAGAAAGCCCTGGACGATGCTCCCATCCGGATGAGACCTGTTACGAACATATCGCTTGACGACCCCATTGAACCTTTCCAACGGGTACATGTTGTGTAGGAATACGGGACCTAGGTCGATGATCTCCGGGACGATATGGATCATGAGATGAACCATGACGTCGAAGAATGCGGGCGGAAAGTACATCTCAAGCTCGCATAGTATGACAATGATCTCTTCCTGCAGTTGCTGACAACACTTCTTAGTGATGGACTTCTGAGAGATAATGTCGAAAAAGTTACAGAGGTCAAGCAGTGTCTTGCAGATCCATGGCTCCATTAGCCCTCTAATTGCAACCAGAAGTATCTGCGTGATCATCACGTGATAGTCATGAGACTTCATACCGATTAGTTTGTGGTTCTGCATGTCTAGAAATCTCTGTATGTTTGCCGAGTAGCCGGAAGTTACTTTGACACCTTTGAGGCATTTGAAGATTTTATCAAGCTCGTCTGTACTTAGAGTGTAGCAAGCGACGGGACAGTCCATCTTGATTTTTGTAACATTCCTGCCCAACTTGGTCTTCTCCTCCTTGGCCCACAGCTCTCGTCTTATCCCCAGTTCCTCGTAGTCAGCTCGTGCCTTCGGCCCATCCTTTGTCTTATCTGCCATGTGGAGCAAGAGACCGAGCACACTCTCACAGACATTTTTCTCAATATGCATGACATCTATGCAGTGACGCGTCTCGAGAAAAGGCCAGTAAGACAAGTCCTAGAATACAGATTTCGTTTTCCACACGCCTCCCAGCGGCTTTACCTTCTTCTGCTTCTTTCCCGCCCTAGGGCACTCGCCCCAAGAGTTCAGCATCTCATATATTTCTTCCCCACTCCTCTTACGTGGTGGTCCTCAGGTCTCAATCGTATTGTTGAACTTTTCTTTTTCTTGTCTCCACGGGTCATCCTGTTGAAGCCATCTTCGGTGGCCCATGTACACGATTTTGTGAGAGCCTGGTAGGTGACGACTTGTTGTATCTTCCATGCACTTAACACATCCTTGGTATCCGTGGCAAACCTGGCTGGATTGATATCCATAAGCGGGATAGTCTTGCACCGTTGTGATCATCATAGCTCTCATATTGAAGTAGTCTCCTTCGTGAGCGTCCCAGACCCAGACCCCTGGTTCAGCCCAGAGTGTATCTAGCTCCTCCTTCAGTAGTTGGTGATACACGTTCAGATCGTTCCCTGGTTGCTGTGGCCCTTGAATTAGCATAGACAGGTGTAGGTACTTCCGCTTCATGCAGAGCCACGGAGGGAGGTTGTACATCCATACGACCACGGGCCAAGTGCTGTGCCTGCTGCTCATTTTTCCAAAAGGATTGAGTCCGTCCGTACTCATTCCAATTCTAATATTCCTCGGCTCTCCTCCGAATTCGGGGTATTGGTCGTCGATTGCTTTCGACTAGCAACCATCCGTAGGGTGTCTCAGCACGGCGTCATCTTTTGTTGGCCTCTCGTCGTGCCAACGCATGAGCTTTGCCTCCTTCTTGTTTGCGAATAGACGCTTCGAACGGGGAATGAGTGCAAGGTACCATACAACCTTTGTAGGAGCACCGCTCTTCACTCCGTTGTCACCATCTGGTTGGTAGTTCTTTCCCCGCTTGAATCGGGATGCTTTGCACTCGGGACACTTGGTTAGCTCTGCGTACTCGTTGTGATAAATGATGCAGTCATTCGGACACGCGTGGTATCTCGTCTCCTCTAATTCAAGAGGGCACACGACCTTCTTGGCCTCATCGCAACCGCGAGGCAACACGTTCCCCTCTGGCAGAACTTTTGCGAGATACTCCAATGTCTCATCGAGGCTTGTGTCCGTGCTGTTGTGGAGTGCCTTGAGTCTTAGAAGTTCGAGCGTGACTGAGAGGCGGGTGTGCTCGGGATTGCAACCAGGATACAAGGGAGTTTTCGAGTCTTTCACCAGTGTCTCCAACTTGGCAGCCTCTCTACAAGCCGCACTATCGTTATTCGTCTCTTTCACAAACCTGCTCTTGCACATGACGGTCCTGGACCATTCCGGCCAAATTGTCCCCCGTGCTTCGCGTATCCGCTTCGGCCTCTTCATGTCCTCCGGCATCTTTATAATCCAACCGTTCTGCTTCCGGCTCCCCATGTCCTGCTTCTTCATCTAATCCTTCGTCGTCGGCAACAACCTCATCCTCCTCACCGTGACTTGTCCACCGTGTATAACCTGCCATGAAACCCCATCGCACCAGGTGCATGTGCAAAAAACCAGATTTTCTTTCGTACATCTTCAAGTTTTTGCAATCACAACACGGACAGCATATCTTTGTGCCACCCTTTCGCACCATATCTCGCTCGGCGAAATCAAAGAACTCATTCAAAGATGTATAGAAACTTTGTGTGTTCCGATCGCCGTCATACATCCAACTTCGATCCATCGGTCGTTCGATCCCTAAGATATACGAAAATTAATTAGTACCAACCCATAGAAAATTTTGGCATGACCTTTGCTAAAATAACTAAAATTGAGTTTGTCGAACGTTGACAAAAGGTTGACAAAGCAACATTTTGACAGAACGTTGACAACTCAAGTGTTCACAAAGAGCAACACAAACGTTGCCTCGGCTCGATGGCCGGTACCACAAGCAATATATGAACAAATTTGTCAAAACGATCGCTCGATGGCAGATCACAAACCCTTCCGCAAATATTCATCTCATACGATCGATGTCGTAGCATTACACATTTCAGTTCTCCTTTCATATGATCGACGGAGGCAGTACGTGACAGTTTAACACATACATTTATATATGTATACATAAGCAACAGTCATATATAATTACACATATATATATGATTCTGCCTCAGTGCATAAGAGACATAATTACACATATATGAACCAATGTATACATAATTACACATATGTGATTCTGCCTCAGTGCATAAGAAATATAATTACTCATATATCAATTAAAGCAATGTACAGATCGAATTCATCTCACTGATCATAATAAACTAAGGTGAGATCTTGCATATATGGTTCATTAGAACATTGATTCTTCCTGAAAACTAGAGAGCTAAACTGATACATATATACATCTGTTCTTCAGTTTGCTAAACTGAATTAAACTGAACTAAACATCTGTTCTTCAGTTTGCTAAACTGATACATATATACATGTATGTGGAACCCATTCTAATGGCTAAGCTCACCATTCAACATCATATGGTAGGATCAGGAGGCATAAGTGTACAAACATATTTCAATTTAGGAGAAGACAACAACAGTTCATTTAACATCCTTTAACATATACATCTATAAGTGACACTCTAGATGGCTCAAACAAAATCAAAAGAGATATCTACTCTTATCAGTTTTAAACACATGGAAGCATGCACTAAGGTGAGATCAGCTAAGCTATGGAGGGAGAGGTTTGGGGGGCTGCAATTGAAGCAAATTTGGGGGAGAGCAACAAGCTAGAGGTGATGATCATGGGATGATCTAGCTAGATTAGGAGGGAGAGAGAGATGGCAAGGGAGCTAGGGGAGGTGGGGGAAGATTTTGGAGGGCTAGGAATTTACCAGGGGCGTGTACGGCGGCGGCGGACGTGCAGGCGATCGGCGAGCTCGCTGCTGGCCAGTGGAGGTACGACTGGCCAGCAGCGAGCTTGCTGATGCTTTTTATAGGGCAGGTTACCAGTGACGGGCACATATACAGGCCCGCCACTGGTAAACAACATACCAGTGACGAGCCGAACGTGAGCCCGCCACTGGTATGCAGGCCAGGAGCAAGTTTGGCGGGAAATAGTATCGGTGATGGGCTCTCTGATGCGCACGTCACTGGTAAATAATATATCAGTGACGAGCTCCTCTGTGCGCCCGCCACTAGTAATTGCTACGTTACCAGTGACGGGCAGTAATAAATGCTCGTCACTGGTAATTATTTACTAGTGACACGTGACAATTGACGCCCGCCACTGGTAAATTTTCGGTTTACCAGTGACGTGTTTTTTCGGTGCTCGTCACTGCTAAGATGGCTTCTATAGCTGTTTCTGCAGTAGTGTTTTTATTTATCTATGTGTTTTGCATTGTAACATGGCTACTTACTTTTTTGTATGTCCATTGACTATGACCTACACAAGAACCAAATAGCCTGCAGAAACTGTTTTGCATTAGAATATGGAGTGAACTATGACATGAAAAATAATTATTTCTTACATAAAGCATATACGATTGGCATGGTAGCTGTTCTCTAGTGTGCGCATATGCAGAACAATAATTTGATAAAGCAATTTGCAATTTCTCATGGAGACATCATGTACTTCTTATCATCCGAAGAAATTTTTGCAGCAATTGAGAATGTGGTAATATAGTTTTTAACTCATTCTTTCTTTTCATTAAGGAAAACAATGAATTCAGTTTCTGTAATATTATTCCTGAATGTGCTAATTTGGAATTTTACTTGTCCATGGACCATTCCGGTTTACCACTCCTGGACAGTACAGAGCTGGCCCAGCCCATTAAAGGAATTGCTATACCTCCACTATGTTTATAGCAGTACAGAGTGACACTGAGTGATCTCCTTCTCGATCATTTCATCTTCTTTCTTACTTGGTGACGCTGTTTTCTCACTCATGGAGAGCTTACAGGATGAATCGACTACCTCAAGGCTTCATTTTCAGGTGATTTTCTAATACACGTGCTTCTTAGTATTTCCTTCATCCTTCGATTCTTTACCCAAGCTTACTCTTTGCTATTCTAGTCATTACCTGAAGCCAACCTATTAAACTCAGAGTACTGACCCAATCAATATCAGTCATGTCCCATATCCTGCTCCTTCATGGCATCGAAGCTAGGCAGAACATGCTTCATTTCGTGCAAGTTTCAATGCAAGGCCTTCGATTCGCCGGCATCTATTATTTCCTTCCACTAGTAGCAATACATATGATAGAGAAGAATTCATTCATGTTCCTGGAATAATCCCTCGATCCATTATTTAACTACATGATTTTCTATATCATGATGCTACTAAGCATCTTAATATCCATTTAGTTTGGTCCAAACGGCAAATATTAGAATCCATTCGTGTTCGCTCATACATATTGCTTATTTCTTATATTCATATAAACATGCAGTTGTTCTTATGTTTATTTACTCGCATACACTGATCTTGTAATTGCTCATTTTCAAAAAAAAATCGATTATATACTGTGGCCTTTACCTTTAGTTTATTTAGCCACTCCCTCACCATGGCAATATCTTGCATGTTTAGAAATGTAACATGTCACTTGCTTTTGGTTTATTTGAGCATTTATACATAAATCCATGAAAAACCTATAGAGTGCCTTTCATATTATATTTTAGAAGTGCAGATTAGAATGCCTTGTATTGCATAGTACTTCCTATATATATATTATATTGCCAAATAATAGTTCTATTTGTGTTATTTAGGTAACGGCAAAGGCCTACATTTCTAGAGAAGTTCTTATAACAGAAATTGCCTCCTCATTGGGCCTCACCATCTATTCAACTGGCACTGTCAATGGATCTATATATGAAGTCAGGCATGGGTAGAGATAGATATTCCACCAACTAACATGCAATGGGATGTGCAAGAAAAGACATTTTACAGTGAACTTGGTGGAAGCATATATAGTGCAATGGAAAGTGCATGTCAAGCATTGATTACCTAGTTAGTTACTCAAAGATAGGTTCAAATTGATGATGCCAACCATAGCCAGGTGACTTTTTTATGCAAAAGACTTGAGGCAGCCAGTCATTTGAAAATATGTGTCAAAAAAATGAGCGGATCATGCTAGCATATACCGCTTCTTTGGAAAAATGTGCTACAACTTTACTCCATGAAATACAACAGATCTATACTAAACATGCTAGGTTCCTTCAGTTGGAGATATCTAGGTCAAGTGCCTTGACATCAATATCAAACAATGTTCACATACGGTATAAAGGACATCTTCCACCGATAACACCACGTGAATATCTTGTGTCTAAATGGCAGAGTTAGCTTCAACAAAACTTGTCATCAATCAACCTTGGCTTCAATAGAATATGTAAGTAGCATGTAATCTTCTTCATCCTTTTTTATATATCGACCAACTAACCTTTTACTTACTCTATGCAATTGTAGGATCAATGAGAATCATTACCTCTACATCGAAGTTACTAAGATAGCTTGTCTGTACAAGTAGTCTTCTACAACAACTTCTTTGCTCTATCAAAGGAAGTAGATAGTCATTGTGACGAGGGAAGCCCAACCGGGTAGGCCCAATAACCCGAGTTGGCCCAGCAGCCTGGCAAGGCCCACTCGGATGCGGGCCCAACAACTTTGCAAAGGCCCATTCGGACGAAGGCCCAAGAACAGCCTGCCACAGTACAACGTCCGGGTGCCATTAAGACAGGCGTTACAACTCATCAAAGCATACGTTTCAGCCGGCATGAAGGCTGGTGATTACTCGGACGGTTACCAGATGTAAATGTCAGTTAATTTGGATAGTAACCGTAGCTCAGCCGAGTGACCGAGTCGGCTGATGTGCAAGCCTATATAAGGCCGAGCCCTCCATGCAGAAAGGGGGCTAGACTCTAGATTTTACGTTCTCTAATCCCTACTGTACTCCCTTTTTTCACGCAAGAACATCAAATATATTCAGCAGGAGTAGGGTATTATCTCCATACTTGGAGAGCCTGAACCTGGGTAAAAGTTCTTGTGTGCACCGCCTAGATCTTCCATACACGCATCCCCGACAATCCTATTACAAATGGATATTGCCGCGAACACCCCGCGACAGTTGGCGCGCCAGGTAGGGGAGGCGTGCATCGGAGCCAAGATCCAGGCGGGATCTTCTCCTACGGCTGGTGACAAGCTCGTCGCCGGCAACGTGCCGATCATGGTACATCCTGAAGGCTCGGAGTTCACCTTCGGCAGTCTTCGCTTCGTGGCCAATGCCTTCGGCCAACTTCGTCTTGAAGATTCGCATCTCCGCCCTGCGGTGGAGACGATTCCCGAGCTCAGGCCCGAATCTCCCTCCGCACCAGTCAAGAACTCTCAGTTTGTCGCCATGGTGGGCGCGGACTCTCTCCTTCCCCTTCTGGATGCCGAATCCGATGGGGATGAGAGTTCGCACAGCAACACTGCCTCGGCTGAGGTGTATGTGGTTGGAGGCGGCGCCGCAGATGATGCGGGCACGTCCAATGCAGCAGCGGCCCGGGCGGCGCTCGAGCACCTGCATACGCCCATCGACGGGCAAACGGAAGCCGAAAGGGCCTTGGAGGCCTCTCGGCAAGCTCTTCTCGCTGAACGAGAGCGCCTCGATCAAGAGCGCGCAGCCCTCGAACAGCGAGAACGGCAACCGAATGACCCCCACGGTTCGCGTAACCGCGCGAACCGGCGAACCTCCTCAGCTGCTCGGAGGAGTCGGGCTGTTCGGGCCCCGCTCTTTGGGCGAGAGCAAGATGGAGTCGCTGTCTACCAGACACCGGCTCAAAATCTTTTTGCGGCTGCCGCGTTGGCCGACTCACTGCCGCCCCCGGCAGACGGCCCCGCGGCCGAGATCCACCGACGAGTCGTCACTTTGATGAGGACGGCGGTAGAACAGCAACAAAATGAAGCTGGGTCGGTTAGCAACCGACTGGCCTCCCAAGTGGCGCGGAGTCGGCCGTCGGCAGGTCCGAGTCATCCGGCCACCGTGGGCTCGTCGCAGCCGAGTCGGTCCACCAACCGACCTGATGCTCGTGAGGAGATCAACCGGCTCCAGGCCGAACGGCGACAAGGTGGCTCTCACAGAGCGAATGATGCTCGCGATGCTCGGGATGATATCGAAAGACAACGCGCAGCCCGGATTCGGGCTGAGCGGCGCGCTGGTGAAGTCAACCAGCCGGGTGGGTCTGCATCCACCGGTCCGCTTTGCTTCAGCAGGCGGATCCGAGGCGAACCTTTCCCGGATCGGTTCCGCATCGCCAGCGGCATCGACAAGTACGACGGCACAGCCAAGCCGGAAACTTGGCTTGCCGACTACTTAGTTGCATGCAACATAGGAGGAGGCAACGAGCGTGTCGCCCTCCGAAGCCTACCCCTGATGCTGGAAGGGTCGGCTCGGGCGTGGCTTAACAGCCTGCCCGAAGATAGCATCTACGATTGGAGGGACCTCCAAGAGGCCTTCATCAAGAATTTTGAGGGTACGTACAAGCGCCCTGGGAACGCCCAAGACCTGTGGCTCTGCGTCCAGGAGAAGGGCGAGTCGGTCCGCGATTACATCCAACGCTGGACCCGGCTGCGCAACTCGATCGAGGATGTTACCGAGATGCAGGCCATCCAGGCCTTTTCCCAGGGAGTGAAATACGAACTCCTCAAACACAAGTTGGCCCGGTCTAACATCCAGACCATGGGCCGACTCATGGAAGTCGCTAGCAAGTACGCGACGGGAGAAGAGGCGATGCGGTACGAAGACAGGACGACCTAGATCTCTTAGAAGAAGCGAGGGAACTTGCTCTTTCGCGTTCGGCCATTTACCAACAGAACTTGCGTCGATACCACAGTCGGCAAGTTCGGGGCCGAGCCTTCAACAAAGGAGATCTGGTCCTCCGACTGATCCAAGATACGGCTGGCATGCACAAATTGTCTCCGCCATGGGAAGGACCATTCATCATTAACCAGGTGTTTCATAATGGCGCATACCGACTGGAGGACCCGGCAACCGGCGCAATCACAGAATGAACGTGGAACATTGCACAGCTACGTCCCTTTTACACTTAAACTTTGTATTTCAAACGATTCATTGATTCATTATGAGTAAAAACTTGTTTCCTTCAAGCGGCACTCGGAAGCATTTTTTGTTCATTCAGTTTTCATTTTCCGACTAAGCTACCTTGGGCAATTCCCGGGGGCTAAGTTTAATAAAACCGAGTGGCTATCCTTCGGGCAACACCCGGAAGCCACCCACTGGGTGATTTCTCACTCGGCGGCGCAAGTTATTTCGAATCTCCTAGCTTTGTTCCTATCACACGAGTATCTAAGTAAATGTGTACGGTACCTAAGGCCCACTCTTCGTCCCCAACTACAGTCGCAACCCGGCTGTCCGGTTGGCAAGAGCAAAAGCTAAAGGTCGGCCTGCACGCGAAAGGATTCGACTTGGCGTGAAAAAACAAATGTGGATGACTCAAATAACTTGCGTAGAACATTAAAGTAGGCCAAAAGACATTCTTTCATTCATAACGAAAGTCTTTACAATTTCTTACTCGGCATACCGAGTGACATTACATCATATTTTTTATTCTTCTTCTGGAGTCGCTTCGATGCGCTCCTCCAGGTCGGTGAAGCTGGCGATCCGGCTGGCAGCGGCCCGGACTTGGGGAAGAAGATCCAGGGGATTCACCGACTCGCCTTTCTCGTTGACAGGGGCGCCAGCGGAGATGCAGTCGACATCCGCGTCCGGATGATGCGCCAGCACCATCGCTAGTGCCATGCCGGCTCCCGAGCGGGCAGCCGACTCCTTCCACTCCTCGATTTCCGCCGGGCCCGTTGAGAGTTTGTCGGCGAGGGCGAAGACGCTGGAACTCGGCTCCTCTCCAGGCCAGAGCTTGACACAAAGGCCTTGAGCAGCCGACTTGAAGCTCTCCACCAAGCTCTTGACCTGGAGGAGTCGGTCCTCCACTGTCACGACGCACTCGGCCATCATCTCCGGAGTCCAGAGTGCGTCGAGAACCGACATGGCCGGGTTGGAGAGTGCGCGGAGTCGAACCGTCGCCTGCCGGGCTCGCTCTTCCAGTTCTGGGCAAACCTCTGGGAACAAATTATTGCTAAGGAAATGGGCAAGGAATTATGCAAAGGGAAAGAAGCAGAAGACTCGGGGGCCTACCGAGTAAGGTCTCATTGGCTTTTTTAAGTTCGCCAATGAGGTCCCTCTCGCGCCTTTCCCAGTCGGCGATGGTTGCCTCGTGTCGCTTCTGCGACTCGTCCATCAGTCGGGAGAAGTTGTCGATGGAAGCTTGCAGCTTTTTGTTGGCCGACTGCGACTGCTCGTACTCTTTCACCAGCTTGTCGTAGTCCGACTTAAGCTTGGTGGCAGCGCGCATCTTGTCCTCATACTCGGCTGCTTTGGCGTCAAGTCGTTGGGCGACTGTTGCAGCTGGGATCATCGAGTTCACCTCTTTCTTGAGTTGAGCATTCTCGGCTTCGAGGTCTGCCGACTCAGAAAAGTCAATATCACAGAAAACTTCAAAGAGAAAAGGTTGAAGACTCGGTCACTTACTCTTGAGGGCAGCAAGCTTCCCCTCGAGCTGCCGGTTCTTCGCCTTCTCCTCCTCCAATGCCTTCTCCAACGAGGCATTTCTTTCCATAAGGACTGGGTTGTTTCCGCCCAGTCGGATTGCAGCCTGGTGAAGGAAAAGTTAATACCCGAATTTATAAGTCTCAAGCCGACTCAGTCAGTCGGCTAGAGACTCAGGGGCTACACCCACTGGGTGCACTGAACGTGCTCCTAGTGTTAGAAAATAAACAAAACGTGAAGGTAACTTACCCCGACGGAGGTCTCCAGAACCTCGGCCGAGTCCGCCAAGGACTTAGCCGCGTCGGCGAAGTCCCGGAGCTTGGAGCTGAGGGCGGCGACGCGGCTCGTGGCCTCCTCAACGGTGGTCAAGTCCCCCGTGCTGCAACTCGGCAGCAGCAGCGCGGGGATGAGATCTCTTGAGGGCGCTGGCGCCAGCTCTTGCGTCGTGAGAGTCGGAGCCGGAGGCTGATGTGACTCGGTCACCGGGGGTAACCCGGTGACAGTTCGCTTCTGGCCTCACCTGCCGACTCAGAAGAGTCGGCCCCGGTTGCAGTTGCCGGCTCAGTTGACTCCTCGTTGGTGGGAGCGGATTGGCGTTGAGGATCCTCGACCGAAGCTTCGGCAGACCCCGCGTGCACGTCCGGCTCCTGGACCCCCTCCCCAGCTGCGGAAGAACCCGGCTGCAGCGCTGCAGCCAGAGCCACGGTTGCAGCCGGCAGTGTGGCGGACCCGGCAGCCGTAGCCGACTCCGTTTCCATGGCGGAAACGGTTGATGCCAGCGCACTGGGGTCGGTCGCAGCTGGAAGTGTGGTGACAGTCGGAGCCGGGGGGTTAGACTCGACTACAGCCGGAGTCGGCGCTGGAGCCGACGCTGGTGGCGGCTCTGCAGTCGGAACCGTCGGCATACCGGATGAGGCATCTCCTTTGTCGGAGAACTTCTTCTGGACTCTGCAGAACAAAAGAGAAACCGGTTTCAATATCTTGAAAACCTACAGCGACTAGGGCATGAGGCAAGACTCGTACCTGGTTGTGGTGGGGATGGTTTTCTTCTTCGGATTGGCGGCAGGTTTTGGAACCTGCGCCACTCGGCTGGAAGGCGCGACTCGGGCAAAAGCTGGAGTCGGCGCCCCCCGACTGGAAGCTGTGGCTTGCGCAGGAGCCGGAGCCTGCGTGTTGGGACCGGTAGCGGCAACCCGGATCCGCTTGGCAGCCGGTTCCGTTCGAACCGGCTCCGTTCCAGTTTCCGGGACTGGAGATCCGGATGCGCCGTCGTCGCGGCCCCGCTTGGTGAGTTCATACGACCCTCCGGACTCGGAATCCGAGTCCGAGTCGTTTTGGTTGCCGGCCTCGGGGGCTTCCTCCTCGACTTCGGCATTCTCCAGCGCTGCTGGAGCCGAGTCTTGCTCAGGGAGAGGCGGCATGGAGTTAAAGTTCAGATAGTTCTGCAGCATCAAAAACTCGGCGTTACTGCGAGCAATTTAAAAAAAACCAAGAGCCTGACTCGGATTATAAGTTACTTACATCCGCGACCGGGTTGGCACTGTGAAAATGGAAGAACTGGGGGCGCCCGAGTGAGCCCAGTTCTTTCTTTCGTCAAGGTCTTCAGGATCTCCAAAAGTCGTCATCCGAAAGATCCTCGAAGAAACCCTTGTCGAGTCATGGTGGCCCGAGTACTCCCACATCGGGTGCGCCCGGGCTTGAAGGGGCTGGATGCGCCGAACCAGCCAGGTGGCGATGATGTCAGGGCCCGTGAGTCCTTTTTCCTTGAGTCTTGCGATCCTCCTCACGAGCCGGTCGACTTCAGGCGTCTCTGCGGCAGATGGCTTGGCGCTCCAGCGTTTCACCCAGACAGGAGGGTCTTCAGCGTATGGGGGGAGACCGTCGTGGCCACTCGGAGTACGCTCGTCCGGGCAGTAGAACCACCCGTCCTGCCATTTCCGGATGGTGTCTGGAAATTGCATCTTGAAGTACCCGATGCCGGGTTTGACTTGAACGCTAACTCCCCCGCAAACTGCCAGTCGGTCGCCGGCCTTGATGGGATGCGCCTTGACAGTGAAGATCTTCTTCCAAAGTCCCCAATGCGGCTGAGTCCCCAAGTAACACTCGCACAGCGTGATGAAGCACGCAATGTGTAGAATGCCGTTGGGGCTCAGGTGGTGAAGCTGCAGGTTGTAGAAGAACAGCAAACTGCGCAAGAAGTCGTGCGGCGGCAGCTTGAGTCCCCGCTCCATGAACGGAACGAGCATCACTCGCTCGTGCTCGTGTGGGGCGGGCTTCTTCTCCTGGTACGGCGCCCGCCAGTTGCTGATGGTCCGCGGCGGCAGCATGCCCTTGCGAGCGAACCCGATTAGGAGCTCGTCGATGATGACCGAGGGGATCCAATCCCCTTTCTTCCAGTTGGCGGCGGAAGCAGAAGCGGAGGCAGCGACCTTCTTGCCCTTGCTGGCGACGCGAGACATGGTCGCTGGATGATGGGTGACGGCGGCGAGCAAGCTGCTTCTCGAGTGCGCAGTGGCGGAGCTTTGGAGGCGAGAGCTTTGGGCGTGAGGAAGACGAAGGCAAAAGCAGATGAGAACATCGGCGTCTCCGCGGTCCCTTTTGTAGCCAAAGGAGTCCAACCGCCGGCGGTCGTGCGTCCGACGTGGCGGGAAACCACCGAGGCAACCGCCGTCCCGCGCGCGCGAACCCGCGGGATTCGGGCGCCTTTTTCGCCATGACGCGGAGTTCCAGGCGACGTGACCGGCTAACATTACGTCAGCCCTCGTCTCGCACGCGCCGTTTGCGTGATTCGGGCGCAGACATGATGAGCCGCCGCCTCGGACGGCGCGCGAAATCAGAGCAGCCGCGCATGTCTCGGGCACGCTTCGCGCGTGACTCGAGGCGAAATTATGGCGCTGCAAACACTCTGCCCAACCGGCTGCACACATTAAATGCTGATGCGACGTCTCGGACAAAACAATGCTGTGGCACCAGTCGGCTTCAACCGAGTCCGACTCAATCAGAGTCGAGTGTGCTCGGGTGACGACTCAACAGTCGGCATAGCCCCCTGGGACACGTCACAGATCATCCGACTTCATCAAGTAATTTCCGAGGCGCACAAGCCACGAAAATCGGAAGTAGATTAGCTCTGCAAAAAGGATGCTGATGACCGACCCAACAGGGTTTTCAGGTCACTCGGTAACACCCAAGCTAAGGACGAATCCGGCATCCACAGCGGAATAACAGGGTCCTTGAATCAGAGCCGACGCCGCAGCGGCGCAAAATGGCTCGTTAATTCAGGGATCATTGTCGGAGTTCGAGGACTCGATTCCGAAGCTGAAAATCGAAGGCGTCCCCCCTTGCGGGCACGAGATGGTCACCGTTCATTCGGATAGGCCAGACGCTATTTCGGATTCACTCGGAATTCATGATACGCCTCCCGAAAGGCCACAAGCCGTTTTCCTCAATCGGAAAATGCGGATGTCATTGAGTTCTTGAATACTTAGCACATATTTAACCTACTTATCAGGTATTACAGGAGTCCCATCAAGGTCTCTCCACTCGCCACTCGGGCACAAGCAATTAGCCCGCCCACTCGGCATCTGTGTCAAGACCTCGAAGCACTCGGGGGCTACTGACGAGGGAAGCCCAACCGGGTAGGCCCAATAACCCGAGTTGGCCCAGCAGCTTGGCAAGGCCCACTCGGATGCGGGCCCAACAACTTTGCAAAGGCCCATTCGGACGAAGGCCCAAGAACAGCCTGCCACAGTACAACGTCCGGGTGCCATTAAGACAGGCGTTACAACTCATCAAAGCATACGTTTCAGCCGGCATGAAGGCTGGTGATTACTCGGACGGTTACCAGATGTAAATGTCAGTTAATTTGGATAGTAACCGTAGCTCAGCCGAGTAACCGAGTCGGCTGATGTGCAAGCCTATATAAGGCCGAGCCCTCCATGCAGAAAGGGGCTGGACTCTAGATTTTACGTTCTCTAATCCCTACTGTACTCCCTTTTTTCACGCAAGAACATCAAATATATTCAGCAGGAGTAGGGTATTATCTCCATACTTGGAGAGCCTGAACCTGGGTAAAAGTTCTTGTGTGCACCGCCTAGATCTTCCATACACGCATCCCCGACAATCCTATTACAAATGGATATTGCCGCGAACACCCCGCGACACATTGCTTCAAGCCATATCATTTGTTCCTTCCATGTTGCTCGTCCCATTTTTGCCACATGTACATATAATTTTCTTTTGTATATTCCTGATCTACTTCTATTTTATGAAAAATGTGATGTTATCCCCTATCTTTTTGTTTTTGTCTCTGTTTAAGATGGCTTTGTAAACAACCGTGCTATGTAATACATGAACGTAGTATGTATATGTATATATAAATATATGTTGTTATTTTATCTCTTTCCTAGATTATTTTGAGTTATCTTGTTGTTGAGTAGTCTGTTCATAAAAGAACTGACGAAGATGATTTATCGGATTGATACTTGGCTCTTTTTTTTATAGCAATTTAAGATTTATGGGATTTTTCGATACTTATGTGCTACCATATTAACCTTGCCAGAAAAATCATAATATGAAAACCATAGACCATGCATCTATGTAAGGAGATAAGCATGTCAATGTTATTCAACCTCACTAGAGCAAATAATGCAGTCAATACATTAATTAATTATTCATATATGTACTTAGTGCTTCAGATTAACAATAGAGAGAATTCCAAATATAACACTCGAAATTTGAGCAGTTCCAAATATGCCACTGAAAAAGTTGAAGTTCCAAATATGCCACTGAAAATTTGCACTAATCCCATATATGCCATTACTGTCAGTTGACTAGCCATTGACCGTTAAGTGGATGTTAAAAAGATGATTTTGCCCTTTGCCCTTTGTTGAAGTATTCAATTGAGCCTAGTGTGCTTTACAGATTGTACTTAGCCAACCGCAATGTCTACATACAGCTGACATGAACATATATATATTACTCTCCTAATATTTTCGTATCAAAAATGTAGTGTTCCTAATGACTTGATGATACTCCTAATGACTTGATGATATAACAAGAGGTTAGTGCGTTGCTTTCAGGTGGAGATGAGATGCCATCACAAGAAAATTTCAGCAGCATAATAGGAGACAATCAGAGCAATTTTTGCAGCATAATAATAGATAACTTAACTGAGAAACATCAAAATAGAAATCAACATGGGCAGTGGTGTGTTCGTAATCTCGAGGGAAAAAATGATTGCAAATGGAGGGTGGTGTCGGTATAGTGATTTTAGCTTTGGGTTGTCACTATTGATGAATCAGTACTAAAGCACAATACATATTCAGGCCAAAACATTTAGGTCCTGCTTGACGCAAGATTGTAATGTCAGTAAAATACTGCAATACCAATTTTTAGTAGAGAGCATGAGTCTTTGATTAGAAAGATCATCTTGATCGATAGAAATACAAGCAAATTTGGGTTAAGGAATAATGTTAACAACAGATACCACTGGATACCAGAACTTTACCTGAATCTCTTCTTAGAACACATAACCAGAATACAGAGCACACGGCAGGAAACTAACCCAAATACAGGAACAGGACCACATTAAGAATACTCCGATTGCTTGATCATAACATGAAAGAAGCAATATGAAAGATACGTGTCTCTGCAACTCAAAGAGCACAAATGTAAACAGCTACATTTCACTAGAATGAATCAACAATTGCCAACTCATATAACAGGAAAATTAAGATTTGAAATAGACAGGATGTCGATTCTCTTATGTTCTCGTTCAGATTCTACTTGAGCATTTGCAGTAACCTGAGCAGCAGCATCCCGCTTCCTCTACACCTCAGTTGCATGGCTTGTTGCCCTTGCCAATGACAACTCTCTATGTCCTCATCCAGATTCTTTGCTACAGCAAACTGAAGCACATGCACTGTATTTAAGCATTTGCAAAGATACGCCCCGCTTTCTCTGCTCCCAAATGGTGCCGAGCTCGATATCCTTGACCTTAGGGGGACACATCCATGCCTTGTAGCCCATTCCAATGGTGGTGAACAAATTGCCAAGCTGATTGTGGCGAAGACATGTCCAAAGATGAATCTTGATCAGAGTCAGGATGACCTTCTGACCAAATTGGACAGTGCGAACTTTGCAAAGCTGAACTGCAGACAACAGGTAATATGTGACATGTTTAGACCATACGACTTAATAAACGATTAAATTAGAAGATAAAATGTAAGATGGTGACAAATAAAGAGTGGTAAAGGAATCAAACGTCATCAAATTAAAGCCGTGACCATATGCAACGGAGCAGCATTGACCAAGAAAGCATGCGAAATGGAAGAGCAGTAAGCTCACCATGAGGGCGCACGCGGGGGCCTGGGGAGGGCGCGCCGCCGCCGGCCTGGGGAGGGCTCGCCGCCGCTGGCCTCGGGAGGGCTCGCCGCCGCCGGCCTGGGGAGGGCACGCCGCCGCCGGCCTGGGGAGGGGCGCGCGGGCTGGCCTCGGGAGGGCGCGCGCGGGGGCTTCGGGAGGGCGCGCGGGCCGGCCTCGGGAGGGCGTGCGCAGGGGCTTGGGAGGCCGCCACCGCCGGCCTCGGGAGGGGATCGGGAGGGCGCGCGCAGGCCGGCCTCGGGAGGGCTTGCGCGGGAGCCTGGGGACGCCGCCGCTGCTGGCCTGGGGAGGCGCACCGCCGCCCGCCTGGAAAGGGCGCCGCCGGCGGCCTGGGGAGGGATTGCGCGGGGGCCACGGGAGGGCGCGCCGCCGGCCTGGGTGGGGATCGGTGTTGGGGATTGGGTTAGGGATCAGGATGAGTTGGGGAGATGAGGAATTGAGTAAGGGCAATTTTGTCAATACATAAAAAACTGACAAGATTTTTAGTCCACTTAACGGTCAACAGCAGGTTAACTGACGGTAATGGCATATATGGGATTAGTGTAATTTTCAGTGGCATATTTGGAACTTCAACTTTTTCAGTGGCATATTTGGAACTGCTCAAATTTCGAGTGTTATATTTGGAATTCTCTCTTAACAATACTATCGATCTATACCAAATACATGGTCCAAAACATACTTAAATATACATAGCTCCAATGACATATCATACTTATTGAGCATTACATAGTATTTACAAAATACAGATAGACCACATTGCATCCTTTCGATGCATCTTCATGGGTACATCGGTTTATCTTTTTCAGTGTCCCAGTTTAGCTTGGCAGTGTTTTCATATATCTTTTGTTTTGTCCATTCATTCAGACAATGCATTGAGTAGATCATATTTGTTAATGGACTATTAATATGATCAACAAGAAGACTAGCAAGAGCACTGCCACAGATGTCCTCACATGCTTCTTGAACAAAATCCATATCATCAAGTAATTGATTCCTGCCTTTGCTAAGTTTGTCAAATGTTTCAGATTGCATATTATGTGTACTAGTAGCTAGAAGCATTTGCTTTTCTAGTTGTTCATTGCGATGCTCTGCCTTTGCTCATTTCATGAGATTCAGATCATCAATTTCGAACCTATAGGTCCTTTTCAGTGCCTCTATCAAGGCAATTCCTGCTTCTTCCTCAGCACCTTCTTTTCTATTATCTAGACATCTCATTGCTTGCTCAAGCTTACTAGATGTATCAACTTCTATTGTGCCAATAACAGTTCTTGCAATGCTCCAGTACTTGCCATTCTCAACGAGCTTTGATACTATGCTTCACTCCCACCAATCTCCTTAACAAGCTCCGCAAGGATCACCTTATGAGGGATTCGAATAATGTCTAGACTATTTGAACACAGAAATGACTTTATCATAGCAACCTTATGAGGGATGAGTTAACTAGTAGGTGGGTGTCCACCAAGGAGTAACTAATGAACTTGACTAATCATTATCGGGATAGACGAGAGCCCACGGCTGGGAGCATGGTGGGTTGTCTCATTTTCCCACAAGTACCGGTTCTTGGTGTCCTTTCGAACCAAGATTTGCGTATTTCTACATGGGTGGTACAATGGGCCACCCACAACTAAATAATTTGCCTAGTCTTAGTGCATGAGCTGTGTTAGTTTGCCATTTCCATTTGCTGTATGGGTGAAAAAGGATGTGGTGTGGTATCTCAATATAAGGGTGGGGTGGACACACAGTCTTCGGGACTGGGATGTACCTCGATTCACAACTTATGGGACCATGTCGGGGTTACGGCTAGACTGGTATATATGGTTTGGCCTGTAAGGGTGGCTCATACCTAAGTTCGAAAATATTATAACAGTCGTATTCGATCACCTTCTGCCGACACACCATGTGAAGTGTGTAATCGTAATGGTGTTAAGTGTTGATCGATACGTGTAGGTAAAGATGTACACCCCAGCAAGGTTTGAACTATTTGAATAGCTGTGTCTGCGGTTATAGATAGCTTGGTAAGAATCCGTATCAAATTAGACAACTACAACGATACTTTAAAACTTGCCAACTCTAAGGTTGATGAGTTAGCGACTGCTTCCTCATATGTGGTTGAGGAAGAGTCGATGGTTTTAGGTGTATGGTGTTCTGCAATTGAGTTCATCGTGAGATTTGACTCATCTCCTTTAAAGCAATCTGGTAGTCGATTTCATTCTACTTAAAGAATATTGTCAAATGAATAATTGGCTTTCCGCAAAATAGTCTACAATCACTGCTACAGAATGGCTCATCCTGGACGGCACATCACAAACAGGTTCATGCGCCCGTCTAGGATAGAAGCCATTCCAGACGGGCCCCATGAACTACCACGTCTATGATGACTTTTGCCCGGGACCTAGTGTCTTGGATGATATGTCATCCAAGACGGGTCGCAACCGACCGTCTGGAAAGAGACATCGCAGACGGTTCATCCTGCAACCCGTCTGTGAAGGAACACGTTATCGCAGACGGCTCGAGGTTGAACCATCTGCGATGAGACATCAAAGACGCACATGTTATGAACCGTCTGCTATGTGTCAACACATCACAGACGGCCTTGTGTTCACGTGTCTGTGATATGTCATTAAAGGCGGTTCAAGTGGATAAACCGTCTGGAATGATTTCTCCACCTTTATAACAGAGCCAGTGCTCCCATTCTATTAGGGTTTCCTAGGTCTGTCGGGCTGGTGGCGGCGGCTGAGGCGATTTTGAGGTGATTTTGGGGGGAGGAGAGGAAGATTGGAAGGTGATAATTGATTTGGTGTGCCAATAGGTTAGTACATTTGGTTACTTAGTTAGTTTAATTGGTATCTAACCCTAGATGTAGTGCAATTAGTTCTATTAGAAGGTAATTTTTGTTTAATAGATTTGTAGGCATTGATGAATGGTTTATTAATTGTGGTTTAGATGTAATGTATACGCATGCTTGAACCCGATAGGTCTAGGTTGGATGGTTTTGCGCATAATTGGAGAAGTGAGAGAGAGCGATGAGTTTAATATTTATTTTGACTCAAATAGATAATTAATAAATCAACATATGTTTATATGTATGTCATAGTACCGATGGATCGAAGATGGATGTATGATGTGAACCGTGTTAGCCCTGAGTATATCAGTGGCGTGAATGAATTTTTAAGAGCGGCTGAGGGTGATATGTCGAGTAGGAAGTCTGGTCATATGTGTTGTCCATGCTATGACTGCAAGAACGAGAAGATGTTCAAGAACATGGCTCAGTTACAGATCATTTGATCCGTAGGGGATTCGTAGCTGGCTATATAAATTGGATCCATCATGGCGAACACACGGAGGGGAGCGATGAAGGAATGAGTGCCGAAGAGTTGAATCCGGAGGCTGATGATGATTCTGAGTCTGATGAAGAGGATGCCGAGATGCGTACCAATGACAACGATCTTGAGCAAATGTTGCGCGATACTGAAGGTAATGACCTTGGTGGTAGGCAATATGACAAATTTCTGGGTCTAATGGATGACTCGGAGAGACAATTGTACCATGGTTGCAAGGAGAAATATACCCGGCTGCCAGCTGTTCTGGAACTGCTCAAATTGAAGGCAAGCGGAGGTTGGTCTGACAAAAGCTTTAGTGCACTTTTACAACTCTTGGCAGACATGCTTCCCGACGGGAACGAGTTGCCAAAAAGCACATACAAAGCTAAGAAGATTCTCTGTCCGCTAGGAATGGATGTACGAAGAATACATGCTTGCAAAAATGACTGCATCCTCTTCCGTAAAGAGTACGAGAATCTACATGTATATCCGGTTTGTAAGACTTCCCGATACAAGAAGCAGAACAATGCTACGGATGATAACATCGAGGGCAATGAGGAGACGAATGACATTCCGGCCAGGTTGCATGGTATCTTCCTATCATTCCTCGACTGAAGCGTCTGTTTGCAAATGCTGAACATGCAAAGAAAATGCGGTGGCACGCGGAGGGGCGGAAAGTTGATGATTTGATTAGACACCCAGCGGACTCCATCCAGTGGAGAAACATCGACAGGAAATTCCCAAATTTTGGTGCGGATTCTAGAAATGTACAGTTCGGGATGAGTACGGATGGAATAAATCCCTTTGGTAACATGAGCAGTCATCACAGCACTTGGCCTGTGGCTCTTTGTATGTACAACCTCCCACCTTGGTTGTGCATGAAGAGGAAGTACATCATGTTGTCCATGCTCATCGAAAGCCCGAAGCACCCAAAAATGACATAGATACGTACCTGTCTTTGCTGAAGGAGGATCTGGAAACGTTGTGGCACGAGGGCGTGGAGACTTGGGATGCAGACAAGAGAGAGAACTTCACCCTACGAGGATTGCTATTTTGCACCATCAATGACTATCCTGCGTACGGTAACCTATCCGGCCAGAGTAATAAAGGAGCAACAGCATGTGTTCAATGCATGGAAGATACGGCCAGTTTGTACCTCGAGAAATCGCGCAAAACCGTATACATGCGGCACCGTAGGTTTTTGCGTCGAAATCATCCTTACCGCAAGTTGGCTGCTGAGTTCGATGGAACCATCGAAGAGGGATCGGCTCCACCTCCTTTAACCGGGAGACAGGTATACGGAATGGTTAAAGATGCTGATGTTCTTCTTGGAAAGGGACGTAAATTAATGAAAGGTTTGTGGAAAAAGAAATCACTATTTTGGGGTTTGCCTTACTGGAAAGAGCTAGATGTTTGCCACTGTATCGATGTCATGCACGTAGAGAAGAATGTCTTTGACAGCCTAATTGGCCTCTTGCTGAATATCCCTGATAAAACAAAGGATGGCGTGAAGGCACGTCAAGACTACGTGAAACTAGGCATCAGGCCTGAGTTAGCTCCGATAGAAACCGACAAAGGCAGAAGCTTCCTCCCACCTGCGTGTTACACACTCTCTAGAGCCAAGAAAATTAAGCTATGCCAGTGCTTGCACGATGTGAAGTTCCAAGCGGGTACGGCGCCAATATCAAGAAGCTAGTTTCAATGTAGGAATTGAAATTATTTGGCATGAAGTCTCACGATTGTCACGTTTTGATGACGCAGATACTTCCTATTTCTATTAGAGGGATTTTGCTTGGTGATGTTAGAGACACAATCATAATGCTATGTCAATTCTTCGACAGAATATCACAGAAGACGATAAGTATACCTGAACTGGATGCTCTAGAGGCAAGGCTTGTGGTTGTCCTATGTCGCCTTGAGATGTACTTCCCCCGTCATTCTTTGATATCATGCCACACCTCATGAGTCACCTAGTTAGAGAGATCAAAATGTGCGGTCCTGTATTCCTACAAAGCATGTACCCGTTCGAGAGATATACGGGAGTTCTGAAGGGCTATGTACGAAATCGCTCGCGGCCTGAGGGAAGCATTGTGGAAGGTTATGCCACCGAAGAGGTCGTTGAGTTCTGTTTGGACGACATGCCGCATGTCAACCCGATAGGTCTACCTGAATCACGACACGTGGGCAGGCTCCATGGTACTGGGGTCCTCGGAGCGAAATCCATCACTCCTGATCGGGACGATCATGCTCAAGCTCATTTCATGGTCTTGCAGCACATCTCGGTGGTTTCGCCATACATCGATGAACACATGGAAATGCTACGACATCAAAATCCAAGAAAAAGCGAAGCGTGGATTAAGAAACAACATATGTCCCTATTCAACCAATGGTTCCAAGACCGGATCACCACCACGTCATCATCTGATGAAATGCTGACATGGTTGTTGTCGTGGGGATTTCGCGGTAATATACATTTCTAATAGGATTTTTGGGGAGCGCGTGAGGAAGATTCAAGCGGGTTCACACAAGAGGTTTTTACCCAGGTTTAGCCCCTCCAATGGCGGAGGTAATACCCTACTCCTGCTGTTGTATGAATAGCCTTGCATGAGAATGATTACAGAAGGTTGAAGACAAAGTCTAGCCTTAGGTCTATCGAAAAGGGAATCCCCCCTCTGCATGGGGTGCTCTGCCTTATATAGGCTGTACATGTGCCGACTCGGCCAGTCGACCGAGCTACAATAACTACACGTCTTAATTGATACATTTATTCTTCGTAACCGACCGAGTAATGCCAGTCTTCATGCTAGCGAAACGTATGCCTTGATGAGGTCGTAACGCCTTCCTTGATGGCAGTCGAACGTTGCGTCCGAGTGGGCCTTACTTGGGCCTTCAACCGAGTGGGCCTCCATGGGGACTCCTCGAGCCTGTTGGGCCGATTCGTTGTGATGGGCCTACCCGAATGGGTTCCCCCCGTTAGTAGCCCCCGAGTGCTTCGAGGTTTCGACACGGATGCCGATTGGTGAGCAAGTTGCATGTGCCCGTCGCTGATGGAGAGACCTTGATGGACTCCCGTGATACCTGAAAAAAGGTTTAAGTTTGTGCAAGTGCTAGGAACTCGGTGATACTCGCGCTTTCCGGCTAGGGAAGTCAGCTTGTGGCCTTCCGAGAGGCGTATCATGAATTTCGAGTGAATCCAAATAGCGCGGGTATGTCCGAGTGGACCGTTGCCACCTTGTGCCCGCAGGGGGGACGCCTTCGATCTTCAGCTTTGAAACTGAGTCCTCGAACTCCGACATTGAGTCCCGAATCGGTGAGCCATTCTGCGCCGCTGTGGCGTTCGGCTCTGATTTAGGGACCATCTTGCGCCGCTGTGGATGCCGGGTTCGTCCTTAGCTTGGGTGTTGCCGAGTGACCTACAAACCCTGTCGGGTCGGCCATCGGCACCCTTTTGCAGAACTAGTCTGCTTCCGAGTGTGGCGGCCGGCGCGCCTCGGAATTGTTTAGTGGAGTCGGTACAACTCGTGACGTGTCCCTGTGAACCAAGCCGACTTCAAACCGACTCGGCGTCCGAGCGTGATTCGACTCGATCGAACCGAACCCGGTCGAAGCCGGCTTATGTCACACGGAACCGCCTTGACTGTACACGACGTCGCTTCAGCATTTAATGCACGCAGTCGGTTGGACAGAGCGCCTGCAGCGCCGCAGCGCAATGATTTCGCCTCGAGTCCCGCACGAAGCATGCCCGAGACGCGTTGCCGCTGCTCTGACTTCGCGTGACGTCCGATGCGACGGTTCATCATGATTGCACCCGAATCACGCGGGCGGCGCGCGCGGGATGGCTGCTGACGTAACGTTCGCCGGTCAAGACGCCTGGGACGCCGCGCCGTGGCGAAAAAGGCGCCCGAATCCCGCGGGTTCGCGCGCGCGCGGGACGACAGTTGCCGCGGTAGTTTGCCGCCACGTCGGATGCACGATTGCCGACGGTTTGCCTCCCCCGGCTATAAAAACGGGCGTAGGGCAGCCGCACTTCTCATCTGTCTTCGTCTTCCTCGCGCCCAAGCCCTTTGTCTCCAGAGCTCCGCCACCACGCACTGCTTTTCTTTTCCCAAAAAACACTCGCTCGCCACCGTCCTTCAGCCACCCAACCATGTCGCACGCCGGCAAAGGCAAGAAGACCGACGCTTCCTCCTCCGTCGCCACCATTGATGGGTGGAAAAAGGGCGATTGGGTCCCGTCGGATGTCACCGACAGGATCCTCATAGGCTTCGCCGGCGAGGGACTGCTGCCGTCCCGCACCATCGGCAACTGGAGGGCGCCATTTCAGGAGGAGAAGCCGGCTCCGCACGCGCACGAACGCGTGATGCTCGTCCCGTTCATCGAACGGGGCTTCTCGCTGCCCCCGCATGACTTCGTACGTGGCCTCCTTTTCTTCTACGGCCTCCAGCTCCATCATCTGAACCCCAATGGCATTCTGCACATTGCGTGTTTTATCACGCTGTGCGAATGCTATCTGGGGACTCGGCCTCACTGGGGGCTGTGGAAGAAGATTTTCGTGGTGAAAGTGCAGCCCATCAAAGCCGGCGGCCGACTGTCCGTCTGTGGGGGAGCCGGCATCCAAGTCAAGGTTGGCGCAAAGTACTTCAAGCTGCAGCTCCCGGACACCGTGCGGAAGTGGCAGGACGGGTGGTTCTACTGCCCAGATGAGCGCACGCCGACTGGCCATGAAGGGCTCCCCCCGTACGCCGAAGGTCCCCCCGAGTGGCGAAAGCGTTGGAGCGCCAAGCCCTCCAGCACGGAGATGCCCGAAGTCGACCGACTCCTGAGGAGGATCCAGAGACTTCAGGAGAAAGGGCTCACGGGCACCGACCTCATCTCCACCTGGCTGAGTCGGCGCATCCAACCGCTTCAAGCCCGGGCGCACCCGATGTGGGAGTACTTGGGCTCGCACGACTCGACGAGGGTGTCGGTCAATGGGCTTCCGGATGATCTCTTCATGGGTCTCTTGAAGAACCTGACTAAGGAGCGAACCAGGCTCACCAGGGCACCGCACGTGATACCGTACTCTACCACCCATCCACCACCGACTGTAAGTGTCTCGCATTCCGAGTCGGATTCTTGGATATTGTCGTTTATTTGTTTCTCCTAACACCAAGTCTTTTAATGCTGCAGACTTTCCTTGATTTGAACTCCATGCCGCCACTCCCCGAGCAAAGCTCAGCTTCGGAGACGTTGGATGACGTGGAGGTCGACGAGGAAGTCCCCAGAGGGCGGCATTCAGATCGACTCGGACACCAAGTCGGAAGGGGCCCCCCTGACTATCAAACGGAGGCGTGACGACAACGCCTCCGGGTCCAAGGCCCCGCAAGCAGGGGCGGAGCCGGCTCAGGCAGAGTCAGCCGCCAAGCGGGCACGAGCCGCACCTGCCGGCCCCGCGGCACAGGCTCCGGCTCCTGTGGCCAAGCCGAGTGCGCCTCAGCCGGCACTCGCCGATTTCCTCCGGGGGTCCGCCCGCCCCGGGGAAACCGAAGAAGAAGACAATCCCCACAACCACCAGGTATGAGTCTTTTTGCCTTGCCTCATACTCCGGTAGAAGATGAAGATGCTGAAGTCGATTTGGTTTTTTAACATTGCAGAATCCAAAAGAAGTTCTCCAATAAAGGAGACTCCGCAACCGGCACACCCACGGCCCCGGCTCCGGTCCCGCCGCCGGAGTCGGCTTCCCCGACTCCGACTATAGCCGTGCCCAGCTCGCAGACGCCAACCGTCCCTGCTGTGGCCACGGAGTCGGCCACGGGGGCCGAGTCAACCGAGGCTCCGGCTGCAGCCACACCCATCACGCCGCAGCCTGCAGCATCCGCGCCACAGCCTGCCGCAACCGTGGAGAAGGCGCCGGAGTCCGGCGTGGGTGCCGGGCCAATCGAGGCTCTGACTGACGACCCGCAACCTCTGCCAACTCCCTCTAGCGAGGCGGCGACGGAGCCAACAGCTGCGACTGGTGCCGACTCCTCAGAACCGGCAGGCAGAGCCGGAGGCCAGCTCATCACTTGGTACTGCAGTGTATACTTGGTTAGCTAATGTCATTGTCATACCGAGTCTTTAGTCTATTTCTAACATGCTTTTATTTGAGAAAAGCTTGAGAGTTGAGAACATATGCTTATCTTGATCTTAGGTAGATAACTATGCTTGGTATTGAGTTTTAATATACACTACTACTATAGACCTATGCCTTGCTTTGTTAGTTTACACAGATATGTCGGACGACCATTCTTCTTCTAATTCCTCGTCGGGGCACTCATCGTTGCCGAACCCTACTTCAGGCAACGATGAAGGAAGTAGGCAAAAAGACAGTCAGAAGCCCCGAACAATGTCGAAGCCCCCTAGTAGACGTATGGTCATCACGTAAGTGTCTACGAAGTCTGGTGTGCCGAGGAAACCCGATGATGTAGCGAACAAATTCCGCACTTTCTGCGGAATACTTGGGTGGGAGAGGATCAACATAACCATTGCCAACTGGAAGGATATTACCACCGCGAAGGAGGAGGAGTTAATGGCTGAAGTAAAAAGGTGGTTCGAGATCCCGCCAGAACACGAAGAATGTGTCAGAGCGGCTGCAATGAAGACCATGGGCAAGGTGTGGAGGTCGTTCAAGAGCATCTTGACGATAAAGTTCGTATGGACGGGTGAGAGCCCGTTTTAGAAGTACGGCTTCTTGGACGAGCAAGTGTATGAGAGATTTGTGGAGATGAAGACCACGCCAGAAGAAGTGGCGAAGAGTGAACGGCAGAAGGCCCTTCAAGCAAGAAACAAGCACCCGCATAGGCTTGGAAGCACAGGATATGAAGGTGCATCGGCAAGATGGGAGATGCAGGATCAGCTGGCAATGGAGAAGAATCTACCCCCTCCATTTCCCAGCGTGGTTTCCGACCGTGCCGCCTCCTGGTGCAGAGCACGTGCCAAGCCAGATCCGCAGAGTGGTTCAGCTACATTTCCAAATCCCGCTGACCAGGAAGTGGTTGATCGCATGGTAATATACCTGACTGTGTACACACAATTCTTCGGAACCATACGAGTATCATTTGTAATGTAACTCTCGCGCATTGTTGCAGGTGCAAATAGCTTCGTAAGGGTCACTAGATGATGATGAAGAAGCACAATCATCTAGGACCAAAGACCTCCTGACCGTAGCGTTGGGAAACCCGGAGCACCCACGTCGCACAAGAGGTGTTGGGGTTGCAGTTCCCTGGAGAGAGGGATTCCCTGAGACGGAGGAGCAGTACGAGAGGAGGAAGGCCGCTAAGAGGAGTCGAACTCAGTCAACAACGACTATGAGAGACTCCGAAGATTTGGAGAGGCATATTTAGGAGGAAGTTAGGAGGCAGGTTGAGGCATTTAAGGAGGAGTTCAGAGCTCAACTTGCACTCTCTAACGTAGCTATGGCGAGCCCCGAAAATATTCGGAGTAGCTGCGCATCCGCCGAAGAACAGGGTGAAACATATCCCTGCGACACCATCTCGGTAAGGGCCATTTATAGGGTTTTTATAATAGCAAGTACGTAACTTTGGACTTAATCAACAAGGTACTCAATAATTTTGTAGGAGACGACTCCTTGCATGTTGTTGGCAAGGGTAGCCGGAGATGTCGCCCTCGATGCTGCATTTGGGATGGCATATCCCAAGGAGGCGGGGACTCTACTGCGCGGTCGCCCCATAGCACCGAACTTTCAGAAGGTGCATGTGGACGACGTGGTTGAAGGTTTCAAGGAGCTCCCACTTCCCATGCCACCAAACGACGAGATAACGGTGTTGCGTCAGACGGTTGGCACCTTTATCCAGTGGCCGAAGAGGGACATCAGAATACAAGTGCGGCCTGCCTCTCAGAGCGCATCACGCACTGAGCCAGCTAGGATACCCGAGGATAACCCTACCCCCATGGAGCTGGTAGTGGCAGCGCAACAGGCTGATGAGCCAGCTTCATCTCCGGTCAAGCCGGCAGAGCCAGCAACCGCTACCTCCATGGGGGCGATGCTACAGATGAGAGCAGTTCCTTCACCGGTGAAGCGCACCTATTCTAAGGGGACTAGCAGAACCGGCAAGGGCAGGAGTCGTAGTAGTGGCCCCAAGACTTCCAAGGGCAGCAAAAAATCGAAGGCAGCTCTAGTGGCAGAACTTGGGTTTGATCCAGACAGAGTGGATGATCTCCCTTTCACGCCTCTGGCTCGTCGATTTGTGAATGGACAAGTCTTGGTCACGCCGAAGGACATATCGAGCTCACTGGCATGCCAGAGGTTGCATGATTGGTACATGAAAGCGATGAACAACCTAGAGCCTGACCAAACCGTGCCACGAGGCGTCAAGGTCGCTTTCAAGGAGGAAAACCTTTTCCACCAGGACATGGGCAGGTTGTTCCACCTGTACTTTCAAGACCTGTTCGAACTCTTCAACCTCGACGCCTTGGAGCAGACCCTGTTGAGATGCTAAACATTGTAAGTCTACAACTTCTCAGTCAATCAGTTTTCTCCATACCTATGCAACTTAATTAAACCGTGACATGATTTTCCATTTTGCGTAGATACATGCACACCGAAGCCAGACTTACCAACGAACCTATCGGGTTCATTGACCCGGCAAGGGTGACTTGGGCAAACATTAGCGACAACAAAGATGCAGTTCTGGAGTATGTTAAGCATGCACTGTTGTCCCAAAAGGATAAAGAGTACATCGTATTTCCCTTCAACCCTGAGTAAGTGTTGCATCGCATCCAATACTTATAATTTCACCATTACACATATATCACAAAGCTGATTTGGTAGTACGTCTATATATATGCAGCTTCCATTGGGTTTTGGTCGTACTTATACCAAAATGGAACAGGGTTGTATACCTTGATTCCTCGCGAAATCCTTCACGTGACTTTGGGCCGATTCGCGACATACTTGACGAAGCGTTCATCGATTACAAAGCTCGTGGAGGGATAAGTGGCAAAGGGCCCAAGCTGCGACATAAATTTGACTTTCCGGTACATATATATCCATTACTATGTTAATATAGTATATTGACATGCTTCATAATAGATTCTTCTTAGCTAACGTATATTTGTTTGTTGTTTTAGTGCAAACAACAACCCAAGGGGACAAACCTATGTAGATTCTACGTTTGCTACCACATGGAGGTTGTCGCGGGTTTCGTTAGGCGAAGACTAGCTGAGGAGGTATACCCAAATGCAAGCATTATTTTGAGTTTGTTTATATTTTATAATTTTCTAGTCCTTATTGAGTTTATGACAGCAACAGGCATGGAAGGTTGAAGCTGCCACACTTGATGAAGCTGAACTCAAACGCATTCGAGGGATTTTTGCCTTCTTCACCAATACACAAATCATCAATCCCGATGGCGAGTTCTATGGTGGCGGCTTAGCAGACTAGCATTGTCTTTCATCTTTGTTCTAAGCACTCTATTGCAACTTTTCTTTCAAACACTGAAGTATGCGATTGCGAGCTCTAATTTCTAAACGGTGTGACTCATTTCTAGCTAGCAATTGTGAATATATGTAGCTAGCAATTGTAAATGTATAAATATGTGATTGTTTCAGTGTATCACTGTCTGTGAATGTATAAACATGTGAATATTCTGTCAAATATATATATATATATCTGCTGTTTCAGAGAGCATGGCTAGTAATTCCTGAGGCTAGCCACAAAATAGGCAGTGTTATGCCCTCTGTTCACACCCATCCCAGATGGGTCAACACTTAAACCCATCTGTGATATCAGTCATCTCAGACGGGTTATTAACTTACCTGTCTGGGATGATTTTTCATCGTAGACGGGTGATTAACTTACATCACAGACGACTCGTTGGTCGGCCCGACTGGGATGAATGATTATCGCAGACGGTCGGCCCACCCGTCTGCGATGAGCTGTGTCATCACTGACCACCAATTTCGGACGGACCGGCCAACTGTCTGGGATGTTTGTTTCAGCCCGTCTCAGAAGGTCTGTTCTGTAGTAGTGAATCACCCCTTTATTGATACCGATTGCATCTATTACTAATTTCCCTTGTAAGTCTTGCAAAGTATAATTTTTGCACTCATCTTGCAACTGTTGATTTTTTTTTACCAAGGAAATCATCCCTTCAACGGATGGTTTCTACTTAGAGATTGATGCCCAGATGACTAGTCACTAGGAATCCCAAGCAGTGGTCCTGCCCACGATTCGGCAGCTTGGTTTGTTCTGCCGCCACTTTTGGCCCTACCTTTCCGGCTTCTTAGCCATGTTTTATCTTCCACTGTGTAATTGACTCTTTATGTGAATTATGTTGTTAAGTTTTATGAACAACTAGTAATATTACAGTTTCAGTCATAGAGTTATTGTTGTGATACTTGTTTGTTCTCACCTGCCTCATGTGCCACACATTTATGATATTGAAGCACATGGTGCGGGTAGGGTTTCAGAGTCTATATCATATAATTGTTAGGTGTAATCACCCCTGTGAAGTGACTCTTCCACTGGGAGTTTGGGAACTATATCATCCTACTCTAGCCGAGCATTAATTTGTCGGGACGAGTTTAAGATTGATGTTTCGGCCAAGTGAAAAAAGAGTGACGAGACCATATCATCCTACTTAATCTGTGCATTAGTTTGCCAAAGCAAGTTCAGGATTGACATCTCGTGCTATTCGAAGCCATATCACTCCACTCCTCTTGGAATTTGTGCCCAAGGGGTTGAGGTCGGAGTTGACATTTCGACTGAGCGAGTGATTTCACTTAAGATTCTCTGTTATGGATTTTGAGTCCCCATAGCTGCCATTCACTCTGTGTTCTTATTTTAAAATGGAAATTGATCTGTAGAATTACATTTTTTGTAAACAATTAGTCCACGAATGAAAAACTACTAATGCCAGATACCAGCTATATTCAAAGCATTTTTATCATAATTCTGTTTATAATCACGTTGTATATATCCGACATCATATTAAAACATATTCGTTGACAGCAATACATTTCGCTCTATGCTACTACACTGATATAATCAACATACTATGCAGATTTGCAATTCGATCAACATGAAAAGCAACCAATCAGGCTCTAATTATCGTGGTACACTATAACTAATGTTTTATATATCCTCTGATGTTCATACAAAATATATAAATGCTGCCTTCAACCGGTCCAGGATGCAGCGATTGCAGCGATGAAGTTATTATGTACATTCATGCTTACAAGAATAGGCAGAACACTACAAATTTGGTTCGGTCCAAGGATACCATCTATATTAGTGATGACGATGGTCTATACACATATCACTTGACCTCTCCACTGCTTGTTATTTGAATGTAACAATATGTCATATACCAAATCCTATACTTGTCTCCCATGCAGGTCCTAACCTTCTAAAGAATATAGACAATTGCATGCCTTCTCCTGCAGTTAGAAAACTGAGGTTGTCTAACAACCTTACTAAACAAGGTAATAAGATAATAGTATTTGCCTAGTCAACTATTTCTATTTGTCTGTAAAGAATATTTGATTTCATATAGGCCCTTCGATGCAGGTCCTAAGCTTCCAAAGAATACAACTCAATGCCTTCACGTGCAATTAAAAAAGGAAGTTATCAAACAAGCTTACTAAACAAGGTAATATGATGATATTATTTGCCAAATCAAGTGTTCTTGTTTATTTGTAATTTCATTTCAAATAGATCCCTGTAGTGCTATGCTTCTCTGGATCTTTCATGTTACCGACCTAATTATATAGTCATTTCTCATACAGATTCTAACCTTGCAAAGAATATGCACACCTTCATTGATTCTCGTCTAGTTAAAAAACCAAAGCTATCAAACAACCTCATTAAACGAGGTAATCTAATAACATTATATGTCCAAGCAACTATTCCTTTTTTTGTCAAATTTATTCCATTTCATACAGGTCCTGTTGTCCCCAGTTTATTAGAGGCTACAACAAATCTATGTGTCTTTGGCAATGAACTACAAATGACAAATAATAATCTAAGGTATCTAAAACAGATAATTGGTATTAATGAACATCTAATACCATATTATGTGTGCACAATGAACAAAACATTCATCCCCCCAAACAGCAGAACAGTAAAGTAAATGCTTCATATATTACATTCTGTAGAAATATAGTACATAAGTCAAATCTTATTCCGGTCTTCGTATTGTATTTCTAGTACTTTTCAGTGAGGTTTACAAAAGCGCATCTCAAGGAGTTCCTACATGGACCAATTCACTCAAAAATGCACACAACAAGACCAGAGATCAAGTTCGTCTCATGATGGAACAAGACAAACAAGATACTATAACAACTAATTAGAGTCAGTTTGTGCAAAGTGCCAATCTCAAAATAGGAGACATCTATGTCTTTTCATACAGCAAGAAGAAAGGATGTCTAGAACTGAATGTTCATCCTATTTGGTCAAATATGCCATCTTTTCACCTTTATAAACTGTGATTGGTCAATTACATGATGCTTCTTAACATAATAACATATGTTATACCCTGCATGCAGGTGTTGAACTTCTATTGATTTAGTAATGGCTTCAGCTGACCACGCCATCGACTAAATCCTTCTTTCACGGCTATCTTATGTATATATTAATATCTCAGACCTTAGTACTATCCAGTGTTTATGTTCCACACTTATATACTATTGCTCTATGTTATCCTACATAATTAATAGTACTTCATGTTATCAATTAACTGGATCATCATGCCACATAAATGCCTTGTTCCATGCATTTACAAATTGATATATTTTCTTCACATTTTTAACACAGTAACCTGTGAAATTCAAGATAAAATTTCTCTCAATACTTTTCACGTTCAAAACTTTTGATTTCACATACCACAAATGAACTCAATCAAAATCGTAAAAATACCATTGTTGTTATCTTTATGTATAAACAATTTAGACTGTGATCCAGTTGAAAGGATCATAGATGCCGCCTAGAGGGGGGAGGTGAATAGGTGGCTAACCAATTTTAAACAATTACTTTAATTTATCAAGATTAAGGCTTAACAGGTTGAAGGTTTCAGCTAGCTGTGTGACAGGTCAGATAATCAGGCAATATTTGATATGTAAATTAACACACAACTGTCACATAGATGCCTAACACAGGTGAACTAATAACCCTAAGCAAATGTGAAAGACAGATAGCTGTGTAACAGATAACTTACACAGATATGGAACACGCAATAAGGCAACTATGACACAGCTAAACTAACACAGGCAAAGAGTAAAGGTCATAGCTAGATTATGTATATCAGTGAATCATACAAGCATGCAATTAGATGAGCAAGTAAATGCAGAATGAAAAATACTCAGAGAGACAAGGGATTTTTCACCGAAATTCCCACTCTTTTCAGAGAGGTACGTCTCCGTTGGAGAGGCTACTCTGAAGAGATAGCCAGCACTGAATCATGTTTGTTCTCCGAGTACCTGAGCTTTCAGGTCTCTTGCCTTAGCTTGTGGAAGTCTTTTCGCCTTGCAGTAGGTAGACTTCAGATCACCTTCACAAACTACTGGGCCAACCCACATAAGCTTGGGAGGTCACCAGCAACTCCTACACCCGTCTAGGAGTAGACACTCGAAGAAAGAATCTGCAACGCAAACTCTTGGAGGAACCAGTGCTCTTTGCTCAAAGCTCTAACTCTCTCTTGAACTAAGACTTAGGGCTTCTATTTAGGAGAAGAGAGGTTTGCAACGGTCAAAAGTGATTCACAAGAGTTGGCAAAGATTGCAAAGGTTGAGCAAAGGGTGAGGTCTAAGACCTCCCCTGGTCACCTATATATAGGGTCCACAGGCACCTGACCGTTACACTCATGCCACGTAGGATTATGTGGGTCACCTGTGACACAGCTAATCACAATGCACAACGGTAACCGGTTCAGGCAGACTGACACTTGTGTCACTGGAGGCTGTCATAGGTGAAACCCTAACTGACGTAGCCACACTATTCAGCCTGGTCTTGGCACATTACATGCCCTCAGCGCACACAACTAACTCTGATGCCTACTCAGGAGAGAACCTCCAACAGTCTTCTGACTCGGCAGACAAACTATTACAGTGCAGTTCCCTTAGCATTTTTAAGCTCTCCCCTGGAACAGAGATGTACCTGAGTCATAGAGCGGTTGTTCACCTATGACACAACTATGCCACACACGTAACTTTGGCTCTAGGGTTTTAGGAAGCTAGCACAGCAATGTGCTAGCACAACCCAGTTTCACACTTGTGCAAAACTGTTGTTACAGGGCCACTGACCTCAAGGCATCAGTGCCACTGTCTAACACTCTGAGCATTGAGCAAAAGAACCTCCAAAAATCATTGCTACTGTAATACCCAGATTCGATAATTAGGGTTTGTCTCGCATCCATGCATACATTTCATCATATTCGTGCACGTAAACACCCACACACACACCCTATTTAAACTAAAATGCAATAATAGGAAACTTTATAGAATATGTACATATCTCATCCTCAGCGGATAACCTCGCAAACACCAATCAACTTGTTTGAAGCGTCAGATAGCAACTCTAACATTAGCATGTGGAGTGATCAGTGATTCCGTCGATGAATCCCCTTACACGAACCTTTCCTCTTTTCTTCCCGGATTCCTTATCCCGAGCCCTCTTGCATCGTCACTCAAACTTAGGGTTAGGAAACATTTGGGGAAAGGAGGACCAAATCATAATGGATCGATTAGGTCAAGCCCCGGTGGGTGAAGAGTTGCAAAACCATGTTGTTTAGCCTCGATTATGCAAACCCTAGTTCCACTTAGGTATTAGAGATTTTGGAAGGATTTAGGACTCAATCGCAATTCAGGTCTACTTCGAAGTCCTACTTGAAGTTTGATTTGAAATGGGGTCAACCCTAAAGCTGCATGAAATGATAGCTCAATCGGGACTCCGAATTCAAACCCTACAGAGAGCTAGAATTAGGGTTGAGAGAACGGAGCCATCTCTGGTAGATGAAAAGTCCCCAAACTCCATAAATAGCCTCAAAGGGAAGAACCCTAGCTCCTTGCCCAATCTCAAAAATTTTGGGGATATTTAAAAGCCTAGCTACAGTTCAAACTCGAATCAAGCCCTAATCGGGATTTGAATGTAAACCTAGACCAAATAGTGCCCAAACCAATTCAAATCTTTTCAGTAGATCCCAAATAATCTTTTGAGTGCCCTATAAAAATTTCAGAAGTTTTAGAGCTATTTGGGAACATAAAATGACGTGAGGAACCATTCTGGAATTCAAATAATTAAAAAGGATTCTAAAACCCTAAAGGGTCCTGGGCCGAAACCCGCCCGGTCAGCCCACCAGAGCAGCCCGCTCGACCCCGCCGCCCAAAACCCACTTTCCCAGCCCCGCCTTTGCGCCTTCTCCACGAGGAAGCGCCCCGAGGGCAGTGCGCCTTCGCCCGCTCCCCGTCAGCCGCGTGGGGCCCGCCCGTCAGCTCGCCCACGCCACGTCCCGGCCGCTGGTACGCCGACGAGGGCGGTGCCCCGTTCCGACCAGCGCTGTCCGAGCACCGCGCCGCCCCATAAAGCCCCCATCCCGACAGCCCTCCTCTCCCTCGCTTCCCCCCACCGGAAAACCCTAACCCTAGATCTACTCCTCCCCGAGCTCCAGCGTCGCCTTGCCGCCTTCGTCTCCGGCTCCGACGTCCAACTCCGGCGAGGCATCGCCACTGCCTCAGTGCCTCCCGAGCTCGATCTCTCCTTCCCCGAGCTTCCTCTCGTCTTCCCTAACCGCCCCATCCCCTTTTCTCTGCAGATCCGAGCTCCGAAGCCATCCATCGCCGGCAACCCGAGCTCACCCGTGTTCCTCGCCGTCGCCAGCTCGCCCCCGTCCACCCTAGCCTCCCTGAGCAACCGCATCATCTTCTCGGTGAGCTTCCGGTGCTTGGCACCCCTTCCTCGAGCTTGTCCGGGTTCTGTAGCTCGCTCCGGTGGGTCTCTGGCAAGCTCTCCGCCGCCTGAGCCCCCTCTCCGGCCGGACCCGAGCGAGACACAGGAGAGAGAGAGAGAGAGGGAGTAGACACGGGTAGAGCCGACGCGTGGCAGCTCGGGACTGGCTGGCTGAGTCCAATCAGCCCTGTCCCGGGCCCACCTATAAGCCGGTGAAGTTTAGTTTAGGGTTTAGGCGGGTGGGTTTGCTCGGGTGTGTGTAGGAGTTAGGGTTTGGGCGTTGGGTAGGTTTCGGGTGGTGTTAGCAGTTAGGGTTAGGATTTCGATTAAAAATGCGACAAACTTCAAACACACGTAACTTTCAAACCGTAAGTCGGATTTCAGTAAATTTTATATATTTGGAAACCTCGTAAAAATCTCTACGATTTGGTCAGATCAAAAGTTCATTTTGAGCACATGCACAGTAGGTTCTTCAGGGTTTAATCTTAAGAATCCGCAGAACTTCAAACATGCATAACTTTTAGACCATAACTCAGAATTTGACAATTTTTATATAACTGGAATCCTCTCGGGATTCCCTATGATTGGTTGAAAGAAAACTTCAATTCAAGCACATGCACTGCAGGTCCCCCAAGGGTTCGAATCGTAGTTCCTCATATTCTTCGATCATCCCATAAACCCTAATGCGACGACGATACCTTCGGTTCCATTGAGTTCAGTGGCATTAGAGTCGTGTCCCTGCATACGTTTGAGATATCAACCTTTACAATGTGATCACCTACTAAGCACCACCACCTTTAGCCCTAATTCGACACTACCCCAGTGGGCACGCATGCACGATAGCTTCCACGATGTAACCCTAACCCAATATCGTATGACCTTTAACATGCACGTTTGGTAGGACCAGTACCTAGGTTCATCATGTATCACCCCCCTAAAACACTCGCTAGTTCCTATTATCTCATATCGGCACAAAACCCTAATTCAACAGATCGTAGCTCTGACTCAGGAGGTTTCAAGTGCGTCGAACCCCTGCTTCGCCTTACTTTCACACTACCAACTTATTCAACCTCGTCACCCTTTCCGCCCCTAACAGTGTTAACCCTAAGTGCCTATCGCACCATAACCTGACATGCATGCATGGTAGGATAATGACATGGAGGATAATGACTTGGTAGGATAACGACAGGTCGATCAAACCTAACACCTGGATCGCGTCAGTCACCCTAGAGTTATACACATCCGCACACCACCTTAAACACCTATATCTAGCGTTGTCCATTCATCATGCATACATGCTGAGTCTTATGGTTTTCTTTTACCGTTTCTTTCCGGCACTTCGAATCGTTCGCAACAGGACTCGAAGAGGTAGACCACCAGGCTCACAACCTCACGCAAGATCAGGAATTCTATGACCAAGGCAAGCAGAGCTTGTTGCATCTTTTAATTATTCAGTACCTGTTTTTACCTATCAATATGTGGATGTTTGTCTCATCATTTGTACATTGTGATTGGGTTCGGTTCAACTAGCATGGTTAGGGTATGTTGCACGTTATGTCTAGCTATGGTTGAACTTGATCCGATGCACTAAATATTTGAACCCACTAAGGTGAGATGTGAGAGCCGAAGGGAAAGTGTCCGATGGATAAAGTTGGTATCATTTGGACCCCGGCTGTTGCGACCAGGTGTAAGAAGTTGTCGCGATACCAACCCTGAGGAGACTCCATCGTGATAACTCCCCTTGTCACGCGTGGACATTAGCGGCATCGAGACTGGGGTGTAGTTGAGATAAGACTAAGACCCTTGGAGCCTTATAACCTCCAAGGGTTAAGGCACTCTTTGCACTCAGGGTGATCGGTGCCGGTAATGGTCCGAGAGATAAAATGAATGTGTGGTCGTGGTGGTTCATTGTCAATTTGGGATATGTTCTGCCCCAAGTAGTTGGGAGATGGATGGCAGGTGAGAGCCACCGTATTTATATTTTGAGTTGCACATGTGACTAGTGAGTACCATCACGTTCCTCCATTAAGTGGTATGGGATCTGGCTTGGCAGTGGTCTGCTTTGATGTATTGTTCTTCCGTCAGTGAATTGTTCGTGTGTTTATGCTTGGTTATCTAGAATTGCACCATGTTTACTTTTGGTTATACTAGTATGTGTAGGACATCTAATCAAGCACGAATAAGTCTTGCGAGTACCTTCGTACTCATCTAGGATATTCCTAGATCATTGCAGGTGAGCCAGTGGTCGAGGATTACTACAATACCGCCTAGCTTCCGGTTTCCTTGGTTGGCTATTGATTCAGGGACTTTTGTGGCTTTTGGGTCAGCGGTAAATGTGCCGCTGTGGGACTCATTTACAATTCTTCCGCTGTCGTTGAATTACTCTGTACTCGGATATGTTTCCGGTTATGACCGACTGATGTAATTTTAAAGTCCGACGTGGACAGTTAGTTTATTATCATAATTAGTGCTTTGTTGTGATATCCGAGTTGTTATTCGGGCTGCCCATACACACTGCGTGTATAATATGAAGTGTATGGGTATGCCGTGAAGGGTTACGGCTGTTCCTCTTTTTACTATGTCGAGCAGGAATCGGTTGAGTGACCCGCTGGCCGAGATGCTGTGCCGGCCAGGCAGGGTGTGGGCGTGTTCTACCGGGCTTTCGAGCGACCCACTAGCTTCCGAGCTAGGTTAGGGTGTGGGTAGAATCGCCGGGCTCCTCCGACCTTGTTTGTCGTGGTAGGATTCGGGAACGACTCTAAACCCTCACTAGATCAGGGAATCGTATGTGGTTCTGGGAAGTTTGGTCGCTTCCGGCTGGCTTGCGTTGGGCAGGTGTCAGATCACTTCGCCTCGGTGTGCACGGCGCAGGTACCGTGCCACCAAGTCGACTGGTCCTCCGGCCCTTGGCGACCGTTCGTGCCCCTAATCATATGTGATTCCCGGGTCCGTGACAAGACTTGGTATCAGAGCCGAGCTGACCATAGGAAGCCAATTGCAGGTGGTCGTTAGTTAGGACTCGGCAATGTCGAGAAAACTATTTGCAAAATTAAAAACCTATATTTAAAATTAGTAAGTAGACTGCTTTTTATTCCTTATCCTCCCCGCTCTTAGTTCTGAAGCCCCTTCCCTGTCGCTCCGGTTTTACGTTTGTGGCTAACCTTAACCCTGTTGTCTGCTCTGCCAGATGGATTCCTCACAGCTGATGCATGCCACCCATGCCCTGGATGTTGATGGATTTCCAGAAGTACTCCTGTACATGCTCCGAGAGCTTGCATTTCCACACCTCCCGGAGTATCTGATACATAGAGCCGACCTAGGGTTTGGACTGTAGGAGTATCGGGCACGCGTGTTCATCAACCCCCGTGACAGTGACCCTCCACATCAGCCACGCTTCTTCAACGGATATGGAGCTGAGTTGGAGTCTGCCGTCCAGGATGCGGCCTACTCAGCCATTTGTCATCTTCGCCATGAACTTCCGGGCCTTGCCGAAGGCCCCTTCGCCTACTTTCCGTCACGTACTCCGACGGAGGAAGTGGCTCCATATGAGACTTCACCCGGGAACCCAATGTGGCCTTGGCCCACTTGGGACGTCTGGTCCGAACCCTGGACACAGCGTATCGAGCCTGTGCTTTCGAGTTGAGGCGGTATCGGCACCATCTCATCATCTCCCTACGGCTCGCACAGCACAAGGAAATTTCTTTGCTCCCCCTCCACACTTCTGGACTGGCGAGGGCATCTACTCAGTCTATGAAGTTGGCCAGTGGGATGTACCAGTACCCATCAGTGGGAGGAGTAGAGCTTGGATTTCGCCCTGATATTTTACGTTCCAGGACATTGGCGGGCAGCACCCGACGCGTCCCCACTGTCCTTCCTCCGCATGGACATGGGATTCCATTGTTTCACACTCTGCTTCCTCTCCCCGACGATTTGGAGGCCTATGAGATTCGTCGCCGCAGTGCAGAAGGTCCATATAGTCCTTAGTGTGATTTGTATTTTGGAATGTAAGGTGAAACCGTGAGGTCAGGTCTTAGGGGATCTTTTGGAGAATTGTAACTGGATATCCATGGCTGCAATTTTGGAACATTACCCCGTTTAGTTCACTAAAAGAGTGATCTAAACCGCAGCCTTTGTATGAACCTTGTTGATCGTAGTAATACCTTCGTGTGTCAGCGTCAACCTTTCCTCGCAATTGTTGTACCTCATTTTCCCGTGAAAATGTGTATCAAATGATGTGCCACATCTTTGGTTACCTTGTTATACCCTTGTGAAATATCTTTGAATTCCCAAGTCTCCAATTCCATTATCTCATCCGGTGTCTTCTGATTTCAGCACCATGGCATCTGGAAACCGTGGAGCCGCTCGCGGGCGTCGTGAGCGTGAAGAAGAGGAAGTGCCACCTCCACCTCAGCAACCTAATGTGGTGGACTTGTTAGTCGCCCAGAACCGAATCCTTGAGCAACTCGCGCGCAGTCAAGACGAGATTGCTATTGCTATGGTGCGCAACTCCCAGCATCTCGTGGACAAGGCGACCGGTGGGAAAGCAAAGGAGCTAGTCCTCGACAAGCCCCGCAAGCGCGGGAGAAAGACGCAAGAATCTGGTGGAAGCAGTTCGCAGAAACCCCGTGTGTGGCAGTCGCCACCGCCTCACTCTTGGAATCGTCTCCACAAAAGCCGCAAAGTGTTGCTCCTCGTCCCCAGAGCGGACAACCGCAACCTTCATTTGATCGGAGTAAGATCAAGTGCTATAGCTGCGGAAAAATGGAGCACTTTGCCAATGGCTGCACTTTGCCACGCCAGCGGTGCCTTTGCTCCCAAAGTGCAGCCAGGACATTAGCCCTGTCTCCCGGAAGAACCGTCGCAGCCTGCCCTGGATTGGAGCAAGATTAAGTGTTATAGTTGCGAGAAAATGGGGCATTTCGCAAGCCGTTGTTTTGCTTCGCGCTCGAAAAAGCCCTATGCCCCCAAAGTGCAGCAAGGCCTTCAGTCTCGTCCCCAAGGAGGGCAGTCGCAACCCGTCAGGGATTTGAGCAAGGTAGAATGCTACAATTGCGGAAAAATGGGGCACTATGCAAATCGTTGCTCTCTTCCGCGCATGGGGCACATCTTTGCCCCCAACTTGCAGCAAGTCGGACCAGCCAGTGGAGGACCTCAAGTTAAGAAACCAGTCCCCAATCAGCCTCAGGCCGTCGGCCATGGCGGATGAACCATGTCACCGCTGAAGAAGCGCAGTATGTACTAGAGGAAGTGTTGGGTACGCCTCTCGTTAACTCCACTCCTGCTGCCATTCTTTTTCAAGTTTTAGGAAACATCTCATTCCTTTGTATCCAGCAAGTTTGCACAGGATAGCCATATTCCGGCATCAGTATTGCATTATTCCCAGTTTGACCACTCTTAACCGCGTAGGAGCTCAGATCAAGCTGGAAGACGGTCTGTTCTATCTTAACCGTTTAAGTTCCTAAAAGTGCTTCGAAGATCTAGAATTGCTTTTGTGCATACCATATATACCTGTTTCTGCGAATAATCCAGTGTATATATGCGTCTGTACTCGGTACCCCAGAATGCTTTCATGCGCACCTAGAACACCAATACGGAGTCTGGCCAACTCCTCGTTGCTGGCATTCCAGAGGAAAGTTGCATGCCATGCTGGCCATGCACAACGACCCCTCTCTTTCCACGTCCCTCCACCTCATGGATTCCCTATCCATGGGTAATCCGATCATTTGGTGGTCATCCCTATATTCCAAGCCTGAACCGGAGCGCGAAGAACCTTAAGTATGGTGCCCGATGGACCCTGTCATCTCCTAATCTGCCCCACCCGATTAATTACAAGACTATTTACCTTCTTGTTTTTACTGGGAAAAATACAACAAAGATTCTAGAGAATCTAGCTTAACAGCCAAATCAAGAATACTTCGTACCATAGCTCCCCCTAAACCACGCACGAGGAATGGTATAGAGAAAACGGAAGTAAGGAAGTTGAACGAACGATCAAATAGAGCAGAGAGATAAACAACAGAAGGAAAGGATGGATACGCATAATAGCACCAACCCGGCGGTGCAGTGGCAAGTTTCGAGGACCAAAGAGGCACAAACCACTCATTTAGGTTGCCATCTGCATTATCCCAGCTACCTAAGATCTTTCGGATACCCTAGATGGAATCCCGCCACCGAGTTCCCAAGATAAGACAACCACGCAAAGATCGGACACCCAGCACGTAACCTCGGCGGAATAGAATATGAAACCTGAAAAGCCTTTCAGATGCCCCAATCCTACTCCCGATCTTTCTCCCCAAGTAATCATAACAGATACTTCGATTGCTTCGAAGTCGCTACCCTCACTGTCCTCGTCAGCCTTGTTGGAGCAGAGATAGCTGGTCGTCATGGCCTCTCTCACTCAAACCAACGATCTTGAATTCTGAATTTGCAGGACTGACAAGGTCCTTGCACCCTTACCCTCCCAGAATACGGTTATTATTGAAAATAATAACTTGATCTAGTTTTCTCTTTCCAGAACTGGTGTAGAAGTCAAATAGTGATCCCACGACTCGCCATCCGCAACACAAGGACCTAATCTTCCATGAAACCTGTAATACCCAAATCAGACAATCTAGGTTTCGACTTGCATTCATGCATACATAGCATTCATCATTCTGTATAAACACACACACACACCTGATTAAAACTAAAATACTATATGATGAAACTCTATTGAATATGTACATATCTCATCCTCGATGGATAAAATTGCAAACACCAATCAACTTATTCGAAGGATCTGAGATCCACCCGATGACTCATCAATGCTAGTTTCCCTTCCTTCTCCCCCGGAGTCTTCACCTCAAGCCGTCCCCAAACTGCTGCTAAACTCCCAGTCTGATAGAAGTGTTCGACTCCAAAAGCCACACGAAGTGACAACTCCATCGAGACGTCCGATCTCAAACCCTAGAGTGTCGAAGGTTAGGGTTAAGTGAAAAGAGCAAATTCCAGTGGGTGCAAAGAATCCCAAGTTGCCTAATTAGCTTTCAGAATAGAAACCCTAGTCCCTTATCAATTTACAGAAACCTTGGAAATATTTAAAGTTGACTATAGTCTAAATCCAATATGAAGCCCTAAATTCAAAATTTAATTCAAACCTAGACCAAATATTGTCCAAACCCATTCAAATCTCTCCAGTAGGTCCTCTATAATGTGTTGAAGACCCTGTCAAAATTTCAGAATTTTCGGAGGTGTTTTGGAGCATGAAATAACAAGGGGAATAGAGCTGGTATTCAAGAAATTAAAAAGAGAAACTGGAAAACCCTAAATGAGCTCGGGCCGAAACCAACCAGGCCGGCTGGGCCGGCCCACCAACTCCTGCCGCACCCTCCTCTCTCCCCTGTCTTGCGCCCCCACCCGTCAGCCCCTCACCGTTCCTCCCTCTCCCCTGCGCATGGGGCCCGCTGCCAGAGCTCCTGCTCCACGTCGCCGCCGGCCAGAGGCCGTGGTGGGCGGCGCTCCACCAGCATCCCGACAGCCGCCGCCCCATTTAAGGGCCGTTCGGACCGCAGCCCTCTTCCCATCTCCACTGCCCGAACCCCAGCTTCTCCTCCTCAAAACCCTAAGAGCTCTCCGGCCACCGGTTCTTCCCCACCTCCGGTGATACCTCCGGCGAGCCCGGGGGGCAACTCGGGCCCCTCCCCAAGCTCCTTTCTTGCTCACTGAGCTTCTCCATGCTCCCCTTCTCACCTATTCTCCTTCCCTCCTCGCAGATCTGAGCCGAGGTGCTCCCCGCCGTGACCATCTTCTCCGGCTCCGGTCGTCAACTCCGGTGAGCGATTCCCTAGCAACTGAAGCCCCCGAGCTCCCCTTCTTCATTCCCGAGCACCCCTACCTTCCACCTCACCTCCCCATCTCACCATTTTTGCAGATCTTCGCTCGGGAACCCCTCGCCGCGCCGACCACTCTCCGCCGCCACTCCAGTTCGACGTCAGCTCACCCCCGGCCTCCGTCCGCCGTCTAACTACCGAGCATCAGCACCGGGTGAGCCTCTGGTGACTCTGCCGCCCCCCATCTCGAGCTTCCCCTGCTAAGGCCCTAGTCCGGCCACCTCCGGCGAGGTCGCCGCCGCCCTAAGCCACCGGTCCAAGAGGACCAGAGAGAGAGAGAGAGAGAGGAGATCAGGGGAGAATGAGGTGGCGCCCTCCTGTTGGTTAAGCCTGCCCCGTAGGCAGCTGACTGGGAATTAGCTGCCCAGTCAGCACTGCAGCCAGGCCCCACGTGTAAGCCAGAGAAGGATTAAGGTGTGGGATCTGAGGGTAGAAATTGTTGGGTACGCGTAGGAGTTTGATTTAGGCACGGGGTACATCTCGGGTGGATGTAGCATTTAAGTTGGCGCAGATTAGGGTTAGAGTTGGATTGTTTTTTCCGATAAAATTCAAACGACGATATCTCTTGATCCGTAAATCGGATTTGAGCAAACTTGGACTTTCTGGAATCCTCGTGAAAAGCTCTACGATTTGGCTGGAACACAACCTTGATTTGAGCACATGCACGGAAGGATATTAGGGTTAGTATATTTCGGCTTCTCGGATTAACCCAAGTGTCGATCAACCCCAGCTTAGCGACCAAAGATCCGATTCGAGTGATTCCAGTCACGTGGTCTCACATCACGAACCATCTTCCTAATAAGAACATTCCAACCGTGGTCATGCACAATAAATAGTAACCTCCCATCCTTAGCCCTAACTCAAAGTTACACCCGTTATCGCACATGCATGAGAAATCAACAACGAAACCCTAAAATCTTATCTTGCGAACCTGAATGTACATAATGGGTGAAATCGTTACCTAGGTTCAACTTATACCACCCCTACCACCCTAGCTAGTCTTGTTATCGTAGATTTGGCGAAAACCCTAACCTAACACCTGTAACCCCGAACATATAGTGTTAGTAGCTTTAAACTTGTGTCCTCGCCTACTTTCGCGATATATATATATATAACATTGAAACATAATCACCCACTAATGCACTCGCTAGTTCCTACTATTCTAACTCAGCACCAAACCCTAACACGACAGATCGTCACTCCGACCCAGGAGTTTACCAGTGCGTTGAACTCCTGTTTCAGCCTACCTTCACCCTACCGACCCCATTAGCTTTAATACCATGCCTTGCTACTAACGACACAACTCTAAACCCATCGGAGCCCCTTAACCTGCCATGCATGCATTCTAGCTAGCTACCACACACAAGCCTCTGATGAGCTAACCCAAAATCTTGCACAAAGTAATAATTCCTCGACAACCACTGTACACCGTAAGCGCATGTAGCTCGCATCAATCATACATGCATACATGTTGGTTGTTAAAGCATTTCCTTTCTCGCTCTTTTCCGGTACCGCTCGCTGCAGAGCCTGAAGGAGAATACCACCCGACTTACGACTCCCCGCAAGCTCAGTGGCAACCAGATCAAGGCAAGCAGAGCTTGTTGCATTTTACCTTCCGTACTCTTGTGTATGCCCTCTTTTATGTGTGCTTATATGTGTATGTCTCCGTTGTACGTCATAAGGGTATGTTTAGTTTGGATGTCATTAGGAGATGTTAAGCACATTATACGAGCAGGATGGGTCTCACGTCGAGAACATCTGCTGGCTCTTCAACCCAAATCATTAAGTGAGTTGTGAGAGCCGAGGGCGTGCACAATGGGTACGGTTGGTGCTAATTGCAGCATGAAGGCGACCCAGGAGCTCGAAGTTTTGTCGCCGTACCAGCCTTATCTTCAGTGTGTCACCATCCCTTATAACACGGATCGTTAGCGAGAACCAAGACTGAGGTATAGTGACATAAGCCTCCACGCCCCTTGGAGGATCATTACCTCCTTGCGGTTATGCACTCATGTATATCGTCAGGGGTTGGGTTGTCGGTAACGGTCCGAGAGATCAAGTCACAATGTGTCTTTGTTGGATAAATTGGATCTTGACAAGTGGTGGATAAGTCGGATTCTGACAATGCGTCCTTGAATGATCAATTCGGATTAATTACGTATCAGGGATGATTAAATTTGGAGTGGTTAGGGGCTGCCATTTGGATTTGGAATTGGTTAACTGAGTCGATCGGATTGGATATATATACATAGGTTGCCCCATTGGATTTGGACTCGATGAATCGGATTTGGGGCGATTGGTTTATGATATGATTGTTTATCTGAATTAATTTGTTATTTACCTTGTCCTTATTTGCCCTGTTGATGCCATGTTATTAATTTTGTATATTGTTACTCTGAGAAGCATCATGTTTACCTTCTGCTAAACTAGTATGTGTAGGACATTTAATCAAGCACGATTAAGCCTTGCGAGTACTTTTGTACTCACCTAGGTTATTCCTAGAGCTTGCAGGTGAGCCGATGGACCGGGATTATTTCGAATACCGTCTGAAGTAGTGTTTCCTCGGTAGTGTTTGACTCATGGGATAGATGTGGATTTTGGTCAGCGGTCACTATGCCGCCGTGGGTCTCATTTATTTTGCTTCCGCTGTTGTTTAACTTCTCCGTACTCGGATATGTGTTTGGATATACAGACTATTGTAATATGTCGTCCTGTCGTGGGCAGTTATTATTAATATCGTAATGTAGAGTTTGTACTGTGGTATCCGAGTTGTTACTTGCGGTTGTCCATGTACAATGCGTGTATGTGATGAAGTATATGGGCAACTGTGCAGTGGTATTATTGCGTGCTAGGACTGCGTTTCGTGATGGCAGAGGTGAGCGAACCACTAGTCCGTGCAGCTTTGGTTGGGCCGATCCAGGGGATTCGTCCCGTACTCGCTAAGCCTCCCATGACCGTCACGCCTCGCGCTGACGGCAGAGCAGAGCTGGATTCCCCCCAGAGTTGCACCTCGAGGCTAGGCTAGGTTAGGTTGAGGGGATACATATCCCGAGCTCTAGTCCTCCTATGACTATCGCGGAGCACAGGCTTATCCCGCGGTATTACCCCTTCACTGGTATCGGGAATCTATTTGTGGTTCTGGGAAGATTGGTCGCTTCCGGCCGGCTCGCATGTGGCGGGTGTCGGATCGTCCTGCCTCGGTGCGTACGGCGCAGGTACCGTGCCACCGGGCTGACGTGTCCTTCGGTCCTTGGCGACTTCGCTTTCCCCTAATCACATGTGGATTCCGGGTCCGTGACAAAACCCATGGATCTCTGCTATCCATCTATTCCGGTAGCATAAGCCTTCGTTGTCATTCTGACGAACCCAAATGAACAGAAACCTGCCTGGTTTGTTTACAAAGTACGACTTAGATCACCTGGTCAAGGTTGAGCATCAGAGACCAGCAGGCGTGTTGCAACCCCTCCTCGACCCCACGATGGAAATTTGACGGAATGGAGCATAAAACCCGGAACCATACCGCTCAGCTCTTCGGAATCCGATGGAGCAACCACACCGAAGATGAAGCTAAGTGGGAATCATGAAGATTGGCTCATGACCGACCTCCCATCCTTGTTTGCCGAACGATAGAGATCTCGGGTCGAGATCTTTTTAAGGGGGGTAGGTTTTGTAATACCCAGATTCGATAATTAGGGTTTGTCTCGCATCCATGCATACATTTCATTATATTCGTGCACGTAAACACCCACACACACACCCTATTTAAACTAAAATGCAATAATAGGAAACTTTATAGAATATGTACATATCTCATCCTCAGCGGATAACCTCGCAAACACCAATCAACTTGTTTGAAGCGTCAGATAGCAACTCTAACATTAGCATGTGGAGTGATCAGTGATTCCGTCGATGAATCCCCTTACACGAACCTTTCCTCTTTTCTTCTCGGATTCCTTATCCCGAGCCCTCTTGCATCGTCACTCAAACTTAGGGTTAGGAAACATTTGGGGAAAGGAGGACCAAATCATAATGGATCGATTAGGTCAAGCCCCGGTGGGTGAAGAGTTGCAAAACCATGTTGTTAGCCTCGATTATGCAAACCCTAGTTCCACTTAGGTATTAGAGATTTTGGAAGGATTTAGGACTCAATCGCAATTCAGGTCTACTTCGAAGTCCTACTTGAAGTTTGATTTGAAATGGGGTCAACCCTAAAGCTGCATGAAATGATAGCTCAATCGGGACTCCGAATTCAAACCCTACAGAGAGCTAGAATTAGGGTTGAGAGAATGGAGCCATCTCTGGTAGATGAAAGTCCCCAAACTCATAATAGCCTCAAAGGGAAGAACCCTAGCTCCTTGCCCAATCTCAAAATTTTTGGGGATATTTAAAAGCCTAGCTACAGTTCAAACTCGAATCAAGCCCTAATCGGGATTTGAATGTAAACCTAGACCAAACAGTGCCCAAACCAATTCAAATCTTTTCAGTAGATCCAAATAATCTTTTGAGTGCCCTATAAAAATTTCAGAAGTTTTAGAGCTATTTGGGAACATAAAATGACGTGAGGAACCGTTCTGGAATTCAAATAATTAAAAAGGATTCTAAAACCCCAAAGGGTCCTGGGCCGAAACCCGCCCGGTCGGCCCACCAGAGCAGCCCGCTCGACCCCGCCGCCCAAAACCCGCTTTCCCAGCCCTGCCTTTGCGCCTTCTCCACGAGGAAGCGCCCCGAGGGCAGTGCGCCTTCGCCCGCTCCCCGTCAGCCGCGTGGGGCCCGCCCGTCAGCTCACCCACGCCATGTCCCGGCCGCCGGTACGCCGACGAGGGCGGTGCCCCGTTCCGACCAGCGCTGTCCGAGCACCGTGCTGCCCCATAAAGCCCCCCATCCCGACAGCCCTCCTCTCCCTCGCTTCGGAAAACCTAACCCTAGATCTACTCCTCCCCGAGCTCCAGCGTCGCCTTGCCGCCTTCGTCTCCGGCTCCGACGTCCAACTCCGGCGAGGCATCGCCACTGCCTCAGTGCCTCCCGAGCTCGATCTCTCCTTCCCCGAGCTTCCTCTCGTCTTCCCTAACCGCCCCATCCCCTTTTCTCTGCAGATCCGAGCTCCGAAGCCATCCATCGCCGGCAACCCGAGCTCACCCGTGTTCCTCGCCGTCGCCAGCTCGCCCCCGTCCACCCTAGCCTCCCCGAGCAACCGCATCATCTTCTCGGTGAGCTTCCGGTGCTTGGCACCCTTCCCCGAGCTTGTCCGGGTTTTGTAGCTCGCTCCCGGTCGGTCTCCGGCAAGCTCTCCGCCACCTGAGCCCCCTCTCCGGCCGGACCCGAGCGAGACACAGGAGAGAGAGAGAGAGAGAGAGGGAGTAGACACGGGTAGAGCCGACGCGTGGCAGCTCGGGACTGGCTGGCCGAGTCCAATCAGCCCTGTCCCGGGCCCACCTGTAAGCCGGTGAAGTTTAGTTTAGGGTTTAGGCGGGTGGGTTTGCTCGGGTGTGTGTAGGAGTTAGGGTTTGGGCGTTGGGTAGGTTTCGGGGTGGTGTTAGCAGTTAGGGTTAGGATTTCGATTAAAAATGCGACAAATTTCAAACACACATAACTTTCAAACCGTAAGTCGGATTTCAGTAAATTTATATATTTGGAAACCTCGTAAAATCTCTATGATTTGGTCGGATTAAAAGTTCATTTTGAGCACATGCACAGTAGGTTATTTAGGGTTTAATCTTAAGAATATGCAGAACTTCAAACATGCATAACTTTTAGACCATAACTCGGAATTTGACATTTTTATATAACTGGAATCCTCTCGGGATTCCCTATGATTTGGTTGAAAGAAAACTTCAAGTCGAGCACATGCACTGCAGGTCCCCCCAAGGGTTCGAATCGTAGTTCCTCATATTCTTTCGATCATCCCATAAACCCTAATGCGACGACGATACCTTCGGTTCCATTGAGTTCAGTGGCATTAGAGTCGTATCCCCGCATACGTTCGAGATATCAACCTTTACAATGTGATCGCCTACTAAGCACCACCACCTTTAGCCCTAATTCGACACTACCCCAGTGGGCACGCATGCACGATAGCTTCCACGATGTAACCCTAACCCAATACCGTATGACCTTTAACATGCACGTTTGGTAGGACCAGTACCTAGGTTCATCATGTATCACCCCCCTAAAACACTCGCTAGTTCCTATTATCTCATATCGGCACAAAACCCTAATTCAACAGATCGTAGCTCCGACTCAGGAGGTTTCAAGTGCGTCGAACCCCTGCTTCGCCTTTGTCACGGACCCGGAATTGCATATGATTAGGGGAACGCGAAGTCGCCAAGGACCGAAGGACTCGTCAGCCCGGTGGCACGGTACCTGCGCCGTACGCACCAAGACGGAACGATCCGACACCCGCCACTTGCGAGCCGGCCGGAAGCGACCAATCTTCCCAAAACCACATACGATTCCGTGACCCGGTGAAGGTTTAGAGTCGTTCCCAATTACTACCAGACGAAACAAGGACGGAGGAGCCCGGCAGTTCTACCCACCCCCTAACCTAGCTCGAAGGCTAGTGGGTCGCTCGAAAGCCCGGTAGAACGACCACACCCCTGCCTGGCCGGCACAGCATCTCAGCCAGCGGGTCACTCAACCGATTCCTGCATCGGCCTAGTAACAAGAGGTACAACCGTAACCCTTCACGGCATACCCATACGCTTCATATCATACACGAATTGCATAGGGCAGCCCGAATAACAACTCGGATATCACAACAAAAACTCTACATTACGATATTAAGCTAATTGTCCACATCGGACTTCAAGTTTACATCAGCCGTCCATAACCGGAAACATATCCGAGTACGGAGAAAGTTAAACGACAGCGGAAGAACAGTAATGAGACCCACAGCGGTGCGTATGACCGCTGACCAAAATCCACAGAAACCCCTGAGCCGATAGCCAACCAAGGAAAAGAATCATGCACTAGTCATCATCGAAGAACTCTTCGACCTCTGGCTCACCTGCAATGATCTAGGAAAGTCCTAGGTGAGTACAAGGTACTCGCAAGTCTTATTCGTGCTTGATTAGACGTCCTAAGCATACTAGTATAACATAATTACGCATGATGCATATACGATTAACAAAATCTAGACAATACCAGTAATCTATCAACATCACGAGGAATAACATGAGATCACCAACAACTCAGATTTTCATATATCTCAATTCAGGGGGCGTGATGGTAACCACTAGTCACATGTGCTCGAAATATAAACTCAGTGGATCACTTGCCATCTCCCAGTTACGTGGGACAATATTCACATCAGCTCCCAGTTACGTGGGGCAATAATCTCATCTCAATATCTCCACATTGACAGTGTACCATCACGACCACACCTCAATTTAATCTCTCGGACCGTTACCGGCAGACGATCACCCTGAGTGCAAAGAGTGCCTTATCCTTGGAGGTTGCAAGGCTCCAAGGGTCTTAGTCTTACCTCAACTACACCCCAGCATCGCTGTCGCTAACGTCCACGCGTGACAAGGGGAGTAATCACGATGGAGTCACCTCAGGGTTGGTATCGCGACAACTTCTTCCCCCCGGTCGCAACATGCTCCTCCAGTGATACCAACTTTATCCATCTGACACTTTCCCTTCGACTCTCACATCTCACTTCAATATGTTCCAGTAATTAGTTCATCAGTTTAACTTTAACCATGACCAGGACCTAATTCACCGCATATCCTAGTCATGCTAGTTTAACCGATGTCGACCGCAAGTTCTAAGTAACAATCCATACATCACATATAGATAAGTAAGAACAAGTACTGAACAAATAAAAGATGCAACAAGCTCTGCTTGCCTGGTTGCTTGGGGAAGTACGGGAAGCATGCGCGAGAATTCCAAAACACTCAAACACCGGTAGGAAGCAAGCGACCTCTAAAAAGGGGAAAAGCAACCCTAAGAGACTAATTTGAAAATGACAAACATGCACGGATGCAATTGACATGAATGCAACTACGGTGGATTAAAAATAAAGTATACAAGTACATCGGCAGGTTAATATTCATTCAGATTTTGGGGTTGGGTTTTAGTTGTGGTACAGCTTTAATCACGGATGAACCTAGGATATGGACGCATGCATGGGATACGATATACAATTAAGGAGAAAGGCTTTAAACCTGTAATTAGGGTTAGGGTTTATTTGATTGATTCGTTGTCGTAGGTGAGAACATGGGTGTCGCGATTGTTTTCTAGCCATTAGGCGAATTGTGATACTAGCATCTTAAGTTTGGCTGTTAAGCTAGATTCTCTAGGTTCATATTTTTGGAGATCGTTTATATTCTTTTACGAGTTCTACAAGTTTAATCATGTTTAGCATTTCCTGTCTTCTTCTCAATAAAGAACAAAGTATTGTATACCTTATTCCCAATATTATCTCATCATCTACCAACAAGGGGGTTTGTCACGTCATCCTTAGACATATAAGACATTCATTGGATAGCACCTTGTCCAACCGAGACTATATGTAGCTAAGGCATTAGTTTCAACTAACCTAGCACTAATATCCTACAGGGATTGAGGTTTATCGGTCATTCATATTTGCATGAGTCATGCTTCTATTAGGGTGTGTATCAAATGAGCTAACTACTAGTTAGCAGACCTTGCATATCAAACAAGTTGGACACTACCTAATTAGCTCTAATCCATAGCTAATCTAGAGTTTGTTACCTATTTCCATATGTCATAGAACTAGGTACTCCTTTCCTTTCATCTAAACTCAATAGCACCTAGTGTATGAGATTATTCCTGTGAGTATATCTTGCTAGCCTACGGATTCATTTAAACGAGATATAGATGTGAAGCCTAATATTATTTCCTTACTTGTGTCTAGCGCTAAGGGACGTTGTCAGTTGTAAACGAGCCATCAGTAGGTATATGTAAGGGTACCGTTGAGTTGACCTTTTTTTAAAATCAACCGGTTGTGACAACCACTAAGTTAGTTAGTGCACTGGATTATAATGACATCTAGCATTCACCCGAGCATCATACGGATTAATTAATAACTAGTTGGTCTTAACCGTGAACTCGCGGCTTGAGTTAAATGGATGGTTTAGCCTCATTCGCTGATTTCTAAAAGACGTCGGATCCATTAACTTTATGAATCGGTTATTAAATATTATGAGAGCCTACGTTGTCTTTAACGCAAAATTGACTGAGGTCATTAACGCAAGCGATCAACGAGATGTCAGCGCATCCGATGTGTCGTTTAATGGTTATTTACACTAGCAGCCAATGATCTGCACATTTCAATTGAATCCTTTCTCTAATTAGTATTCGATTCCTGGGATAACAACTCTGATCCTATTGTTATTATTATTATTAAGATGTATATATATATATACACAGCTTATACCCAGTGAAGCATTGGTTAAGCTGAACAGTGATCTCCTCATGTCAACGTGAACTATTCAGGGAACTAGAGCGTGTTGTATTGTCGCTATCCGGTACCATCGTTGCTAAGGAAAACTAACCGTCGGTATCAATTAATTAGCACATCAATGTGGTATTTACAAACTAAGCATCAATTGAACATCTCGGTTGAATCCAGTTCATCCTGAAAGGAACAAGTCGCAATCGAGTCCATATCCGACCGCTAATGGCAGAACCCCAGAACAGAGGAGAGGGAAGGGAGGAGGTCATTGGTCGCAGCCTCACCTCGAAGGCATGCTGCAGTTCAGATCGGGCAGGAAGAAGAGAAGGCGATGATGGAGTCGCCGGCGGTCAGCGTAGCTCGGCGGCGCTTGGATCTCCAGGGGTGAAGTCGATGGCGGCGAGCCTTGAGCTCGGCATGATGCGGAAAGGCGGGTCGGCTGCTCCGGCAGGGTGACGCGGGTTGTGCCGCTCGGATCGGCCGAAGCTCCAGACGGCGTGGGCCTCGGCAGCAGGGCGAGCTCCGATGGCGTTGAAGAAAACATGGCCGACGGTGGCGCGCTGGTCGAGAGGAGGTGGCGCATGGAGGAGGAGGCATGACCGGCGGGGAGCTTGGGCTTGGGGAAGGCCAGTGCTCACCGGCCGGTGGAGATGGCCGGCGGCCAAGGGCATGGGAAGCCGGCTGAAATGCGAGAGCGGCAAGGCCTTGGAGAGGCGGCGGCGGAACAAGCAGAGGGGAGGAGGCGCACAGGGGGCTAGGCGGGGCGGCGGCGTTTCTTGGGGGAGCAAGTGCTGCCGGCGGGAGACTAGGGCGGCGCGGCCGAGCAGAGGGGCGGCGGCGTGGTGCAGAGGCGCGGGTAGGGGGAGGTTGGCCGGCGGCGCGCGGGGCGGCGATGGGGATAGAGGGAGCGGCGGCGGCGCACCAGGGAGGAGGAGGCGGTGGCCGGCGCAGCTAGGGGCTTGGGAGGCCGGCGCGGATGGCGGGGTGGGTGGCGGCGCTGCTGGGGTGGTTTTGCTAGGAGAGATCGGCCTGGGGAGGTCCGGCCAGAGGGCGGCGCGGGGAGCTCCCCGGGCGGGATGGCGCTTGGTGGGGCAAGGGGAGGAACCGGCGGGGAGAGCACGGGAGCAGCAGCCTAGGAGGAGTCGTTGAGGGGAGAAAAATTTGGGGAAGAAGAAATTGGGGAGTGGTCTGCTGCTGTACCGCGTGGAGAAGAAAAAGGGCTGCATGCGAGCTACGTGGAAGGGAAAGACTGCAGCTGTGGCAAGGTGGAGAAAAGGAGGCCTGCACGCGGTAAGGAAAATAAAAACACTCTGCTGGGTGGGACCCACGGCCAGAAAAATTATTTCTTTTCCCTTTCCTTTTATCCGTTGTATTTCTGGTTATTCCAATTCAGGTTTAATTTCGGTTGTAATTGACTCAGCGTATAGTTTCAAAATTTCATGAATCTCGTGAGAATTCTTAAGCAATGATCCCTGTGCTTCAACCACTGATATAAAACTAATACCCGTACGTTAGTATCTCCTTAATAAAAGTCGAGTAGGGTTAATTTTAAAAGTTTTATCTAACGCCGATTCCATGTCATGCCTTCTCGGGTTTTTTCAGGTCGAACCAATCTAAAAGGTCTGAACATACAAGTGAGTTCAATTGGCTCGTACAAGTTTTTGATAGCTAAAATGGTTAGAACATGTATAACTTTTGAATCGTGAGTTTTAGCGGCATGAGTTTCACCGTTCTGTTTCACATCGATTCTAAGCCACATATTAGGGTTTTCGAGTTGAGCCAATTCGACCAGTCTAAATGCATGCATGTCAATGGAAGAAATCGTTTTTGTTCGCAACATTTACACTGACCTTATATTTGATAATAGGGTCGCTACAGCCTTACTTTCACACTACCAACTTATTCAACCTCGTCACCCTTTCCGCCCCTAACAGCGTTACCCTAAGTGCCTATCGCACCATAACCTGACATGCATGCATGGTAGGATAACGACATAGAGGATAATGACTTGGTAGGATAACGACAGGTCGATCAAACCTAACACCTGGATCGCGTCAGTCACCCTAGAGTTATACACATCCGCACACCACCTTAAACACCTATATCTAGCGTTGTCCATTCATCATGCATACATGCTGAGTCTTATGGTTTTCTTTTACCGTTTCTTTCCGGCACTTCGAATCGTTCGCAACAGGACTCGAAGAGGTAGACCACCAGGCTCACAACCTCACGCAAGATCAGGAATTCTATGACCAAGGCAAGCAGAGCTTGTTGCATCTTTTAATTATTCAGTACCTGTTTTTACCTATCAATATGTGGATGTTTGTACTCGGATATGTTTCCGTTATGACCGACTGATGTAATTTTAAAGTCCGACGTGGACAGTTAGTTTATTATCATAATTAGTGTTTTGTTGTGATATCCGAGTTGTTATTCGGGCTGCCCATACACACTGCGTGTATAATATGAAGTGTATGGGTATGCGTGAAGGGTTACGGCTGTTCCTCTTTTTACTATGTCGAGCAGGAATCGGTTGAGTGACCCACTGGTCGAGATGCTGTGCCGACCAGGCAGGGTGTGGGCGTGTTCTACCGGGCTTTCGAGCAACCCACTAGCTTCCGAGCTAGGTTAGGGTGTGGGTAGAATCGCCGGGCTCCTCCGACCTTGTTTGTCGTGGTAGGATTCGGGAACGACTCTAAACCCTCACTGGATCAGGGAATCGTATGTGGTTCTGGGAAGTTTGGTCGCTTCCGGCCGGCTTGCGTTGGGCAAGTGTCGGATCACTCCGCCTCGGTGTGCACGGCGCAGGTACCGTGCCACCAAGTCAACTGGTCCTCCAGCCCTTGGCGACCGTTCGTTCCCCTAATCATATGTGATTCCCGGGTCCGTGACAGCTACTTTATCCCTCTTTATAGTACAAATGTTTCCTAAGTACTCAAGAAAACTAGCAAACCTAGGCTTCAACTTCCACCAACTGTAGTCATGGCTCTTGACGCATCAAGCAACCTTCACCTTGCTTGCAACTCCTTGCACAGCACCAGCTTCTTCACAGCTGTGGCACAGCTACCCAGCGCTGCTATCTTCTTGTCCTGGGAAACCACCTTTGTACTTTTGGGTGGTTATCCTTTCTGGATGACTCTTCTTCCTGGAACCTAATCATCCTGCTTACACTCATTGTAAACATTAGATTCCAGTTTGGCTTGCCATTTACCATCAAAAGCATTTAGGGGCCTAGATACTCTTTCAATCTCCCTCTTTTTTGTGGTTAGTGGCAACCCATTCAATATTATCAAATAATATACGAATGAGTGGTACATGTGTAGGTTGTTAGAATATACTCCCCCTGAAGCTGTGCATAAAAGATTTGCTTTTGGAATGCAAATGCACAGATTTGAATTGTAACTGTCGACGATCGGTAGACCATCGATCTTACGGTATTCGTGGAACTGTGATACTTGGGGGGTAGGGACCTCTAGGGCACAAGGCCAAGAGACTGACAGCAAGGAAACACCCTTTTTATACAGGTTCAGGCCTCCCTCAGGATAACAATCCTACGTCCTGTTCGTATATATTGATCAGAGAATTGTCTTACAAGGGATGTGTATGTTAGTGGCTATCCTAGGCCTAATCGTAGACTAATCCGACTAGTCCTGTTGAGCTCGACTCCTTCGAGGTGGCGGATCCTCTCGTAGGAATAGTTAGGGCTTCTGGATCTGGAAAGACTTGTCCTCTCCTAAGAGCTTGCTGACCCTTTTATAGGGGGTTCATATAGTCGTAACGGTCATGGACTTTGACTCGGGTATGACTCTGGCTTCCTTAAACATCAGGATCGCCTCCCTAGTTTAAAGGGTATCTTCCCTTCTTACGAGGGGTTGCCTTATCGTCCTGGGATCCTTACCTGTTACGTGGTGCACTCCGATAATCCAAGGAATCGTATATGGATATTCCTAATATACAGGATACTGTACTATCTATCGTCAAGCCCCCCATCAGTACGTGAAGTGAGGTCATGACCATTTTGTAAGAAATCTGCCCTTGTCGAGGTACAATTCCGAGTAGACGAAAACGGGTACTTCTTCGACAACCTCCCCGAGTAGGCACTGTCTCTACCGGGTAGTCGGGATGTTTTGGTCAGAGTAAACTTCCGAGTAATCCGAGTTATTTTCTAGGTTCGCTTCCCGAGAACTTTTTTTGGTTTAATCTGATCCACTGATCATAGACACGCGTTCGCCTGGCAGATTTCTAGGAAACCGAAACTGTCTGGCAGAATTTTCACGTGGTGATGAAGAATCTTTCCTTTTTCTACATTACTGCACCGGCTGACGTTAGCCTAGGCATTACGCGCTCAGCGGGGTCGTGGGTTGTCACACTCATGTTTTCCCACGCACGTCGTCTCGCATGCGGGAAAAGTAACTGTTCCGCATTTAATGCGATGGAACAGATCGTGCCGTTAACCGCGCTTTGCTCAGGCGCAATTCAAATCTTTTAAGAGACTGAGATTTGGGATTTTGCCCGCATTGCTCTCCGCCTCTTAGCATTCTTGTCTTCTTCCTTGCGCTCCTACGTTCAAACTCCCACCTCGTCATTTCCGATCACCATCAACGACTATGGGGAAGAAGAGTGCCGCAAGGAAGTCTCCTGAGCCCCAGAAGCCAGTGGAGGATCCTTCGGGAGGGCCGATTTCCGTCATTCCCGAGTTTGAGGCCTCGGTAATGGATTCCGCCGCCCTCAAGAAGCTAGTGACGAAGGAGGTCATCCTCCCGGAGGTGTTCGTGCCTCACCGGGAGGCCATGAAGGAGACGGTCCCGAGTCCAGACATAACCTGGACCGTCTTCTTCGCGGACTTCTATCGGTGCGGCTTCCAATTACCGCCCTCACATTTCTCCTCCTCATCCTCCAATTCTACGGGCTCGAGTTGATCCACCTCAATCCGAACTCGGTCTTGATGCTGGCGGTCTTCACACACCTATGCGAGGCCTATCTCGGCATCAGGCCGAGCCTAGAGCTGTGGAGGTACTACTACAACCTCCGCCGGATGAAAGTCAGCGGCGGAGGAGTCGTCGGCGGCACCGGATTCTGACTCCGGGAAGGGAGGAAGGACGCCTACATCTTCTCTTCCTGCAAATCTTCATGGTCGAGCTGGCAGTCGAGGTGGTTTCTATTGCCAGCCCCCACTCTCTTCAGGGATCCACTACCGCGGGCTGGAGCCTCTCCCGACAAAGTGCTGGTCGGAGGCCTCGAAGGAAACCAAGTGGCTAAAAGCCCTCGTTGGCGACATCGCCAATCTCGCCAACAGAGGCTTGTCGGCGTGGGATGTCACCGAGGACTTCCTTCGGTGCCGAATCAGCCCCCTTCGGTCGAGGGTCGACCCTGCTTGGGTGGTCCCAGAAGGCAAGGACCAGACTAGGGACTTCGACTCCGGTGAGTATCTAAACTCCTTAGTGTCGTTCTTAGTCGGGAACCTGTTCTTACCCGTCAAAAATTTTAATTGGTTCTCTAGATCTTTCCCCGAGGAGCTTCAAAACAGGCTGAACAACCTATTCGAGCAATCTCCTCAGGATGGGCGGACCGACGTGCCCTTGTCGATCCCCAACCTTAGCCCTGAAGAACAAAGGGAGATCTTTTCGGTGAGTCCATGGTTTCTATTTTGTCTGGTCGTGGCTTGTTTGTGTGGCGCTTCTAACGCCACGCGGGTTCTTTTGCAGCGAGTAGGCCGCGGGCTCCCAACTCGGAGGTTGAGCGGGCTGGCGCCCCCGTTCAGGAGAAGAGGTTGAGGTCCTCGGTGTGACCTCTCCGATCCCGAGTGTCGGAGGTTCGTCTGAGGCCGAGGCAACGGTGGAAGCTACCTGAGCGAAGCCTCCTACTCGGGCTCCTTCACCCCCGCCAAGCCCCCAACCCCAGGTACAAACTGGTGCTCGACTAAATTTTTCCCTTTAATTTTTCATGAATGGCGGGAATAAGTAGTCGGGATACAGGGTTCGAGTGATCCCTGCCCGAGGAGTCGGTGCCTTCCACCACACCTACTCGCATGGAGGAGGTCGTGCCGGTTGTAGGCCCTCCTGCGGACAAGGGAAAGTTGCCGCTGGTGCCCACCGAAAAGCAGAGCTTGGAGGTGCCGGCGTAGGGAACATCACCACTGGCGAAATGCCACCGGTAAGTCTTCTTCTCGGTCTTTTTTTTGAAATCTCTCTTTCTTCTTACTTTTACCTCTTGGAGGCTGATGAAACTGCTTCTTCCGACTAGGGTGACCATCCGCCCAACCGGAGCTGTGGTAGAGGAGCAGGCCCGGCGAAGATGCCGACGCCGTCCTTGGTCGCACAGACTAAGCTCCCCACACCGGGGGCGTCGGCGCCTGGAGGCGTCGATATTTACTCCACGCTACAGGTGATCCGAGGAGTTAGTAGTAAAATACTTATATACCCGGTACTAACTTTGTGTTTCGACAGCGCATCCTTCCCTTGATTCCTCTGCTCCAGAGGGCACAAACCGAGCTGGAGGTGCACCGGGCGGAGAATGAGGAGGTAAAAAGTGACTCGAAGAATCCGGGAGATGGTAGGTGGAGAAGGAGGCACTGGAAAAGCGTCTCGCGGACTTCGAGCAGCGGCGGGCGGAGGACGCGGTCGAGCTCCGAGAAGCGAAGGCCCGCCTCTCCGAGGCAGAGTCTTCTCTAAGCCGGAGTTGAGCATACGCTGGGAAGCTGGAGGAGGATCTCGACTAGGCTCTTCATGCGCTCGAGAGAGCGCTCGTGGAGGTTGGGGTCACCGTCTTTCCCAGCCCTCCAGGGGCTATTCGTCTGGTGGAGCTGGTGGCGTTCGTCTCATGTCTTGAAGCCCGTTGTCGAGAAGCTCCTCGACGAGGAGCTCAAGCAAGGGATGCGGGACACCCTGGCCTGCGCCTTAGCCCTCCTCAAATGCCGGTACCCAGAGTTATCTCTGGAGGCCCTTGATGCCGATCTGCCGGAGGATGAGGAAGAGAAGCTTCTCGGCACCATGTAGAGTGCTGCCAATGCTTTTGCGGACTGGGTTCAGGCACCCAGTTTTCCTGAATGACTCTTGTAGTCAAAAACTGTGATTAGTAACTTGTGCTCTTAATCGGTGTGTTTTTCATTTTCTGAAGACTTGTTGCTCTCTTGCTTTGTGAATGTCGGACGCGAGGGTTTTCGTAGACTTAGTCGAACCCGTCGTCCCCTTCCCTTGACTTAGGATTTGTGAGTTGTGCTATTTACCACTGCTGCGATCGACCAGGCCTTAGGTTTAGTCGGATGGAGGGCTTCGTGGCTTCTCGTCATCAGTAAATGCGATAAGGGGTCCTCGTACAGCTTTTTGTGGCCGTAGCGACAACTCACGTTTCCTCGTTGCTGGGGTGCTAGACGTAAGCTAGTAAGTTCTATGTTTTCCCTCTTGGCGACCACATTACACTCTATCCGTGATACCTTCTGTTCAAACTAGTCGAGGATGTGGATAAGCGGGCGGGTTCTATTGGCTTAGTCATATTCGCACCTTCTCTTCTTCCTTCACTTGTGGTTGGGGGACTTTGCCACGAAACCGGGGAGCTTAGTCGACCAGGCCTTAGGTCTGGTCAAGTGGGGGCTCAGTGGCTTCCCCTGTCACCTGCAGACGCGTTAAGGGGTCTTCCTTGCGTCCCTGACAGTTGCAGCACGGAACCCTTTCCTTTTGTTCTGGTCGAGTCGTTGGTTACATTTATGCATAAGCCAGTTTTTGGTGCCACATACTTATCCAGCCCCCGACTGTCTTATTCGAGAAGTTTCTCAGATAGGCAGTCTGGAAGAAATCTTACCTAGAAAGATTTGATATTTATAAAAGCCGTGAATTGACTAAGGTATCCTTTACAAGCTATTGTAAGAAAAAATTGCTAGAAAACTTAAAAAATCATCCCCTCCTTCAGAGTTGTCATCGGTTGCTCTAGGGACTCCTGTGCTCTTTGTCGTGACCTGCTGTAGAGCTTTGTCGAGACCTGCTGTAGAAGCTTTGTCAAGTGTGCGTGCTAGGCGACGGCGCCCGGAGCATCTTATCATCAGCTTGTTCGTAGCTTGATGAATTTGAGGATGGAGCTGGCGCGACTTGAGACAAACTGACGGTCGGAGGGGTGATGACTATACGATCTTACTGAAGGTGCTTGGACTAGGAAATCTCTAAGGGACTCGATTATCTTCTTACCGCTAACTTGAGTGACCTGGATCGGGCGGCTTCTCCTGTGGAGCTGTTGTCCTGCTGAGGAGAAGGCCCTTTTGCCCTGGTCCCGAACTAGTCGTGGGACCTATTCTCTAATTTGGAGGGGGTGTTATCCGATATTGTCACCCGCAGTCGCGGTGGAAGTCTTGTTGACGTGGGGATGCGCGTAACGGCGTCGGGATCTGCTTCCCTGTTTGAGATTTGATGCTTTTCTGCGAGGTCGAGACTGCTCTTGTCGTAGAGTAGTGCTTCCTGGGAGGAGCTTTTTATCGTGTGGATGCCCTTTGGGCCAGGCATCTTCATGCACTGGTAAGCATAGGGCGTTACTGCCATGAATTTGGCCAGGGTTGGGCGCCCCAAGATGGCATTGTACGCTGTTTCAAAGTCGACTACATCGAACAGGATTTTTTCTGTTTGGAAGTTCTCTGGTGTACTAAAGGTAACCGGGAGTGTGACCTGCCCGATTGGCGTGGCCAATGAGCCTAGGACGATACCGTGGAATGCCTGTGTCACTATTTGGACCGACGATCATGGCACTTGCATGACATCGAGAGCGTTGGCGAATAGGATGTTGAGGGAGCTTCCTCCGTCCATTAGCACTCGGCCTACTCGGCAGTTGTTGATCTTTGGTTCAACAACGATCGGGTATCGTCCTGGTCAAGCACAATTCTCGGGGCAATCTGCTTGGTCAAATGTGATAGTGACCTCCGACCACTTGATCGCCCGAGGGACTCGCGGTACACTCGCGAGAACTTCTTGGGCAATCGCTTTATATTGCCTCTTTGACTCATAGGAAGCCAAGCCCCCAAATATATGCTCGATCGCTCTAACATGCCCCTGGAATGGCTCAGGGGCAGAGTCATCGTCATTGGAAGTCGTGTCCCGACTATTATTTGCGACCTACAAGTTTTCCTCACAGAACTTCTCTCTTTCCTCCTTGAGGTACTTCTTGAAAATGCAGCACTGACGGAGATCATGCGAATCGGTCTGGTGGAAGTTGCTCCAGAGCTTGGATGGCTTGTCGAAGGAATTGGTCTGCTTGTCCTTTGGGCGTGGTCGCTAGGTACGTTTCTCGGGAGGTCAGTCATTATCTCCTCGGCTTTAGCTCTCTTTTCCCTACTCCCTCTAGAGGACTTCTTGTTGCGTTTTGTCTTCCTTGAATCGTCTCTGGTCTGGAGGGGAGAATTGATCGTCCTGCCCCATTGTTGCTTGATGTAGCGTAGGGTTTCCTCCGCACAGGCAGCCTTTTCTACCAAGTCCATGAGCTGTGTCATGGTTTTTTGTGGATGCTTGATCAAGTCGTGCGTGCACATCTCGTTTCTGCTGCCCCAAGTGAAGGCATGGATGACGTCCGAGTCAGTTATCTCAGGTATAGTGTTGCGGATAGCACTAAATCTTTTAGTGAATTCTCAGAGAGTCTCGTCTGGTTGTTGGATGACTAGGAACAAGTCGTCAACTCGGCCAGGGCATGTGAAGGTACCTTGGAAGTTTTTCGAGAAGCATGTCACAAAGTTGTCCCCAGGAGCGGATCGTTCCTGGGGGTAGGTTCGTCAACCAAGTCCTGGCGGCTCCTCTGAGAGCGGTCGGGAGATAGTTGGCCATAACCTTCTTGTTCCTGCCTGCGGCCTCGATCATCATAGTGTAGATTTGCAGGAATTCTACAGGATTCGTGGTGCCATCGTACGACTCTAAGGCCCCAGGCTTGAAACAAGATGGCCAGCGCATACAAATGTCGGAGCTCTTGGGATAGCGCTTGGCACCCATTGATAGTTCTCCGATAAGGCGCATTCTCGCCACTGTTCGGGGTTGGAGACCGTCCCCAAACGTTGGCATGGTGTCTGTGGTCTCTCCGAGGGGCTGATTATTCTCGTTGGCACCTTTGGAAATGGCGCTCGTTGATCTGGTCGCGGAGGTCGACGTGTGGTTCCCCCTAGGGAGACCTGTTCCTAGGATGTGGTCCTTCTCTGTCATATTCCTCTGGTCGAGGAGGGGTTTTCCCTCGAGTGGAGCTGCATGTCACCAATTGAGCCCGAGAAGATTCGGCTTGGTTCTGGGCCTGTTGTAGGTCAGCCCCCAGCCGTTGTAGCCACTGCCTTCCCTCGGGTGTCGACAAGCCTGCCACTGGTGGTCGTGACAGCAGATCGTGCACCACGGCGAGCCTCCGAGCGATTCGGGACATGTACTCCCTCGTCCCTGGAGGGCTTCTGTCTGCTGCCGTAGGCAAATTCCCGTTCCTGGGGGAGTAGCCATCGGGCTACGACGTCGCGAGCCCCCATGCTGATCTTGATCCTCGAGCTCTTCACGACCATCATCGATCACGAGAACTACTGGAAAATCTAGATTAGATTGGGTGTAGTCCAACCCCATCATGTTATCCTCATTGGACACGATGTGAGTGGGATCATGATCGTCTGGATGATCAGAGGTTGCAGGCGACAGCCCGGACATTGGGCTGGTCGCTCCTGTAGGGAGGTTGTCGGTTAACACCAACTTCCCCTTGAAGGCCCTGGTGCACTCGGTCCTGAAGCGACCTGCTTCGCAATCCGAGTCCTCACCAGGGGAGTATTCTCCAAAATCCATGCGGTCTGTTACCGGATATGGGTCTACAGGGCTGAAGTTGTCGTAGAGACCCTGGTCCGAGTACCCAGTACGGCGCACGGGGGCGATCGGATTTCCCACCGAAACTGCTTCTTCCTTCTCGGGTTGGACCGGTAAGGGCTATGCAGTCAGCATAATGGGCTGATCATGGCTATTTGCGCGTCTTGCTGACTCTGATTCTTCCTAGATGGCTTGAGCCGGAGAGATCCCCACGGTCGGCGCCATCTGTCGACGATCGGTAGACCGCTGATCTTACGATATTTGTGGAACTATGATACTGGGGGTAGGGACCTCTAGGGCACAAGGCCAAGAGGTCTGACAGCAAGGAAACGCCCTTTTTATACAGGTTTGGGCTTCCCTTAGGATAACAACCCTACGTCCTGTTCGTATATATTGATCAGAGAATTGTCTTACAAGAGATGTGTATGTTAGTGGCTATCCTAGACCTAATCGTAGACTAATCCGACTAGTCGTGCTGAGCTCGACTCCTTCGAGGTGGCAGATCTTCTCATAGGAATAGTTAGGGCTTCTGGATCTAGAAAGACCTGTCCTCCCCTAAGGGATTGCTGACCCTTTTATAGGGGGTTCATCTAGTCGTACTGGTCATGGACTTTGACTTGGGTAAGACTCTAGCTTCCTTAAACATCGAGATCGCCTCCCTAGTTTAAAGGGTATCTTCCCTCCTTACGAGGGGTTATCTTATCGTCCTGGGATCCTTACCTGGTACGTGGTGCACTTCGGTAATCCAGGGAATCGTATACGGATATTTTCTAATATACGGGATACTGTACTATCCATCGTCAGTAACCATGAGTAGTATTTTCTCACAACTTGTATTTCATCAGTTCAGAGCGTTAAATGAATCATGTGTAATAGATTGAATTGAACTGATAATGATGCAGTTTTTAGAGTTTTTTTTAAAGCATGTTCTAAGCATTCATTAACATGTGTTATGATTAGAGCAAACATATATATATGAAGCAGAATATGTGTGAAGAATCAAAGTATAAATCAGATCAGAGCAAAAACCATTCACACATACCATCACATGATCGTGACAGAATAGCATAGCTCAGAACATAAAGTAAACTGCATCAAAGCATAAAGAAACAACTTAATGTGATCAAGACATAAGGAATCAAAATAAGAAGAACAAGTCTTGATACACAGCAAAACTCTCCACTCCCCCTATATATATCTCCCCCATATATGGTTTTCTCCCCCTAAAGCCCCTAAAGCTTGACTCCCTTCTCTCCCCTTGCTTCTCTCCCCCTTTGACACTAAACACCAGAAATGGGGTTAGGGAAAAGAAACTTCAGGTTGACTTGGATCTCAAGAGTTGAAGAACCTTTGAGAGTTGAGTCTGCATTTGATCAACCTTTGTGTGCAGACTGGTCACTTCTTCTCGGAGCTGGAGATTCTCTTTGCGCAGAGCTGCAAATTGAACAGGCATGATCTAGTTCTGGTAAGCTCTGGCAGCTGCTTGGGACATTATCGAGGAAGAGAGGGTGCCATCTTCTACTACCTGTGTCACAGATACAATCTCAGCTGGGTCAGCTGCAGGATCAACAGCTGTGACACCGGTTGGCACAAGGAGAGAAGAGCCATGGGGTTGTGAAGCTGGATCTTGAGAGGCTACTGGACCAGTTGTGTCACCGAGGGGTGGCACAGGTGAAACACTTGGCTCACCAAAGAGTGCTGGCACAGCCATCTCATCAGGGTGATCATCAGCTTGAGGTCTGAGCTGGGGCTGTCTTCACTGAGATATCAAAAGTTGATTCTGGAAGACCTGTTCTCTAAAGGATCATATACATGACGTATGACCCATACCTCAGCTTAGCCTTCTTATCTTTCTGAACAGCATCAATTTCATGAAAGATGTAACGTGCTACATCAAAATGCTGATTCTTAGTAATATGCACTAAAACCTGCCACACTGGATTGTACACTGCATCTGTGTTGCCTCCGAATGGTGACATTGAGAATCTTTACCAAATGTTTGGCCGTGATGGTGATGCTCTTGAAGTACACATGATCTGAAGGGGCATTGGCAGGGAACGTGAAGTTCCTTGGATAGAACTTTCCTCTTTCAGCATTGGAGACTGGCTCTAATTTGAATAGATTAGGCATTCCAGGCTCCACAGGTGCATTAAACAGGCTATTGAACTCTGGAGCTGTAATGGATAGCATTTTCCCCTAGTTCTCTAGAGCATGACATCTTGATTTTCTTGTTCTAACCCACACAATGGCATAGAACTCCTTGATCACTTCAGGATCATAGCCTTGTTGAAGATTGCATAGTAACTCAAGGCCTGCTGCTTCAATCAAAGATGGAAGAGCGCGCAGCCTAGAGTCTGTGAGAGCATCTCAATCAATAACTTTGCAATCTATAAACCCTTTGGATGACAAGATTTCATGATAGACCCCCTTTTAATTGTCATTGTGAAACCTAGAGTCAGAGCAAACTGGTTCAATGTATTCCTTGTCATCTGTGAAGTATAGACAGGTTGATCTCATTTTATATAAGCACTGGAGCTTAAAGATGCAACCTTGCTCTTAGACTTCTTGGGGTCACTCTTGGGTAGCTTCTTCCAAGTAGATCTGGGCAGGAACTCCGTCTGTCCTTGTTCAGTCCTGAGAGCAAAGGAGAATATATAGCTGTACTTGGATTCCAAGTCCTTCTCATCGTCAGAATTTCCTGGAGAACTATCCTCTTGTTCTGCCTCTGCTACTGCCTCTTGTTCTGACTCTGAGCTGGAGGAAGATTCTTCAACTACATACTCTTTGTCAGAATCTGATTGAGGCTCCCTCGCTCTTGGAGGGGTCACTGAAACACCCCTGCCATCATCTGATAAGCTCTCAGAGCTTTCTTCTTCTTCTGCTGAGTCACTTGCCTGTGCCACAGGTGGGGACTGTGTGAGATGAGCAACAGGTGAAGTGACTTCGGTGTCAACTGGCTATGACATTGATGGCAAAGGCAGTTGTGAAGCTTGCACTAGGGCATCTACTACCTGAGACACAGCTAGTTGAGACAGCTGTGGACTTGGGATCTGAGCAGATCCTGAAGGCTTATCTGTCCCAGCCTTTGGTGATGATGTAGGCGCTTGGGCTACTTCTGCAGCTTGTTCCTCTGTCTCAGACACAAGGAACTACGAAGGGGATATAGGTCTATGCACATCCAGGAATGAGAGTCTCAGTACTGATTGAGCTGGAACTCTTCTTCCTTTTTCTCTAATAAGTATGCATGCTTGCTTTAGCTGCTTCAGCCACCTGTGCCACAGGTGGTGACATCTCCTTCTTTAACTCCTTCAGAGCCTCCTGTTGCTGAACTAGCTATTCTTTCAAAGATGGTTTGGAGCTCTGTGAGGTCTCAGAGATGATTGCGACCTCTACATCTGACTGCTTCTTGGTTTGAGGCTCATCAGAGATTACTACAGTTTCAGATCTCTTCCTCTTGAAACTTGGTACAGGCACGGCTGCAGCTTCTTGTCTGAGATCAGGAGAGAGCAACTTTTGCTTGATTTTGATCTCTGCTAGCAAAGCTTGCCTAGCAAGACTTCTTGGAGTGTTCTTCATTCTGGCAAACAGCTCATTAATCTGTTGTAGAAGGTTACGATCTCTGACATCTTAACATGGAATCGCAATGGGTTTTTGATGCTGAAGCTGATTGAGAGCTGGATGAGAATGCCTTCTGCTTCTCAAGGATTTTCTGTCTTAAATCTTTCTTGGCAGACTCTGAGATGGCTGCCTGTAATTGTAGATGCAAATCTGCTATTTCACATAGAAGGGCTTTATCTGCAGTTGTAGGCTCTTGAAAAGCAATTGAGATTGGCCTGGCCTGCACTGAGAGCTCAAGATTCTTGGCAGTGTATATCATAAGAAGTTGCTTCTTCCCTTTCTCATCTGTTGTTGCACTAATCTGATTTGTGAGTTCGTCCATTTCCTCTAGTAAGAGCTTGTCATTTTCAATGATTGCTTCTTGACTAGATGGATCAGCTTGCTCAGGCTGAGGCTCTTGAATTGTTAGCGTGCCCCTTGATAGCACTACATCTGCAACTGAGGTCTTCTTGACCTTCCTAATTGCTTGCTTTGGCTTAAGCTGAGATGAACTAGACTGTCCAGCCTTAGCTGCTGCTGCAGCAGCTTTCTTTTTAGCAGCTTTCTTCTGCATGTATGCTCTCTGCTGTGCTCTTTTTCTCTGAACAGCTTCTTCTTTCTGTCTCAACCTCTCCCTTTCTTGATCAGAGTCAAAGATAATGATCTCTCTGCTTGACTCTTCGGGATCTGACCATTTGAGACCACTGTCCTCTCTGTCTGACCCTGAAGACATCTATAGAAACGGGATAGATAATAAAGAATGAAGGAAAGAGGTGTTCCTAAATGCAGAAGATAGTAGCTGTGTTGGCCACCTGTGTGAGGTCAAGGTGACACAAGTAAGGACTTAGAACCAAACTAGAGTCTCTGCCCGTTGAATAGGCATGCCTGTGTGATAGGAGAGACCTTAACGGTGACACAACTACGCACAGAGGCGGAAGGCAGATTCCCGAAAGCTAGGGTTTAACAAAGATTTGCCGCTAGGTTTCGAGCTAGATGTTTCCAGAAAGCTAAACAAAGGCTAAACCAACCCTAATCAAGGACAATGTGCTACTGGATTAAGTTCTCGAGCGATTGCATTGATATAACTTTAGGTTGAGCGCAAAGAAGGGTTGGCTCGAGCTTACTTTGATCGAAAACTTGGACGCGGATGAAACGATGCTGGAGCGCCTCGGAAAGCTTCTTTGACGAATTGAAAAAAAATCGAAGGGCCGAATTCACGATTTCGACATAACCTCGAAAGTTTAGCGCTCAGCGGAAGTTTGGGGTTTCTGCGGTTGAACAGGGTTTCATGGGAAATGCGAGTTTCTTTATATAGGCCGAAGGGTTATAAAGTGGCTGTGTCACAGCCGAGTGGATGACCGGTGACACAGGTGAGTCAAGAAGAGTCCCTATGACCTACGGAGTTCAAAAGAATTCAGCTGAGACACAGGTGGATGACTCAGGTGACAAGTTTTTCATCAGGAACACCAAGATAGAGAGAATTTTGGTAAGAGAGAAAGCACTTGAGCACTATCAGAGGGTCCTTATGAAATCTTCCCAATGTCAGTTTGCTAGAAAATCAAACAAGCAAAGCTAAAACTGATAAGAATTGATTTAGAAAACCCAATTAAGATAGGAAACATGCACACAAAAGATGTGCACAAATAGCTCAGTGAAAACTCTCAACTCAAAGCATAGAACACACCTGTGACACAGGTGGGTAACGCAGATGAAAACACAAACAGCATAAACAACATGAACATATGAGCTAGACACCAAGCCAAACATTTTATTGCAAGTTAGAGACATCAATGATATTCAATTCACTCCCCAGAGCAGAGAACCTAGTCTCATCTAAGAGCTTGGTGAATATATCAGCTAATTGTTTTTCAGTCCTTATATGGCACAGCTGTATATCTCCTTTCTCAACATGGTCTCTATGGAAGTGGTGTCTCACTTCTATATGTTTGGATCTTTGGTGGTGTACTGGGTTGTTGGCTAACTTAATTGCACTTTCATTATCACAGAAGAGGGGTACTTGATTAAAAGATATGCTGAAATCTTTTAAGGTCTACCTCATCCACAATAACTGAGCACAATAACTACCAGCAGCTCAGCCTCTGCAGTGGAAAGGGCTACTGAGTTCTGTTTATTGGATGACCAGGACTCCAAGGAGTGCCCTAGGAATTGATAAGTACCTGAGGTGCTTTTTGGTCAACCTTACAACCTGCATAGTCACTATCAGAATAGCCAACTAGCTCAAAATTTGCACCTTTGGGGTACCACAAACCAAACCCTAAAGATTGAATCAAATATCTCAGAATCCTGTGTACTGCCACTCTGTGACAGTCCTTAGGGTTAGCTTGAAATCTAGCACACATGCATACACTTAACATGATATCTGGCCTAGATGCACACAAGTATAGCAAAGAACCTATCATGGACCTAAACTCTTTCTGATCAACAGATTTACATTCAATTTTAAATCCAGATGACCATTAGTTTGTATGGGAGTGTGAATAGGCTTTGCATCCTTCGTGCCAAACTTGGTGATGATGTCCTTGGTGAACTTTTCTTGTGAGATAAAAAGTCCCTTCGTTGAGTTGCTTGATCTGGAGTCCTAGGAAGTACTTGAGCTTTCCATCCATGGACATCTCAAACCTCTTGGTCATCATCTTTCTAAACTCATCACTCATTGAACGGTTAGTACTACCAAATATTATGTCATCGACATAAATTTGGCACACAAATAAGTCATTTCCATTCCTCTTAGTAAAAAGAGTTGTGTCTACTAAGCCCATTTTGAAACTGTTTTGAATTAGAAAATCTTTCAGTGTATCATATCATGTTCTAGGTGCTTGTTTGAGCCCATAAAGAGCTTTGTGCAATTTGAAAACATGTTGTGGTTTCTTAGCATCTTCAAAACCAGGTGGTTGCTCAACATAGACTAATTCAGAAAGTTTACCATTTAAGAAGGCAGACTTCACATCCATCTGATATAGCTTGATGTTATGTTGTGCAGCATAAGCAAGTAGAATTCCGATTGCTTCTAGTCTTGCCACTGGTGCAAAAGTTTCACCAAAGTCTAGACCTTCCACTTCAGTGAAACCTTGAGCACTAATCTGGCCTTGTTCCTCACCACCAGTCCATTTGTATCTTGCTTGTTCCTGAAGACCCATTTTGTTCCAATGGCATTGTGGTCATGGGGTCTTTCCACCAGGGACCAGACTTGATTTCTTTCAAACTGATTCAGCTCTTCATGCATGGCATTTATCCAATCAGCATCCTTGAGAGCTTCATTGACATTCCTGGGTTCAACACTGGAGACAAAAGAGTAATGCTCACAGAAATTTGCAATACGAAACGAGTAGTCACTCCCCTATGTATGGCATCAATGATTTGATCTACAGGGTGATCCTTCTGCAGCCTACTGATCACAAGGGGTTCTGGATCAACCACCTGTGTCACAACTGTTGGTGTTGCCTGTGACACAGCTGGTTCTTCCTGCGACACAGCTGGCTGAGACAGGTCTTCTGCATCCAGTTGATCATTCGTTGGGTTGTACTCGAACTCGATGTCTTGCTCTCCAGTGTCATCACATAGTGGTGGAGCAGGTGGTTCATGATCACTTAGTGAGGCAGATTTCTCCTTGACAGTAGGTCTGATCTCACTAATGGATTTCTTGAGAATATTCTTGCTCCCTACATCATTAGCAACTTGCTCTCCTTGAGAGCCATAAGATTCATCAAAGTCCACATCTATAGATTCTTCAACAACCTTTGTAGAGGTGTTAAAAACCCTATAGGTGTGGGAGTTAGAAGCATAACCAAGGAAGATACCAACATCAGATTTAGCTTCAAACTTAGAGGCGTTTGCTTTTTCTAAGAATGTAGCACTTACAACCAAATACTTTGAAGTATGACAAAGTTGGCTTGTTGTTGGTGAGCAGCTCATATGGAGTCTTCCTGAGTAGTGGATGTAGATAGAGTCTGTTGACTGAGTGGCAGGCAGTGTTGACAGCTTCAGCCCCAAATCTTGGTGAAGTCTTGTACTCATTGAGTAGTGTCCTTGCCATCTCTATCAATGTTCTGTTCTTCCTTTCCACTACACCATTCTACTGTGGGGCATATGGACTTGAGAACTCATGCTTGATTCCATGCTTGTCCAGAAATGCCTCCACCTTAGAATTTTAAAATTCAATCCCATTGTCACTTCTGACTTTGACTAGATTCACCTTCCACTCATTTTGCACTCTAACTATGAGATGCTTAAATTTCTTGTAGACATGTGTCTTCTCCTTAAAAAAAGAACACATTAGTATAGCAAGAAAAATATCTATAATGACAAAGCCATACTTGTTACCATCCCAAGCTCTCATATGTTGTATGATCAAAATGTGTATGAGCTCAAAAGGAGTGGTGGTGGTCATGATGGTCTTAGGACGATGGGTAGCTCCAACTTGCTTGCTGGCTTAACATGAACTGTAGGGCTTGTCCTTCTCGAACTTCACCTTCTCCAAGCCTATGACATAGTCATGTTTGCTTAGCTTGTTAGAAGCTTCATTCCCACATGTCCTAGCCGCCTGTGCCACAGCCAACCAACACCGATCTTGGCCATGAGGCACCATGGAGCTGCTGCAGGCTGTTCATTGAAATTCACAATATATAATTTTCCAGACCTGCATCTGTCGGTGATACGGGGACCAGGGTCCCCTAATCCGCTGGCAAAGGACCAACTTGATACCACGTCGCCAAGGGCGTAGGAGTTAAGAAGAGGTGATTGGGGGCCCACCCCGAGCACTGTTTCCACTCGGCTAATCGAGGGGTGCCCTGAGTCGTCACATAACGGTGCTTCCCGAGCACCCAAGGTGACTTGGTCCCCCACTCGAGAAGAACCAAGAAGAAGTGCTCGGGGGCTCATCCCGAGCACCCGAGAAGAAGTGTTCGGGGGCACACCCCGAGCACCCGAGGCAACTTGGCCCCCGCTCGGGGCGCCGAGTGCCTCGCCCGGTGGAGCGGCCTAGGGTGCGTGCTCGAGGGCCCCCCGGTCCCGGGAGCCCCGAGCACCCCATGTGGGCCACTTCTCAGTCCACATGGCCCGACAGGCGCACTTAATGCCCGTCTGACGGGCTTGTCTACTCCAAGTCCGCTGCAGTGGACATGATGGCGAACCCTGACAAGTTCCCATCCTCCCAAGAGATAAGCTGCGTCAGCTGTCATTCTTGGCAGGGGATGGGGCGGTCAGACGCCTTTTTGACTTTAAGGGCGCGGCGCCGTACACCCATACACATGCCTTCTGCACCTGGTTCATGGGGCCCAGGTAGTTGCAGGATAGCCCGTGTCAGGAGACGTCCCAGGAAGTCTTCACCTCTTGACACGGCCGCATCATAATGATCTGGTTTCCAACCAAGGCGTGACAGGCGCTATTCCGCTACAGCGAATCTTCAACCACCGGCGTGGCTTGCCCACGCCCGGTTTGTCAGCAACAAGCATTATTGTAATGTATTTACCTTTCGGCCATTGTGGTGACCCCCGGTTATATAAGAGGAGGACCGAGGCCATGCAAGGGGGGCTGATCCATTAGACAACACAACCCTAGGCATCCGAACCCTAGAAGAAGAAGAACAGGAGCACCCATGCTGCTAGTTCATTGTAATCCCTCCACATATTCTCATATATACACACAAAGCAGGACGTAGGGTTTTATACCTAGAAGGTGGCCCAAACCTAGGTAAATCACCGTGTGCTCTCTAGTTTCCCATCCTGCCAAGCTCTAGCTTCGGCGTAGCTCCGTGATCTGGGCTTCCCCGACCGAATCCCAAAGGGGGTCCTTCTGGACCACCGATGCCGGCGTTTAGACGTCGACATCTGGTGCGCCAGGTAGGGGAAGCCACGTTCTCGAAGCTACGCCACTCATGGCAGGCCAGCAGTCATATCCCAGCAGCGAGGACGACTACAGCCATCCGCTTCAGCACGTTCGGAACCCCCTCGAGTGCAGGGGCGCCATGCCGCGCCCAGCGGCACCGCGGCGGCAGACGCTGCGCTGTCACAGTTGCAGCACCCAACGTGCGAGGGCGGATCGCATGCCAGTGCAGCCTCTGTCGAGCTTCCCCAGCCGGTTCGGCGCCGGCTGGATTTCGACGAGCAGGGTGAAGCAGGCGCACTGCATGCCGCGCAGCTTCTCCTCCGGCACCCGCCTGTCCAGGTGGAAGGCATATCTCCTGTGGGGCCCTTGGCTCTAGTAGGTAGCCAACCTGGTCGACACCACTCGCCGTCAGACAACGGTCAGAAGTTCCCATACCTCTTCGAGGCATGGCGGCCCCCCAAGCTGGCCCCTCAGCGGCGCCTCTGTCATTACCGCCACGTCCTCGACGTGGTGAAGCGACGGAGCCCCATGGCGGGTCCCACCATTCGGTTGCCTCTCCTGTTTTAGGAGACGGCCCAGATGTTCGCCACCGCATCAACCAGCGGAGGGAAGGCCAAGTTGCGCGCGTCACCATCGAGCGCCAACGGGAGGAGCGACGTGAGGCAGGGGCTGTCGAGGGCCGGTCATCCTCCGGCCCCGCTGCCAGTCGTACGTGCTCTCCGGTGCGCGTCCGCGCACCGCCGGTCGGGAGGATCGGCACCCCGTTTTACGGAGCAAGCGGTTAGGCTTTTACTCCTGACCTTCGTCGCGTCAGCTGGCCGGAGAAATTTCGGCCCGACCTGTCGTAGAAGTATGATGGCTCTTTCCACCCGGAAGAGTTCCTCCAGATCTACACCACCGCTGTGCAAGCGGCTGGAGGAGCCAAAAAGGTGATGGCCAATTGGTTCCCCATGGGCCTGAAGGACTCTGCCCGTTCATGGCTCATAAACCTTCCCCCGAGCTCAATTCGCTCGTGGGAGGACCTTTGCCACCAGTTCATGGCCAACTTCCAGGGCACTTTCGAGTGCCCCGGCATGGAGAGCGATCTCCACGCCATCAAGCAGCAGCAAGGGGAGACGTTACGGCACTTCATCCAGTGTTTCAGCCTGGTTCGCAACACCATCCCCAAGATTTCTCCTCAAGCAGTTATCGTCGCCTTTAGGCAAGGTGTTAGCGATGAGAAGATGCTTGAGAAGGTGGCTGAGGCTCGCGCATGGCACAGTCCTCGCCCTGACCAACCGACGGTCGAGGTGCAGGTTCCTCCCGGCCCCCCGGGGGGAGAAGAAGAATAAGAAGCGCAAGTCTGAGCCCGTCGCGGCAGCGGACCCCAAGGCGTGAAAGCCGCCGCGCGGCGGATCAGGCGGCGGCAAGAAACCACCCAGGGCCCCCGAGCAGGGCCCTAGCAGGTGGTGTGAAATACATCAAACCGACCGGCACGACCTTTCTGAGTGCCAGACGGTGAAGTTCCTCGCCGAGAGTAACAAGAAGGAGCGTGAGGATCGGCACGAAGGTGGCGACGCCAAGCGCGGTGACGAAGAAGGTGGTCTCGGGTTCCAAGAGCCCGAGGCCATGCCATGCATCAACGGGGGGCGCCTCCACGCCCACTTTATGACATCAGTTCAAGCTGATGGTGCGCGAAGTGTGCTCAGCGACCCCGAGCACCAAGTCGTCCCGACCGCTCAAGTGGTCGGATACCCCGATCAACTTTGACCACTCAGACCATCCCGAGAGCACGTCGGGTGTAGGCCGCCTCCCGTTGGTGGTCTCCTCGACGGTGTGCAACATCAAGGCAACCCGCATGCTAGTCGATGGGGGCGTAGGCCTTAACCTCCTGTCCCCCAAGGTTCTTAGCAAGATGCAGGTGCCACCCAGGCAGCTGAGGCCAACGATGCCGTTTCACGGTGTCACCCTAGGCCTCACCATGCCCCTAGGGCAGGTGTCCCTGATGGTCACGTTCGGGACCAGGGACAACTTCCGGACGGAGAGCGTCGTCTTCGACATCGCCGAATTCGACCTCCTGTATAACGGCATCGTTGGCCGCCTGGCCCTCGCCAAGTTCATGGTAGCGTCCCATTACGCCTACCTCACCATCAAGATGCTTGGGCCCAACGGCACGATCACGGTGCCGGCCGACCTCCAAGGCTCCGTCCTCTGCGCCGAGCAGCTGTTCTCGGCCGCCTTCGCCATGGCCAAAGACGTCGGTGAGAGCCCCGAGTCCTTGGGTCCGCCCTCGACCAAGCTCAATATCGCCGTAGATGACTCCGTCCCCATCAAGGAGGTGGTCCTGGGTGAAGACGTGTCCAGGACCGTCAAAATCGGCGGCCGCTTGGCTACCAAATAGGAAAGCGTGCTCATCGCCTTCCTCCGGGTGAATGCCGACGTGTTTGCTTGGCAACCGTCGGATATGCCCGGGGTCCCTAGGGAGGTGATCGAGCACCACCTCGAAATGCGCCCCGGCGCACATCCCGTTCGGCAGAAGGTGCGCCGTCAAGCACCAGAACACCAGGAGTTCATACGGGCGGAAGTCGGCAAGCTCCTTGCCGCCAGCTTCATCCGTGAAGTCCTCCACCCGGATTGGCTCGCCAACCCCATCGTCATGCCAAAGGCCAACGGCAAGCTGAGAATGTGCGTGGATTACACCGACCTCAACAAGGCATGTCCAAAAGATCCTTTCCCTTTACCTCGCATTGATCAGATAGTCGATTCCACTGCGGGATGCAACCTTTTGTGCTTTCTCGACGCATACTCTGGTTATCACCAGATTAGTATGTCGGTAAAGGATGTGGAAAAAACTTCATTTACAACCCCTGTGGAGACTTATTGCTATGTTCACATGCCTTTTGGGTTGATAACGCTGGGCCTACGTACCAGCGTGCCATGCGCATCACTCTACAATCTCAGATAGGTCGCAACATCGAGGCCTACATCGACGATCTCGTTGTCAAGACAAGAGATCAAGCAACGCTTCTCGAAGATCTTGCGGAGACTTTCAGCAGTCTCCGCACAACTGGCATGAAGCTGAACCCCGAGAAGTGCGTCTTCGGGGTTCCCTCAGGCAAGCTCCTCGGTTTCTTGATCTCGAACCGAGGCATAGAGGCCAACCCCGAGAAGATCCGGGCCATCGACCAGATGCGCCCGCCGTTTCGTCTCAAGGACGTGCAGCGCCTAACAGGCTGCATGGCTGCCTTGGGACGGTTCATCTCCAAGCTCGGGGAGCGAGGCCTCCCGTTGTTCAAACTCCTCAAGAAATCGGACCACTTCGAGTGGACCCCGGAGGCCGAGCAGGCCCTTCAGGGCCTCAGAGATATCTCACCTCGCCTCCGGTCTGGTAGCGCCGAGACCCGAGGAGCCTTTGCTGCTTTGCATCTCGGCCACTCCCCGAGTGGTGAGCGCGGTCCTTGTGGTCGAGCGGGAGGTCGGTCGGAGCTCCTGACGACTCCCGCGAGGACGGAAGCTTTCGGGTCCGAGCTCCCGATAAGCAACAAATCCAAGGAAAAGCCCGGGTCCCAGCTCCCGGCTACCCCCAACAGTCGGGAGTGCTCGGGTTCGAGCTCCTGAATGACCTCGAGCAGTCAGGTGTGCTCGGGGCCAAGCTCCCGACAAATGACGTGTCCAAGGCAAAGCCCGGGTCTGAGCTCCCGGGAAGCCCCGAGCAGTCAGGAGTGCTCAAGGTCGAGTTCGGGTCCGAGCTCCCGGACGAACCCGAGCAGCCAGGAGTGCTTAGGAACAATCTCGACCCCCAGGTCCCGTACTCGGGAAGGTCCCAAGCAAGGGCCGCGTCCAGCAGTGTCCCGTATAATTCGTCAGTGAAGTATTACGCAACGCCAAGACGTGCTACCCGCAAGCCCAGAAGTTGCTCTACGCAATTCTTGTTGCGTCGAGAAAACTACGCCACTACTTCCAAGCGCATGAGGTTTTGGTGGTTACTGCCTACCCCCTCGAGCGTATCCTACACAATCAAGAAGCCACTAGCCGCATGGTCGAGTGGGTGATTGAACTCGCCGAGTTCAACCTCTACTTCGTCAGCAACCGGGCAATCAAAAGCAGAGCTCTAGCTGATTTCGTGGCCGAGTGGACGCCGGTGCCTGAAGACGAAGCGAAAGAATTGTCCGCGAATCCTGGACATAAAGGAGCCGGACACTGGATGGTGCACTTTGATGGATCCCTCACGCTCAAGGGCGCGGGGGCTGGAGTAGTTCTCACCTCCCCGACAGGTGAAGTACTCCAGTACATCGTGCAGCTCTACTTTCGCGCCACCAACAACATGGCCGAGTACGAGGGACTTCTTGCGTGGCTCCGTGCCACCGCGTCCCTCGGAATCAGACGTCTGCTTGTCAAAGGCGACTCTCAGCTGGTCATCAATCAGGTGTCCAAGGAGTACCAATGCTCTGACCCGCAAATGGCGGCGTACCTGAACGAAGTCAGGAAGTTAGAACGACGTTTTGACGGGTTGGAACTCCAACACGTCCCGCGCCGCTACAACGAACGCGCCGACTACCTATCGCGACTGGCATCCTCTCGGGAATCGGTCCCGGCTGGGACCTTTGAAGAAAGGCTCTCCCGGCCGTCCGTCAAGGCTGCCGACCAAGACGAAGGGGGAACCTCGCGCCTAGGCAAGGCTGCCCAAGCAGCACCTTCAGTGGGAAATCCCATCAGGTTGCTGCTGCCTGGCGGGCACGCCGTGCTCGCCACCTGTTCTCAGGAACCTTCCTGGATCGAGATCCAGGGATACCTGAAAGAAAATATGCTTCCCGAAGACGATGCCACAGCGGAAAGTATTGCGCGCCAAGCCAAGCGCTACGCCCTGGTAGATGGGGATCTCTACCGGCGTGGCACCAACGGCGTCTTTCTGAAGTGCATTTCCCAGGAAGAAGGCCGCAACTTGCTCGCGGATGTCCACGAGGGCGAGTGTGGTAGCCATGCATCGTCCCGCACGCTGGTCGGAAAGGCCTTTTGGCAAGGTTTCTACTGGACAATAGCCCTCCAGGATGCCATCGAGCTGGTTCAGCACTGCGAAGCGTGTCAATACCACGCAAAGCAGTCACATCAGCCAGCTCAGGCCCTCCAAACTATCCCCCTGTCATGGCCCTTCGTGGTCTGGAGATTGGACATTATAGGTCCATTCCCCCGAGCAGTCGGGGGCTATGAGCACCTCTACGTCGCCATCGATAAGTTCACCAAGTGGATAAAAGCCGAGCCGGTCGTCAAGATCAACCGACACATGGTAATCAAGTTCATCCGTGGCATTGTGAGCCGCTTCAGAGTACCCAATCGGATCATCACCGACAACGGCATGCAGTTCACAAGTGATGCATTCCTCGAGTACTCCGAAGCCATCGAGGTCAAGATCTGCTTCGCGTTGGTCGCTCATCCTCGCGCCAACGGCCAAGTTGAGTGCGCCAATACTCAAGTCCTCCAAGGGCTCAAGATGTGAACCTTCGATCGGCTCAAGAAGTGTGGTGCTGGTTGGATCGACGAGCTCCCTGCCGTCCTCTGGTCAATCCGGATGTCTCCCAACAGGTCGACCGGAGAGACGCCTTTCTCCCCTTCTAGATCTCCCTCGGCTCCCCTCAGGTCGGAGCCTATTCCGAGGGCGATCAAGAGCGGAGAAGGCTCGAGAACGTCAACTACCTAGAAGAGCACCGATACAGAGCTGCCCTCCGTGCCGCCAGATATCAGTAGAGCCTACGGCGCTATCATCAGTGCCACGTTCGGGCCCGGTTGCTGGAGGTCGGGGATCTAGTACTTCGCCGCGTCCAAACGCGGGAAGGAAAGAACAAACTCTCCCCCATGTGGGAGGGCCCCTACCGAGTGACCGGCGTCTTCCGACCGGGCTCTGTCAGATTGGCCACGAAGGAAGGAATGCCACTGCTCAATGCTTGGAACATCGAGCATCTGCGCAAATTTTATCTGTAAATAGCTCGGGTAAGTTTTTCTTTTTGCATTGGGTCAGATCCCCGAGTAGCAAAGCGAGTCTCGGGAAGTTTCGGGTTCGTCGCCTAATCCCTGGTCACCTTGCTTGGTTCCTACACCCCGGGCACCAGTCCGGCCAAAGCCGCCCCGAGTATCTCACGCGCTCGCACGCATCCTCGGGGGCTCCCTTGTATCATAAGCTATGTCAATAGCAGCAATAATGTTAATATAAGCAATTTTCGCATTTGCAATTACTTGTCAATTTTTCTATTCCCTCGCTTGCTCGCAAAAGAGATCACTCTCACGAGTATCGGGCTCCCATGCGCGAGTAGATCCCTACTGGTCTGCAGTACGAGGAGTCGGGGTAATCTAGTCTCTGTTGGCGAGCTGTCGGCACTCAGTCGACCATTTGTACCCCGAGCACCCCCGAGTCAGCGCAAATAAGCCCCTGACCACCCGTGCTCGGACTGGTCAAATGGCCCCGAGCGCTACCGAGTCTCAGAATACTCGGACATACCTCTCGTACCCACGACCAATCGGTTGACTCAAAAGCCTTCGGGTCCTGGCAGCGGAGAGTTTTAAAAAAACTCAGAGCAGTGGCATCTTTTGCCGGCAGCTTGCTATAATCGCCTATGAGTTTACAGACTGACCATGGTGAAGTTCCCGGGTGACGTTGATGATATCAAATCAAAAACTCAGGACGAAAAGCCTCCATGGATTCGACGCTACTCATGAGCTAAGTTTTTGTGCCATGCTTTCTTGGCTTTAAAGCTTTTTTACCATCTCCGTGAATAGTTCCCCGTGTGCCGCTCGTTCATGAAGCGGGGATGTTCTGGAGCAAGGATGTGAGTCACGGGGAGTGTTCCGGGTCATCGCTCAAAGCCCTGGTCGCCTCGCTTGGTTTCCGAACTTAGCTACGCTACTCACTAAGAAGGTACGGGTAGCAAGGGTCAAGCTCCGAGAGGCATCTTGCATAGGAAGGCAAGATGGGATGAGATTTATAAACATTTTGCAACCAAATGAATTAGGGAAGAAGAAAATCCAGACCTAAGACTGAAGGGGATAAGAAGTAAAATAAACCATACTTATTCTTGTTGAAACTCATTTTTAGTTTTATAAATAATTTTGACAACATCAGATCCTTAGTTAACGACCACCTGCAAAGTTTACCTACAGTCAGCTCGGCTCTGATACCAAGCTGTCACGGACCCGAGAATCACATATGATTAAGGGAAAGGATAATCGCCAAGGACCGAGAAACCAGTCGGCCCGGTGGCATGGTACCTGCGCTGTGCACACCGAAGCGGAGTGGTCCGACACTTGACCAACACACCATAAGCTTACCAATCGTCGTATGGCTTCACTGTTGGTCAAGCCGGTCGAAAGCGACTAAACTTCCCAGAACCACATACAATTTCCTGATCCGGTAAAGGTTTAATGCCACTCTTAAGCCCACTAAGCGAATTGACATCGGAGGAGCCCGACAGCCGCACCCACACCCTAACCCAGCCCGAAGGCTAGTGGGTCACCCGAAGGCCCGGTACGGTTGTCCACACCCTGCCTAGCCGGCACTGCATCTCAGCTAACGGGTCACTCAACGGAAACACTTCGCCGAGCCAACACTAAGGGAAAACATTACCCCTTTATGATCGATTCCATATACTTCAAACATACACGCACTGTATATGGATGATCACAGGTAACAACTTCATATCACAGCTCAAACTCTATTGAGAAGGAGTTAACAGATACATATGTCATAATCTACAATTCGAAGGCTGAATACAGGTTTTCGATTGCAAAAAACAGCAGTGAATACAACAATAAAACACCCGAGGTTGTGTGGAAACCACCTCAAAACAGCCCACAAAATTTCCAAGGAGTCGAAGCCGAAAGCGGTAAACCAAAGCAGTGAACATCAACTCCAAAATGCTCCTGAACCTGCCTAGGATAAACCTAGGTGAGTACAACCACCGTACTCGCAAGTCATTGCTCATCAACTAATCAAAACATGGTATTAACCCTATTTAACAAATGGCTAAGTTTCTCTACTTTTAATAAGTTCAGGTTGCATACAAGTGATAAAGTGAACAACTACACCATTTTAATTTCAGATGTAACAAGACCTTAGCAACAACCAAATAACAGCAAGGAAACCATCATAAACATAGATTATAACAACAACATAGACATGGTAGTAACATATACATCATGGAAATTAACTTTCGGACCAGGCTTCATAAGAAACTTGCAAGCACACATAGATTAGCCACGAAATCATTTTTAACTTATTCGGATCAGCCCACGATCCAATTCTAAAATAACTCGGATCAACTCACGATCCATTTAGCTCATGTGCAAAACAATCAAGCATTACAAACCGTTACCAACGATCCGACAACCTCGGATATAAAGAGTGCATTCCTCGTGGAGTTCACAAGGCTCCACGCGATATCGAGACTTACCTCTAATATATCCTAGTTTCGTTCATTGGTAACGTACAACTTTCTCTCGGGCCTTCACCGCCGACTCAACCACTCGGGTATAACGAGTGCATTCCTCGTGGAGGTTGTGAGGCTCCACGCGGTATCGAGTCTTACCCCAATTATACCATAGTGTTGTTCTCGGTGTCAGGCCTACGCATGTGACAGGGAGTGCTACGATGAAGTAACCTCAGATTGGTATAGCGACAAAACTCTTCAAACACCGGGGGTCGCATTCATGGCATCAAAATATACCAATCGTATTCATCGAGCACACCCTCGGCTCTCACATCTCACCTTATTAAGTTTAAGTGGTTGGGCAACATAAAAACATTTTAATCTCAGCCGTAGCTGCTGCATAACAACAAATCCTACACATACTAGTGCGGTACCTAGCATAAATCGAGCAATCATTCACACAAGCACCAAATCAATTTAACCAATTAATCAAACAGGGATTAACACACTATGTAATGATTAATCAACAAAGCAATGGAGCTTGCCTGGAAGTAGAGTTCATTGAAGTGCCGGAACAATCGGTAGAATGCCAAAACACCCGGACTGGAAAAAGTGAAGGGAAGAACAATGAATAGCAACAAGAGGGGCATGATGCACTGATGATATGTTTTCATACTGATTCTAGGTGAATTATGACACTACACATTTTGTTTTAGCTGTTAAGCTAGATTCTCTAGAATATACCTTTTGTATTTTTCTTAGTGAAGAAAAGAATTTAAAATTTTGCATAATTAGCGGGGTGGCGGTGCTTGAGGATGGCAAGCGGGTCGGTTAATCCTAGATGTTCCCATTGGTCAGCATTCAATTAGGATGGCGTATACAATAAGGATCATCTGACAAATTAAATTGATCCCTCAGGAGTGTAGTTATGAGAATTGTTAGATTAGTCGCTAAGTAGTAGTAATAATTCTATATTTGCTTAGTCGAAACATGCCTGGTTACTTGCATATTTACTTAGGTTGGACATTCAGGTTGCAAGTAAAACTAATGTATATCAGGAGATGGTTTTTCAGAGAGACTTAGAAGATTAAAAGTTTTGCTGGTTAACTACTTAGTTATTGGTACGCACATGCTAACTAATTTGATCTTGTTGAAGTTGAATCTAATTAGCAGCAGATTGAGCATGCACAGGCATGCAGGGACATAGATTGCTAGCACTTGAGCATGCACGCATACAACTGCATGCTCTTCTTTGAGTTGGACATATGCATATCAATTACAATGAATTGAGTTTCGCCAGTAACCCAACTAATACCAACTCTGCCGGTAACTAATCATCAGAGTATTTAGTTGTTTCCTTAACCAAGGTATGCAACTATCTGGAAAGTATTTTTCATGAGATGATTAATCAGTGACAAGCATTAGTGTATCAGCGATGCCAAGTATTGAAACAAGCTGCATCAGCCGGCTATATATACCTAAATGATACATCTAGTAAGCCAATTAGTTGTATTGGGTGTGCTTTAGTCAACAACTAACCAAATGCTTAGCAGTAATCAATTGATTACTAAAGATTAACCGTCGCTTAACTAATCCTAACTAGAAAACAACGACCTCAGTTGGTCGAGCAAGAACTCACCTGGCAATGACGAAAACGAGAAACAGGGGAGGTCGGCTCGGGTTGGAGGAGAGAAACTAGTGAGGCTCGTCGGCACTGGGGGTTGGGGATGGAGGCACCGGTCTTGAGGGAGGCGCCGGCGTGGGCGAGGAAGCCGGGGCGGCGGCGAGTCCCAGAGAGGGTGGCGGCATGGAGGGGAGCCGAGGAGAGGGAGGACCGGCCAGGTGGATGGCGCGCCGACCAGGAGCTTGAAGAAGCGACGAGGTACGCGTAGGGGAGGCAAGCTCGGGCGGGTGTGAGCGGCGATGGAGGGGAGCGGGCGGCTCGCTGCGCTGGAGAGCGGCGGCTTGGGGGCTCGGCTTGCAGCGCCGGTGGAGTAGGGCAGAGGGGCGGCGGCCTCGCCGAGGGTGGCGGCGAGCCCTAGGGGAGGCGAGTGCGGCAGCAGCGAGGTCGAGTGACAGCTGCCGGCTTGTCCGGCCAGGGGCGGGTGGCAAGGCTCAGGCGCGGAGGGTGATGGCGCGGCACGGCCCCGGAGCTCGGGCGGCGGCAGGCGAGCTGAGGGGCCACGCGGGGAGGAGAGGAGGCTGAGGTACCACGCTGGGATGGGGAGGTGAGAGGCCAGCGGCGAGCTTGGAGAGGAGGGAAGCCGGCGGGATAAGAGAGGGGCGGAGGCAGAGGCGAGGCGGAGCGCAGGGGAGAGGCGGGAAGAAGGCGGCGGCGCAACCTGAGGAACGCATGGAGCTTTCTCCTGAGAACACCGAGAAGCTCATGCATGTTGATGTTTCTTGGATGGATTGAATGCACAGGAGGTGGTGAATTAGTGGCATAACATGCATGGCTCGATTCCTTGGTTTTGGATGGGATTCGGAGGAGAGAAGGTATTGGGTTTGCTCTTAGTGTTGAAAGAAATAGAAATGGCAGGAGGAGGAAGATGGCCTGGAGTGAGCTAGTGTACTGGGGTGAGCTGCCTTGAAGGAATCGGTTTGAGGAGGAAAAAGAAATGGGGAATAGGGAAGGGAGCTGCTACGTGGGGGAAAAAAAAGCCGCAGTGTGGGTCCCGTGGGTAGGTAAGGTAAGACCTTTTTCCTTTATTTTGTTTTCCTTCCTGTTTAAATTTTATGTCTATTTAGTTGGAGGGCTGGATCAACAAGAGTTCCATGTTTTCTTTCCACCAATTTTTTGCAAAAGTTCATTTCTGGGGTTGGTCAAAATAGATGACCTACAGATGTGGGGTTTAATAATTCTTGGAGAAGTGAGGACTCTCTCTGAGTTAATGATTTTTAAATTTGTCTAAATGGGTAAGGTTGGGGAAAGAATAATTTGGTTTAGGTACACAACACCATGCCAAAAAATTTCAAGAGCTAAGTCGTTTTAGGATTCATAAAAGTTTTTGGATATGAAATTTGATGGTATTGGTTTTACAGCTCAGTTTCAAACTGATCCTCGCGCATTTGTTAATGTTTTTAATCAAAGTCATGATTGAGCTATCTATATGCATGCATGTAAGGAGACAAAAATCATTCTTATTCACAATGAGCTGCACTGACCTCATGTCTTACGATTTGGTCGCTACACTAGTCCTCGCCGGTGTCGTCGCCGTCGTCGCCTTCGAAGCCACTTTTGCCCTCCTTCCGCGTGAAGTGCTGGGCGATCTCCCCGGCTACTTCGCGGACGGCTGCGCAAGCAGCGTCTTCCTCCTCCTAGGTGACCCCGAGCCTGGCTAGCTCCAAGGAGAAGGTCGGGTCCCGGCTACGGTAGCATGCGAGCACATGCTCTGCCACCGTGTCGGCCAGCTCGCGCCCCTCCCGAGCCGCCCCGTCCTTCACGGCCACCTGGTAGCGTCTCCAGCCGCTCGGCAATTATGCCAAAGGGAAGGACAAGGTGGCCCAGAGAGTCCAGGCCCTGCTAGCCCGCTTCTATGCGGCCGAGCTCGGCAGCTGCCACCACGCGCTGCGCCCGTCTGAAGATGTCGCGCATCATCCCAGTGGTGCTGCTCCTTTCGGAGCGCATCTCCAAAAGGCAAGACCTCCCCTCAGCCGCCGACAACTCCAGTTGCTGCAGATCCTTCTGCAGCTCCGCCACCCGCTCCGAGAGCCTCCGCTTAGAGACGTTGCTATCCTCGAGGCGCTGTTCCACCTCTCGAATGCGGCGATCTCTGTCCTCTTCAATTCGGCGGACTCGCTCTCGGGCCTCCGCCTTGGGCGCCTCAAGCTGGTCGGAGACCTCCTTGCGAACAGCCTCGACGCGCCGCTCCAGGTCTCTCTCTAGCTCCTGGGTTCGCTGCGCCAGAGTGACCTCCCCTTCATCGAGCGCCTTCTCGAGCTGATCAAGGATGATCTCCCGCGCAGCGACCTCGGCTTCGCGGAGGGCAACCTACTCCTCCCGCAGGATCAGTTGCTCGCCTTCATCGATGACCTTCGTGCGCATCTCCTCCAGGGACTCTTTTTCCCTGAGGATCTCCGCAGTGGCTCTCTCGTGTTCGCGCTTGGTGATCCTGACCCGCGCAAGGAAGGCTTCCCCGGCCTCCGTGATGGTGGCACGGATCTTGTCCACCATGGCGTGCGTCGTCTCGAACAGCTCGGGAAAGAGCCCCTGAGGCGTCCCGGCTTGGCGCTTGGAGCCCTGGCCCCCGGGCGGGGCAGTCGAGCCCGAGCTCGCCCCGGCGCCAGGACGGCTGCGGGCCTCCGCAAGAGCCAGGATGGGCTCCCTGCTTTTGGACACCGAGCTCCCCCCGAGAGCCTCCGGCAGGCTCTCGGATAGCTCCGGAGCGGCTGGATCCCCGAGCTCTTCCTCGGGGTGCGTCTCCTCGGTCTCGGCCCCCGCAGTCCCGATTGCCAGAGCAGGCAACGGAGTGCCAATCGCCAGTGTCTCCGATGCTGCCGCGCCCGGCCCCGGGACTCGGCGTCGTCCGCGCGGCCTCGGCCCCCGGGACGTCCTCGGCTCTCGAGGCATCCTCGGTGCTCGTGGCGGATTCCGCACTTGAACCGGTCTGAGCCTTCTTGGATGACCTGCGAACAACACAACAAAGCTCGGGTCAATTCCAGAGCATTATATTAAACCTACAGAGCAAAGTGGGAGTTGTCTTACCCTAACGAGGGCCCTTTGTACCGCCAGCGTGCGGTCGGGATCTCGAATCCCGGCCCCGTCGACAACGGTGGCTCCTTCCTCTTCTTGCTGGGCGCATCGGGCTTGGCAGCCCCTGGGCTCGGCTGCGCCGGGCCCCCCGCCGGCGCCGGTTGGGCGCTGCCTCGCCCCGAGCCGCTGCCCCCGGTGCCCGCCACCCACTGGCCGGAAGGCAGAGGAGGGGGTGGCAGCGGTGAAGGGGAAGATGGGGGGAAGGCGCCCGTGGCTTCTTGCCCTTCGGGTCCGCGGGATCCTCGCCGGCGGCACGGGTCCCCGGAGTCCTCGCGGCAGGCTCTTCGCCGGCGTCGTCGCCTCCCAGAATCCTCAATGAGTCGGCCGCCCTTGGCGCATCCACCGGCTTGATCCCCTTGGGCTCGAACTCAGGGAAGGCCACGCGGATTGCGTTGCGCTGCGGGTTCACACAGAGCGCAAGATCCGGCCGCGGCAGTTCAGCAGAAGCGGCGTCTCCGGTGCCCAGGAGAATCCACAGCATCGCCTTCATCGCGTCGGGAGGAAGGTCTCCCGCCTCGCCAATCACCGTCCGGCCGATGTCCCGCAAGCCGGTGTACATCCAGGCCGGGTGGCCCCGCTCCCGCAGCGGAGCCAGCCGCCATCGGAGGAAATAGCCGACGACCATTGTCGTCGTCAAACCCACGGCCCGCAGCTGCGCGATCCACTCCACGACCGGCTGCAGCTGGTCATCGTCCTCCGGGAGGAACTCCCATTTCCTCTTGTGCGTCGGTGCCAGCCCGTCGGGAAGCAGAAGCCAAGCATGCGAGTCAGTGGAGATATAGCACCAGTGGTTGCGCCAGTCATCCCACTTGTTCCGTGTCTCCTGCGGAATGTACCTCTCCCCTATCATCTCCCGGAGGCGGAAGTTGCAGCTCCCCGCGGTCTCCACCTGATCGGAGCCCCTGCTCTTTCCCGCCGACCGGAGCACGAAGTAGTGACGTAAGAGGCCCACCGAAGGCATCACCCCCATGAACATCTCACAGAGATGGGCAAAGATTGCCAGCATCACCACAGAATTGGGTGAGAGATGGATGAGGTGGACCTCATACTCCGACAGCGCCTCGAGGAAGAAGGGAGAGGATGGTGGCACCAGGCCCGTCGTAATGAAGCTAATGAAGACCACCGTCTCCTCCGGCCTTGGATCCGGCGGATACGTGGCCGCCCTCACCGTCGCCGCCCTCCTCTGGCCCTGCGGGACCAGAATCTTCCGCAGCCTGTCCATGCTCTCCTCGTTCAGGAGACGGGACTTGGAGAGGAGGGCGTCGGCGGCGGCGGACGGTGTAGGAGCGCGGCGCCTTTCGCGTCTCGGCATGACGGCGGTGTGGCGTGGAAGATGAGGAGGCAAAAGGGCGTGGAAGCGAAGAAGACAAGGAGGCAAAGGGACGCAATGAAAAGAAAGGAGGCGTTTGCGCAAGGAGACGAAGGAGTTGAGGAGGCGCGAGAATGGTGAAGCCTTTGAAAGAAGCAATCAAGAATTTGAACCATTGCGTGACGTGGGCGGCAGTGTCAGTTCTGTTTCTCTGACAGGGCACGCCCCCCACGACGCGCGGGAAACAAGGCATTTTTTTCCTCGTTCGGCAGAGGTACGCGTCGCCCCAAGTCGCACGAAAATTGGAGCGGATCCCCCATTTGGCGCTCTGAATGGGCCGGCGTCTTCATTGGCCCATAGAGTGAAGGCCCCGCCCTCAGCCTCGTCCTTTTTGGGCCGCCGTCTGGTGGGTGGGCCGGGGGCTACTGTCGGCGATGCGGGGACCAAGATCCCCTAATCTGCTAGCAAAGGACCAACTTGACACCTCGTCGCCAAGGACGTAGGAGTTAAGAAGAGGTGCTTGGGGGCCCACCCCGAGCACTGTTCCCACTCGGCTAATCGAGGGGTGCACCGAGTCGTCCCATAAGGGTGCTTCCCGAGCACCCAAGGTGACTTGGTCCCTGCTCGGAAAGAACCAAGAAGAAGTGCTCGGGGGCTCACCCCAAGCACCCGAGAAGAAGTGTTCGGGGGCTCACCCTGAGCACCCGAGGCGACTCGGCCCCCGCTCGGGGCGCCGAGTGCCTCGCCCGGTGGAGCGGCCTAGGGTGCGTGCTCGAGGGCCCCCGATCCCGGGAGCCCCGAGCACCCCATGTGGGCCGCTCCTCAGTCCACGTGGCCCAACAGGCGCACTTAATGCCCGTCTGATGGGCCTGTCTACTCCAAGTCCGCTGCAGTGGACATGATGGCGAACCCTGACAAGTTCCCATCCTCCCAAGAGATAAGCTGCGTCAGCTGTCATTCTTGGCAGGGGATGGGGCAGTCAGACGCCTTTTTGACTTTAAGGACGCGGCGCCGCGCGCCCATACGCATGCCTTCTGCACCTGGTTCATGGGGCCCAGGTAGTTGCAGCATAGCCGTGTCAGGAGACGTCCCAGGAAGTCTTCACCTCCTGACACGGCCGCATCATGATGATCCGGTTTCCAACCAAGGCGTGACAGGCGCTATTTCGCTACAGCGAATCTTCAACCACTGGCGTGGCTTGCCCACGCCCGGTTCGCCAGCAACAAGCATTATTGTAATGTATTTATCTTTCGACCATTGTGGTGACCCCCGGATATATAAGGGGAGAACCGACGCCATGCAAGGGGGGTTGATCCAGTAGACAACACAACCCTAGGCATCCGAACCCTAGAAGAAGAAGAACAGGAGCACCCGTGCTGCTAGTTCATTGTAATCCATCCACATATTCTCATATATACACACAAGCAGGACGTAGGGTTTTACACCTAGAAGGTGGCCCGAACCTGGATAAATCATCGTGTGGTCTCTAGTTTCCCATCCTGCCAAGCTCTAGCTTTGGCGTAGCTCCGTGATCTACGCTTCCCCGCCGAATCCCAAGGGGGTCCTTCCGGACCACCGACGCCGACGTTTAGACGTCGACAGCATCCTTTGAACACTTGTGAATCATCAGATAGTTTAGAGGCTATAACCTCATCAGGATAGAAAGTGACTTTCAAACCTGTGTCACACAGCTGTGACACAGACATTAGACTATAGCCTATCTGATCCACAAGCATAATATTTGATAAAGAGTGATGTTCAGATATGACAATTTTACCAATGCCATTTACCTTTCCCTTCGAGTTGTCTGCATAGATCACATATTTGCTTAGCAAATTCTCATTGGTGATCCCTACAAACTCCTCCCTGCCTCCAGTTATATGTTGTGTACATCCACTGTCCATAACCCAATCAGTTCTACTGGAGACAGTGTCTTGTAAGATTAGTTATGAAACTTAGGGACCCAAACTTGTTTGGTTCCCTTAGTAGCTTTACCATAAGTAGAGACAACAGTAACAGGATTAGCAAATTTTTTCTAGAGTTCACAGCCTTAGCTATGGATGATATAACATGAATCCTCTTTGGCTGACTATCACCTGCAACCTTAAGCATAAGAGTTAGTGAACTGTGCAAGTCACCTGTGACACTTATATTCCCACAGCTGTGTGAGGTACTTTTCTCATATGATTGCGACCAACATATTTGGCCACTATCTTGTCTCTCCTATCCTACTGCAGAATATAGGATGTGTTAGATGGAATGTTCACAACATTGCTATTATTCTGCTTATGACTAGCATAGTTGTTATCATTTGTACCTACCTATCTCACAAATTTAGCTGCAAGATTTTTCTTAGACACAGGATTAGTGACAGCAGGCAGTTTATCTTTATTCAAGATAGGAATGTAACCAAGGCCCTTCTGGCTATTATTTTCTGAGCATTTCAACTCTAATATCTGATAGTTTTGCATGCCAATGTTGGCAGTGCAAAGACATTTCCTCATTAGCCTCTTAATCTCTTCAAGCTCTTCCTTGAGTTTGTTATGCTCAGCTGCATCCACAGAGTTAGTTGTAATAGAGGTTGAAACCTCATTGGAGTTATCAGTTACAACACCTGTGGATGTTAGAACATTTATGCGAGTAGCACAATTTAAGCATATTTCAACAGTTGCAGGAGTAGGCAAAGATATAATATCAAAAGCAACAAGTGAGTTAGTATCATCAATGCATTTGGCATGCTTTGCCTTCAGCTCCTCATGCTCCTTGAAAAGAAGCTCATGAGCTAACTTAAGCTTGTCATGAGCAATCTCCAGGTTCTCCTGATCTAGCCTGAAGTTCTCCCTATCATCCATAACCTCATCGCAGGTTTCTCTGAGCTCTCTGAGCTTATCCCTTAGGGATATGTTCTCCTTCTTCTCCTTGCCATAGGCCTTATGTGTTCTTTCCAAGATACACATTAATTCAACATAATCAGGAAAGTCATCATCAGTAAGTACATTTGATTCTTTAGCCATGAGGCACAAAGGAGCAGAGATGGATAACAACTGATCAGCCTTGGCGTTGATTTTTGAGCTGTGTGACTTGGCTGTGTCACAGCTGGACACATCAGTCATGCTGATGGCAATCCCAGCAACTTGACCTTCATCTTCAGACTCTTCCTCTGATCCTGAATCATCTGACACCCAAGCTTGTCCAACATAAGTTCTTGCAGTAGCTTTGTTCTTGGCATAAGTTGGATGCTTGTTGTTGAAGGTCTTCTTGTTTCCATGGAAGTCCTTCTTCTTCTTGTACTGGTTATTGTCCTTCTTCTTGCTTGGACAATCAGCAGCAAAATGACCCTCTTTCCCGCACTCAAAACACTTGTTGTCCTTGACCAGCCTTTTTTCCTTGAATCTGTCACTTGAGCCAAACTGCTTCTTCTTCTTTCTATAGAACTTTCTGAAGTTCCTTGTAAGGAGGTTCAATTCATTGTCTTCTCCACTTGTGATCTCCTCATCAAGGTATTCACTGCTCTCACTATCTGGTTGTGAAGCTGAGGCAGTGATCTTCAAAGCAATGTTCTTCTTGAGTGAGGAGGGTAGACTGTGCTTGCTTTTCTGCTTGATCTCCATCTCATGTGTTAGTATCCTTCCTAACACTTCAGTGGGCTTCATCTGATCAAAACCATCCTTCTCTTTCAACATCAGCATAAGAGTCCTGTAGGACTTTGGCAGCACTGACAGAAACTTCTTGATCACATCTTCATCATCTACATGGTTTGATCCAAGAGCCCTCAGCTGGATTGATGATGATGGTGAGTCTTAAGAACAAGGAGTTAATATCTTCACCATGTTCATACTCAAACCTCTCAAGCTTTGATTCCAGTAAGCTTCTCTTAGACTTCTTCAGAGTGTTGCTGCCCTCATAGATCTATTCTAAAGTATCCCAGATTTCATTGGCAGAGTCCATTGTGCTGACTCTGTTGAAATCATGTTCTTAGAGACCCATGAATATAGCTGTGGCAGCCCTTGCATTATTCTGGATATTTCTCTTGTCATTGATGCTTGGTATTATGGCGTCTTCTAACCTATAACCTGTATTCACAACTTCCCAAACATCTGGATCAATGGCGATAAGATGCATCTGCATCTTTCTTTTCCAGAATGCATAGTTAGTTCCATCAAAGATAGGGATTTTACCCTCATAGCCCGACATCCTTTAAATTCTGACTGTTAGGCCAATACAAAAAGAACCTGCTCTGATACCAATTAAAAGGATCGTAGGTGACGCCTAGAGGGGGAGGTGAATAGGAGGCTAACCAATTTTAAACAATTACTTCAATTTATCAAGATTAACGCTTAACAGGTTGAAGGGTTCAGCTAGCTGTGTGACAGGTCAGATACTCAGGCAATATTCGATATGTAAATTAACACACAGCTGTCATATAGGTGCCTAACACAGGTGAACTAACAACCCTAAGCAAATGTGAAAGACAGATAGCTGTGTAACAGATAACTTACACAGATATGGAACAAGCAATAAGACAACTGTAACACAGCTAAACTAACACAGGCAAAGAGTAAAGGTCACAGCTAGATTATGTATATCAGTGAATCATACAAGCATGCAACCAGATGAGCAAGTAAATGCAGAATAAAAAATACTCAGAGCGACAAGGGATTTTACACCGAAGTTCCCACTCTTTTCAGAGAGGTACGTCTCCGTTGGAGAGGCTACTCCGAAGAGATAGCCAGCACTGAATCGTGCTTGTTCTCCGAGTACCTGAGCTTTCAGGTCTCTTGCCTTAGCTTGTGGAAGTCTTTTCGTCTTGCAGCAAGTAGACTTCAGATCACCTTCACAAACTACTGGGCCAACCCACACAAGCTTGGGAGGTCACCAGCAACTCCTACGCCCGTCTAGGAGTAGACACTCCAAGAAAGAATCTGCAACGCAAACTCTTGGAGGAACCAGTGCTATTTGCTCAAAACTCTAACTCTCTCTTGAACTAAGACTTAGAAAGATTGGCTTCTGTTCAGGAGAAGAGAGGTTTATAACGGTCGAAAGTAATTCACAAGGGTTGGCAAAGATTACAAAGGTTGAGCAAAGATTGAGATCTAAGACCTCTCCTGGTCCCCTATATATAGGGTCCACAGGCACCTGACCGTTACACTCATACCACGTAGGATTAAGTGGATCACCGGTGACAGGCACCGGTGACATAGCTAATCACAACGCACAACGGTAACCGGTTCAGGCAGACACAGGTGAAACCCTAACTGACGTAGCCACACTACTCAGCCTGGTCTTGGCACATTACATGTCCTCAGCGCACACAACTAACTCTGATGCCTACTCAGAAGAGAACCTCCAATAGTCTTCTGACTTGGCAGACAAACTATTGCAGTGCAGTTCCCTCAGCATTTTTAAACTCTCCCCTGGCATAGAGATGTACCTAAGTCATAGAGCGGTTGTTCACCTGTGACACAGTTGTGCCACACAGGTAACTTTGGCTCTAGGGTTTTACGAAGCTAGCACAACCTAGTTTCACACTTGTGCAAAACTGTTGTTACAGTGCCACTGACCTCAAGGCATCAGTGCCACTGTCCAACACTCTGATCATTGAGCAAAAGAACCTCCAAAAATCATTGCTACTTCATCCCTCTTGATAGTACAGGTGTTTCCTAAGGACTCAAGAAAATTAGCAAACCTAGGCTTCAGCTTCCACCAACTGTAGTCATGGCTCTTGCCGCATCAAGCAACCTTCACCTTGCTTATAAAACAACTTTCACCTTGCTTGCAACTCCTTGCATAACACTGGCTTCTTCACAGCTGTGGCACAGCTGCCCAATGCCACTATCTTCTTGTCCTGGGAAACCACCTTTGTATTTTTGAGCGATCATCCTTTCCTGGATGACTCTTCTTCCTGGAACCTAATCATCCTGCTTACACTCATTGTAAACATTAGATTCCAGTTTAGGTTGCCATTTACCATGAAAACCATTTAGGGGCCTGGATACTCTTTTACTAGTATTCGAAGTATTGCATTGTAAAGACCCTCTCGTAATCGCTACACTTTTTTTGAGATCAGTATGAACTCACGAGTTAATTAAAATAAAATTTTCCATTTCATGCATATATGTAGACTTCTTCTCTCATACCATGACCGAATCATAGAACCACCCGGGCAGTCTGAATCTATTCAGGTAGCGCGAGCCTACTCGGATGGTAATTCTGTAACTATTCGGGTAGCGCGAGCCTAATCGGATGGTATCCTTGTACCTACTCGGGTAGCCGACTTGTTTGTACCGAGTCAGGGAATGACTTGTACCGAGTTGGAAATAACTCGTGCATAGTTATGAACAACTCGTACTGAGTCGGGAAGTGACTTGTACCGAGTTGTAAACAACTAGTGCATAGTCAGGAATAACTCGTACTGAGTCAGGGATGACTTGTATCGAGTTGGAAACAACTCGTGCATAGTTAGGAACAACTCGTACTGAGTCGGAAAATGACTTGCACCGAGTTGTAAACAACTAGTACATAGTCGGGATCAACTCGTACCGAGTCAGGGAATGACTTGTACCGAGTTGAAAACAACTCGTGCATAGTCAAGAACAACTCGTACTAAGTCGGGAAATGACTTGCACCAAGTTGTAAACAACTAGTGCATAGTCGGGATCAACTCGTACCGAGTCAGGGAATGACTTATACCGAGTTGGAAACAACTCGTGCATAGTCAGGAACAACTCGTACTGAGTCGGGAAATGACTTGCATCGAGTTGTAAACAACTAGTGCATAGTCGGGATCAACTCGTACCGAGTCAGGGAATGACTTCTACCGAGTTGGAAACAACTCGTGCATAGTCAGGAACAACTCATACTGAGTCGGGAAAATGACTTGTACCGAGTTGTAAACAACTCGTGCATAGTCAGGAACAACTCGTACCGAGTCAGGGAATGACTTCTACTGAGAATGACTTGTATCTAGTCAGAAGCCGTGCCCGTTTAAAAATTTAGATTTGAATGCCGTTTGCCGTTTGCCGTTTACTTCTTCCCTATCCTCTCTGCTTGCAGTCCCACCCGCAGGGGTTCTCCTCCACGCGGTGCCACCAAGGACGCGCGTCGTTCGCCGGACGGGATGACATCGCCGAGACCTCCCTTCGGTCTCCCCGCTCCAAGCCCTTTAAAACCTCCGCCGGGTGCTCCGTCTACCCTTTTCCCAACTGCTACCTCTGCTCCTTCTTCCCTCGCCAAGGCCAGCAGTCGTCGCAGTTCTCCGGCAATCATTTCCTGGCAAACCAGCAACTCAGGTGGCACGGTTCCTCCCCTTCTTCCTCCCCGACCTCTCTTTTCTCTCTCTGATGCTCACCGTTCTCCGTCACTTCGATCACAGGAACCGAAGCAGTGGGCTCTCCTCTTCTCCAGCACCGATGGTGTTCCTGCAACAACTCGGATCCTCCGCCACTCGGTCACTACTAAGGGAGTCGTCAAGCGTCACAGCCCACTAGCCGAGCCTTCCTCCGGACGACGTTGTTCCGACCAGTGGACTTCTGGGGACCTCCATAGTGGCCAGCTCACCCCGTCCCCGACTTCCCCGGGCTGCTCTCCTCCGAGTTGACCCCAACAGTCTTGGGGTGAGGCAGCACCCCTCCACCCTCTGTTCTGCTATAACGAAAAAAAATTCGGAATTCGCAAATCATTATCAAATTCAAGTAAAAACAACTCAAACTTAGAAAGTTCATAACTAAATATTCCCAACTCTAAATGAGGCAAAACCAATGGCGTTAGTTGCATATTTTCATCCTCTACATGGTAGAATGCATCTCATGCATGTCATTATCTCTAAAAATTCCAGCATTTGCTTATTTGCTTTTGCCCCCTTTTCTGACGTTTTGGTGTTTTATTCGCTAGAGTCAGGCAATGAAGATTTTCTCGAGGGTGATCACCAGCAGGAGTACATCCTAGAACAGCAAGGCAAGCATGCCCGCGTTGGAAATATTCTGGTTATCTTTTGCTATGCATTGGTTAATTAATGACGTGTAGTTCAGATATTCCGACATGATGTATGTGGTGCGTCTATCTACTAGCATGAGTAGGTTTGCTTATGGGTGTATGATCAGCAATAGTGTGCTACCTAAATCACTCTAATAACAACTTAAACCTTGGAAAGATGTGAGAGATGGGAGAGAATCCTCATTGGGGACTTGACGAGTAGTAGCTCGCATGATCTTAGAAATGGGATCCCTCCTTCAGCCGACGAGTGTATGGTCGATGAGGGTCAGGTAGGGTAATGGTCGACTAACCATTCACCCTCGACCTTATCGGGATACTCCCGTTCGGGGTAAGAGTAGTAGCTCTTCCCTCGACTACAGTTGATTCGGGATGAGGTAGTTACACTCATCTCGAAATCTCTCGAAGATTAGGAGGTCTTAGAGAGAATAATACGCTTGACTATGATGTATGGTTGTGATTGGAGTCGCAAATTGGTTGGAGCCAATATTTTGAACACTTCAATAGAGCATTTGGGGTAGTAGCTCAGCTCTAGGATTAATTTTGATGTATTGTTACTTGCTGGTAGCAATCTTGGATGCCTTGGGTGATGCTATTCATGAAATTTTCAGATATGGTCATGATGACTCATTTGATAATATGTCAAGTTGTTAGCTTGATTGAATGGTTTATACTTTGCAATTCATGAACTAGATGCTAGATATATTTCATCTTTAGTTTATTCTGCTTAATTGAATTGCATTGTTATTGTCGTCATTTAATTACCATGCCATGCTAAAGTTAATCTGGGATGAGCACTTAGCATCTTGCGAGTACGAAAGTACTCACTCGGGAATTCAAATCCTGCAGATGACCCTAGCATCGATGAGTACTTTGATTCCGGGAACGCCGTCTCTGATGTTTAATGCTATAAGTTTGCCTGTTTTAGTCGAACACTATGTTGTATAGCTTTTGGGAGGTGGCTTAATTGGTCATCTCCGTGGTTATCAAACTCTTTCGCTGCTGTTTTCATACTTTTGTGTGCTGAAAACGACTTCTATGTCGTGTAATGTCGAAGTTAAGTTCTACCCGTCGTATGAGTAATGTTTATTATCTCTAAATCTTTCCTTCGTATAGTTTTGTGATGATATACGAGTTGTTTTGGTAGCTGCCCATATACATTGCGTATATGAAATGGAGTGTATGGGTATGCCGTGAAGGGTTAGGACGGTTCTTCTTTTCACTAGGTGGAGCAGGTATCGGTTGAGTGACCCGCTGGCTGAGATGCTGTGCCGGCCAGGCAGGGTGTGGGCGGATCCTACCAGGCCTTCGAGCGACCCACTAGCTTCCGGACTAAGTTAGGATGTGGGTATGATCGTCAGGTTCCTCCGATCTTGTTATGCTTAGTGTAATTGAGAATGACTCTAAACCTTCACAGGATCTAGGAATTATATGTGATTTTAGAAAGTCTAATCGCTTTTGACCGACTTGACCAACGGTGAAGGCATACGACATCGGTGAGCGGATAATGCGTTGGTCAGGTGTCAGACCACTTCGTCTTGATGTGTACGGCGCAGGTACCATGCCATCGGGCCGATTGGTTTCTCGATCCTTGGCGATCATTCATTCCCCTACTCATATACAATTTTGGGGTCCTAACATGCATGATTCAATAAAGATCTTTTAATTGTCAACCCTCTCGACAGGGGCGCTGCAACGTGCACCTTTCCATTCTAGTAATTTGTACAACAAGAAGCACGCCTTTGGATCCAAGCCCAACGGAACAGAGCAGCAAGTGCTGATCAAGAGAAAAAGAAATACTATTTATACTAGGCGACGGCCAAAATTATCACAGGAAGGCGTATACAAAATAATGTCCCCCACTCCAGAGTATCTCCTTGTTTCTTGGAGAGCCCTAGGTCTCTTGGTGGTCACTTCCACGTGACTATATGATTAACCGTAATAACCGGCCAAATATTCTTCCGAAAGGTTAAATCAACATAAATGGGCAACTAGCATGTCAGCATATTCTGGAAACAAACGATTGGCTCCTACCAACGATTTGGATCAGATTAAACAAGAAAGAGTCTCTCACGGCAAAACATAAATCGCTGGATCTGCCTATCACTTTCACCAAAATCTGTCCTCAACAGCCACCTTTTCTTCAACAATTGACAAATGGCAATACAGCCAACCAATAAGGGGGCAGTCAACCATGATCACCAACCATTACAGCCGCAGTCACATGAAAGATAATCTGAGTCAACATTGCAAGCTCGATGAAGATTTACTGGTTTGAGGCTCTTCATTAAGCGGGCAGAAGCTGGTGCATGAGTCGATTGATCATCTCATAACTGGTGAAAGTAATGACAGCATTCGGCGTAGTTCTCAGCAAATTTGTGGCACAACCTCGGTAGAAGCCACCAATTCCTTCCTTCTGGTACACTTTCTTTATACAGTCAGTTACACCAGTATAGCGTATAGCACCATGGAGAACACGGCCTTGTTCTTGCAACTTAGACCGTACCACCTGCCAACGTAAACCAATAGTTGAAACTTAAGATATAACGTGAAGGCCATTCAAGTGCCTAATTACACAATGCTCTAAAGGATTCCTAAGATTAGCGACAGAAAGTAATTGTTTGTTCTTTCCTTTTGTTAGAGAGAGTTGCATTAGACTAGGACTCATTTTGTATTTCAGTTTTCTACTTTTGTCTTTTCTCCTATATACGTATATATATTGACCTAGCCCATGAAATAGATCAAGTTGCTATTTCTCCAACTTGATATCTAGAGGCTAGGTTTTAGCGGTTGGATCGTTCTCTTCCCCGAGCATCTTCATTAGTTCGTCGTGGTCTTTTTAGGGTCAGTGTCAGGTGTTGCCTCTTTAGATGTACGTATTGTAAGCTTGATAAGCAGCTCCAACTTCCATATCCCTCAGCGTCTGTTTGCTCTTGTTCATTCTGATGTATAGGGCCCACTCGCCTTCGTTTCGAAAGGGGTCATCTCTATTATATAAACTCTTTATAGATGATTTTTAGAATATATTTTATGTCTTCTTGTATTGACATTTTTTTCATCTATAAGAATTTTGCCACCATGGCCCGTACTCAATTCGACACTCCCGTTCATGTTTTTCAGGCTGACTCTGAAGAAGTGTTAATCCGGAGCACTTCATCATTTTCTTTCTGAACAAGGCACTCTTTCCTAGTTCTCCTGTCCTAGTGCTTATGCTCATAACAGTGTGGCTGAACTTAAGCATCTCATCTTCTTGAAATCGCCCATGCTCTTATGCTTGCTTCTACTGTCCTGCTTCATTTTTGGGTCGTGGTTGTTTCTACTACCACTTATTTGATTAATATTCAGCTTTCATCTGGCTCTTCAGGGTGGGATTCCCGTCGAGCTGTCTTTGTGACACCGCTCAGTTACCTTCCCATCGAGCTGTCTTTGTGACACCGCTCAGTTACTCTAGTTTTTGCCTCTTTGAATGTGTGTGCTATGTGCTTCTTACACCTCTTTTATTTATCCCTTTGGGATATCGTTTTATTTTGGCTGATCTTAGTATTGGTCTTTTTTATGGATTGCCATTTCAAGTATTGCTCCTATTGGTCTTCTTATGGCAGGATATAGCTCAAATAATAAACATTCTTTTTCAGGCGGTCTATGAGCTGTTGCTCAATCCATTAGTTATGAAATACCATTAACTTTTTGTGTGCTAGCAATATCTCTACGTGTGATTCGTTAAAATAGGATATTTTTCCTCTAACATAAACGAACTAAGCTGACCGCTCAGTCCATTGAGTGTGTTTTTCTAGACTATAGTATGGAGCATAAAGGATATGTTGTCGGACTCCTACTAGTAGACGAATGCGGCATTCTCGGGATGTTACTTTTGATGAGTCTCGTCTCTTCTATCCTCGTCTTTCTCCTAGAGTTTCTCTAGATTCTTTTGTCGAGCCACTTTCTTTTCTAACTTTTCCTGACACTCCCATTTTTTATGTGTCACCTCCACGGCCGATGCCTTCTCCAATGGCGTCTCCACCATCTTTTCACCATCGGTGCCTTCTCTTATGGCATCTCCTCCGTTGACGCCTCCTTTAGTCATCATTTCTTCACATGAGGCCCCTACTGGCATTGTTCCCTCTTATCTTCTCTACTATACACGTCGTTCGCGAGTTGAAGATTCTTCTCCGAACGAGCCATCTACTTCGAATGCATCGTCTTCTTCAGGTGAGCCATCTTCTTCTCTTGATGCGCCATCTTCTCCCTATGCCCTTCACGCTCGTTCGCGTCCGTATGTTAACCATCTTAGTTTTTGCTGGCATCACTCTTGCAGAGCCCACTTCTTATCACGATGTTGTTCATCAAGAATGGCAGCATGCCATTGCAGAGGAGATCACTACTCTTTAGCACACTGGCACGTATGATCTTGTCCCTTTTCTCCAAGTTCCTGACCCATCACGTCCAAGGATTGTCTTGTGGTGCGTAGTTTTCTACAGGAGCATGGTCGCAACTATGATGAGATTCATGCTCCTGCGACTCACATGATCACTATTCGCACTCGCCTTGTTGCGGCCTCTATTCGTGCTTGGTCCGTACTGTAGCTTGATATCAAGAATGTCTTTCTTAATGTTGAGTTACAAGAGGTGTACATGCAACCACCACCGAGCTATTATGTTCCTAAGGGTATGGTTTATCGCCTTGGTTGCTCTCTTTACGGGCTTAATCAAGTCCTCGTGCCTGGTTTGAGCGTTTTTCTCTCGTGGTTGTTACAGCTGGTTTCTCTACTAGCGCTCATGATCTTATGCTCTTTATCCACAATTCACCTCGTGGCCAGACTCTTCTCATGTATGTTGATGACATGATCATTACTGGAGATGATTCCGAGTATATCATCTTTGTGAAGGTACATCCGGTTAGCAGTTTCTCATGTCTGATCTAGGTCCTCTTCGTTAATTCCTTAGGACTGATGTTTCTTCTACGCCTGATGGTTTCCTGTCTCAAGAGAAGTACATCCAGGATCTTCTTGATCGTGCTCTCCCACTATTTAGCGCACTGTTATGACTTCCATGGAGCTTAATGTTCACCTTCGGGCCACTGATGGTGAGCCTCTTGCGGATCCCACCCGTGATTGTCAACTTGTTGGGAGCATTATTTATCTTAGTGTCACTCATCCTGATACTTTATATCCAGTGCATATTATCAGTTAGTTTGTTTATATTCCAGCTCAGCTCCACTATATTCATCTTATTCGTGTTCTACGATATCTTTGCGGGAGTATCTCTCGCCGTCTTTTCTTACCAATGTAGCTCTTTACAGCTCCAAGCTTATTCAGATGCGACCTAGGCTAGTGATCATTCTGATCATCGGTCTCTTTCTGCCTACTTTGTTTTCCTTGGTGGTTCTCTCATTACTTGGAAGACCAAGAAGCAGACAACAGTTTCTCGTTCGAGTGCTAAGGCGGAGTCACGAGCTACGACTCTTTGACAGCAGAAGTCACTTAGCTACGGTGGTTACTTGATAATTTTGGTGTTTCTGTTTCTACACCGACTGCACTTTTATCTGACAATACAAGTGCCATCAATATTGCTAGACTAAAGTATGAGCTCACCAAGCATATTAGTGTTGATGCTTCTTATTTACGGTTACTGGCACATGATCAGATTATTACTCTTCAGTATGTGCCTTTCGAGGTTCAGTTGGCATACTTCTTCACGAAGGCACAGACCTGTGTTCAACATAGTTTTTACATCCCCGAACTCAGTTGTTGTTGATCTACCATGAGTTTGAAGGGAGTGTTAGAGAGAGATAGTTTTATTAGATTAGGACTCCTTTTGTTTCGGTTTTCTACTTCTCTTCTCCTGCACATGTATATATACTGGCTTAGAGCCCATGAAATAGATCAAGTTGTTATTTCCCTAACAACGTTAACCCTTCTTTCCTTTTATTTTCCTAATTTAGCGCCTAAATAATAAGATCTGGCCTGTTTTTTCCTCCACTTATGTATTTGATTTGAAAATAGACTTCTCATTGTAAGTAGTAACATTTGCTAAAACTCTGTTATCCTAGTGAGCAAGTAAAATAATTTAATTTGCCAACTGCTCCACTCTTTAATTCGCTATTCCAAAATGAAACGGTCAGACCAAAGTTGCAAGATACATTGCGTGCATCTTGAGAAGAAAAAGTACTGATGAAAGGGTACTATGAAATAGAGAGGATCAACAAACATACCTCATGGGGGTATGTTATCATCGAGGCTGCTACTTTGGATCCTGAGGAACAAATAGCTACTTGTCCAGGGCCGAGCTTGTCAACTGTAGTATCGTCTGGAAAACATACAAAAAAATCTGTCAATCTCTCGCACGCAGACAATCTTTTGTCCAACCTATTTTATAGTAGAAAACATTTTGTTACCTCTTTTCGCGAAGTACAGCTTCACCTTCTCGTAGACTGGGAACTGGATGGCTACATGAGTAACCCCAGCTAGAGAAGGAAGAAGACCACTATCATCATGGAAGAAATAATTAAGGACAAAATGAATGTTGAAATCAAAAAACAGAAAATGAACCAACCAGCATATCGTGCATTATGGTTAAAATGCAACATACCTGTACAATCCACGGATGCCTTCTTCTGCTGCAATCCGCCGTAACGCAGATAAGATGCTGCTGTATGGCACCACACCAGGCCTCATCCCTTGTGTCTTCAAGACAAAAGCAGAGTACTATAATGGTTAAACATCATCCAATGTACCACATAAATGCACGTGTTAAGAAAAAGATCTGTGCCCCAAAATCAAAATTAAGTGGTAATTCCACGTATGATTATCAGACTGTAATGACCAGGTCCAGATATATTGTGTGCCTCATGATTCCAGTCATTAATAGTAAACGACAAATTAAATCACTAAAGCTTCAATACAGTTTTGGTGGATGATATTATTGATTGTATTATTACTTAGTTTGCTGGATGACATTCTCAGTTGTATCCTACATATAACTAAAGAGCTAGGCCCCACTAACTCAATTTTCTTGCTCTGTGGTGAGGCCACATCATCACTTCTATTGTCAGCCTCTGGACGATTGCTGAAAGGTCTAGATTTGCTGTCAGATTTGGTTTGACCTTGCCACGTGGGCTGGGCTGAGGCGCTCGCCTTCGTAATTCTATCTGGGCCGTCAATGCCCAGCAGACAGCCCCAGCAAAGCCACTGTTCTTTTTTTGTTTTGACGGAAAAGCCACTGTTTGTTTTCCCCGCATCATTGTTGTTTGTCTCCTCCATGGTGGAGGCATCTGACTAGTCACTTGGTGAGACCTCAGCTCCCATAATATTTCCTCTCCCAATGTGCAACCAAAGGAAGGCCAAGATCTGCACTTCAAGACCATGATTACTCACACAGATTTTATTTCTTGCACAATTTAGCTTCCTCTGTGCTCGTGATGATGAGGTTAGTAACAACCTAGCGGTGGACCACCTGTCATGCCCTCTGTAACCCCTCCGACCTCCCAGTACCTTTGTTGCCAGGTAAGGCCAAGATTTGACCTAGAAGCCAGAGCTGATATATTGTTTACTATGTCTAGAATGCAGCAACTGCAGAAGTGCACAGGAACCCGGACACATGATGTTTGGTACCATGAAAGGTGTTAGAGATATAGTAGGATTGGTTACCTATTGTATTAGTATTGGCATTGGACTCTATACTTGTCTTGTATTCCAAGCTATCTTGTACTATATATATGCTTATTGGGCTGTGCAATAGATCCAAGTTGCATAATCTTAACATGGTATCAGAACCTTAGGGTTTTTCTTTTCCACCGCGTGCTGCAACTCACGCTCCGATCTGCGCCGTCGCCGGCCGCTCTCGCTGGTCGCTCGGCCGCCCGCCAGCCCGTCCGCTGCCCTCCCCGGCCCCCTGCCTCCGCTCGCCCGCCAGCCTCCGTCCTTCGCCCCGCCGGCCTCGGGCCTCCGCCGCGCCGTCGGCTTCCCCGGCCTCCCGCCGCCCTCGGTCGCCCGCCGGCCTCCCGCCCGACCGCCCGAGCCTGCTGAGGTCGTCCGCCGCCCGGATCCGGCGGCCCGTCCCTCCCCGGCCGGCGCCGACTGCCGCCATCCCCGCGCCGCCTCCCCCGTCGCGGGCCTCGGCCTCCCCGCGCCGTGCTCGGCCTCCCCCGCGGCGGCCTCTCCTGCACCGCCTCCCTCGTCGCCGACCCCGGCCTCCCTCGTCGCCGACCCCGGCCTCCCCCGTCGCTCGCCGCCAGCTGCTAGCCTCCGCCAAACCTGGCCATATGGGCCGGGCTTTTAAGGCCGGCCCGCGGGCACGGATTTTTGGCCCGGCACGTGTCGGCACGGCACGCGAATAAAAGGGTCGAGCCGGCCTTCGGCCCGCCACGGAACAAGGCCGATCCCCGAGGCCAGGCCTTAAGGCCAGGCACGGCACGGCCCTTTTAATGGCGGGCCAGCCCGGCACGGCTCGGACCCGGCACGGCACGGCACGGCCCGGCGCGGCACGCGGCCCGTCCGGCACGCGGCGGCCCGCGCGGGGGAGCGGGGCGGCAGGCCGGCACGCGGCGGCCCGCGCCGGGGAGCGGGGCGACAGGAAGGCCTGCGGCGGCCCGCGTGTTCGAATTTTGAATTTTGGCACTGTTTTGGCCTTTTTAGCACTGTTTTGGCCTTTTTAGCACTGTTTTGGCCTTTTAACTTGAAATTTGAATTTTGGAGGGTAAAATGGTCCGAATTTTTTTGAATTCTTGCTATAAATAGGGCTGCCCTCCCCCTCATCTCCCACACTCAAAACACCGCATCTCATCTCTCATTCACCAACCTTCTCATGGGTGATCCAACCAGTTCCAGTTCTTCGAGCCACAAGATTTCGGGATTGACATACCCGACATCGATCTACACAGTTTTTCTCATATCCCCCAGTCGCAACCTCCTCATACAGAATCTCATTCCGGTAGTGCCAGCACTGAGGCCACTGGCTCCACCACCGGTGCAAAAAGGTTTCGTCGCCAGACCTCAAGTGTGTGGCAAGAGTTCGATCAAGAACCATATGAGGTGGATGGTGTTCAGAGGTGGAAGGCTGTCTGCAAAAGATGCAAGAAGGAGCTGACCGGGGAGTCCGGAAAAGAAACCAGCCACCTGAAGAGGCACATCGAGAGCCACTTGAAGGAGGGTGAGAGGGCGGCGAGACAGACTCAGCTCCAATACAACCCCGACGGTTCGATAAGTCATTGGGACTATGATCCTGAAAGAGCTCGAGAAGCTCTTTGTCGTTTAATTGCTGCTAATGATTTACCATTAAGTTTTGGTGAGTCTCCCGCTTTTTCCGAATATATTCAAACTACTCCTAATCCTAGATTCGTTCCAGTTTCTAGACAAACTACAACTAGGGATATGAAAAAGTTATGCAAAACTGGTCTTCAGAAATAAAAGAAGACTTTACTACATGCACTTTTTCTGTTTCCTTAACATCTGATATCTGGAGTGGTCGGGCTAAGGAAGACTACATTAGTGTGGTTGCTCATTATGTTAACGAAAAATGGCAACTAGAAAAAAGAATCATAGGATTCGAATTAATTGACGTATCACATACTGGTGAAAACATTGCTGGTTCTATAGTTAAAGTTGTGGAAGATTTTGGTCTCACGAACAAGATCTTTGCAATAACTTTGGATAATGCTGCATCAAATACTAGTGCAATGAGTATCCTCACTCCTTTGTTTAACTCTTATGCTGCATCTTTTTTACTGCATCAACGTTGTGCTTGCCATATAATTAATCTTATTGCTAAATGTGTTTTAAAGAGATTGACTGCATACATTGACAATTTGCGAACTGCAATTTCTTTTATGAATGCTTCTAATACACGAATTGCAAGCTACAAGAGGTACTGCCTTGCTACAGGAGTACGTCCTCGTAAGTTTGCTTTAGACATGCCTGTTAGATGGAACTCCACATATATGATGCTTAAGCATCTTATTCCACATAAAGATGGTTTTACTGTCTTTATTAATTCAAATTACCCTACTGCCAATGATGGATCAACCCTACTCACCCCTAATGATTGGCATGTTGCTGAAGTATTGCTAAGTTTTTTGGAGCTTCTTTAGGATTCAACCGTTGCTTTGTCTGGGGTTTATTATCCCACATCTCCTTTAATGATGCATCATATTTTAGAAATTGCTACTCACATGAAAGCATACGAAAGTGATTTGCTGTTACGTGATGCTGTTGTTGCCATGAAAAGCAAATATTTGAAATATTGGAAAGAAATTCCAATGTTGTATGCATTTGCATTTATTTTGGATCCTAGGACTAAACTTGCAGGGTTTGGTAATGTTCTCTCACTCTTAAGTGATGCCGTAAATGTAGATTATTTTGCTTATTTCACTAATGTTCGTGATAAGCTTTCTGAAATTTACGGTAAGTATAATGAAAAGTATGCCGGAGTTCGGCTGCAACGGCCTCCACCAGCACCAACGGCTGGAAAGAAGAAAGGAGCGTGGGGAAAGATATTTGGTTCCTCCTCCTCTTCCTCGAGCTCTTCGACAACAACAACAGCAGCGTGCGTAGTGACTGGTGGCGGGGAGTTAGCGACGTACCTCAACAGCGACAAAATCAGCTATCAGGAACAGACTGATGATGATTTCAACATATTGCAGTGGTGGCATGACCACAAGCTTACATATCCGGTGCTTTCCATATTAGCACGAGATGTGTTAACGGTACCCGTCTCAACGGTATCATCGGAGTCTGCTTTCAGTCTAGCTGGAAGAATACTTGACGAGAGAAGAACCAGTCTCACAAGTGATATGGTGAGGACACTAATGACCGTGAAAGATGGGGAACTAACCAGACGGAGAGCCCAACACACTACGGATAACACAGATCTGTCATGCACGTTCGAAAATCTTTATCTAGACGATGAACAATCAGAATAATAGTTGTAATCTTTGTAATTTTCTTTTCCTTTTGTAATTTTTTTTTCCGAGCAAGTAGCTTTGTACTCTTTTTCCTTACCAGGGTTTATCTCCAAGGAGAGTTTACCTGGAAGGTTTTAATGAGGCAGCTACTAGTAAAGCTCAATATTTATCCCTATGACACTTTGCCTCTTTTACATTTTTCTGTATTTTTTCTTAATTTTTTAGATTTTTTAGATTTTTCTGTATTTTTTTCTTAATTTTTTAGATTTTTATGTATTTTTTTCTTAATTTTTTAGATTTTTATGTATTTTTTGTTAATTTTTAGATTTTTCTGAATTTTTAAAACCCAGAAGGCCCGGAAGGCCGAAACGGCCCAGAAGGCCGAAAATGAACGCGGGCCGGCCCGCAGCCGTGCCGTGCCGGGCCGGCCTTTTTAACTCGCGTGCCAGGCCGATCCCCTAAACCAGGCCTTTTTATAGGCGGGCCGTGCCATGCCGTGCCGGGCCGGCCCATGTGGCCAGATTTGGCCTCCGCCGTCCGCCGGCTGGGCTCCTCCCGCTCCCCTCTCTGTTCTACCGTGTGCCTCAGCGCACCGACAGAACACGAGTATATAGATTCTGAGAAAGAAAAAAAAAGAGCAAAAAAAAGGTACAATGTCTTCGTCGTCGGGCACCGTTTCTCTCCCTCGCTGCCCGGTGATTTTTGATGGGGTCAATTTCACCGACTTCGTCTCCCATATGCGCATCCACATGCGTGGTCTTCGTCTCTGGGGCGTCCTCTCAGGCGATGTTCCGTGTCCGGCCTGTCCTGTGGCGCCGGTTGAGCCTAAGCTTGGTGCTCGACCTACTGATGCTGACCGCGCTGCCTATGATGCGGCTGTCACCGCTTATCAGGAGGCTCTGGATTCCTATGGTGCTCTGCTGACTGAGTACACTCAGTGGTTTGATGATGATGCTCATGCTGCTGCTATTCTTATCGCTAGTCTTCAGCCTCAGTTTTCTTCTGAGGTTGTGGGATTCTCTACGGCCTCTCAGATGTGGACTCACCTTCGTCAGCGTTATGAGCCCTCTGGCGACGCTCTGTTCCTGTCCGTGGTTCGCCAGGAGCACTCTCTCCAGCAGGGTGATGCCACGGTTGACAAATTCTATGCTCAGAGTTCTGCTATATGGCGCCAGCTGGATTCTCTTCGTCGTCCTGGTTGTGGCTCTTGTCAGTGCTGTCAGGATGCTCGTGCTGATCGGGAGTTCCAGCAAGTGTATGAGTTCTTGACGCGGCTTCGTCCTAAGTTTGAGTCGCGTCGCGCTCAGCTTCTTGCTCGTCAGCCTCGTGCCTCTCTTCTGGAGGCGCTTACGGAGACACGTGCGGAGGAGACTCGTCTGTGTGGCTCTGGCCTACTGCCACTTCCCTCCGTGTTTGCTATTCGTCCACCGGCTACATCGGCTACTGCTCCCCACCTCAGCGGCTCGTTTCCCCCAGCGGCCTCCACATGTGGTGGTGGTCGTTCCTCGGCAGGTGGTGGCCGTCCTCATTGCACCTACTGTGATAAGGATGGCCACATTGAGTCTACTTGCTTTCGGAAGAAGCGTCACCTTGCACGTCGCTCTTCACCGGGCACTAGAGCTTCTTCCTCGACTACTTCCTCGACTCCTTCAGCTGCTTCGACTACTTCCGCCACCTCGTTCACTGAGTAGGAGATCGCGCGCCTTCGACGTCTACTAGCTGCGACAGGTTCTGCAGGATCTGCTACTCCCTCTTCCAGCACTGAGAAACCACCCCCTACATAGTCAGGTACTTCCCCGTGGATTCTTGATTCCGGAGCATTTTTTCATATGTCTTCCGATTCCTCCACTCTATCTTCCTTTCGACCTCTCGATTCTCCTGTTCATGTCCTTACTGCTGATGGTACTTCTCTTCCTGTCTCTAGTTGCGACACTCTTCGCACTTCTTTGTTTCATGTTCCTTCTGTTGCTCATGTGCCTCGCCTTACCATGCAGCTTCTTTCTGCTGGACAAATTACTGATCTTTGTTGTCGGGTTATTCTCGACTCTGATTCTTGTTGTGTTCAGGATCGTCAGATGAGTGTTCTGGTTGGTTCTGGCCCTCGCCGCCTTGATTCTCAGCGTCTCTGGGAGCTTGACTGGCTTCATCTTCCCTCCGTTGCCACTGGTTTTTCCGCCTCTGTCACTTCGTCCACCGGCTCCTTCCAGCAATGGCATCACCGACTTGGTCATCTATGTGGATCTCGTTTATCATCTTTAGTTCGTCGTGGTCTTCTGGGGTCTGTCTTAGAGGACGTGTCTTTAGATTGTCAGGGTTGTAAACTGGGTAAACAAATTCAGTTACCTTATCTTCATAGTGAGTCTGTGTCTCAGCGTCCTTTTGATCTTGTTCATTCGGATGTGTGGGGTCCGACCCCCTTCGTTTCGAAAGGGGGTCATCGATACTATATTATCTTTATAGATAATTTTTCTCGCCACACTTGGATATACTTTATGTCTGCTAGTAGTGAGGTTCTCTCCATCTATAGACAGTTTGCCACCATGGTTCGTACCCAGTTCTCCACTCCCATTCGTGTCTTTCGTGATTCTGCTGGCGAGTATCTTTCTCGTCATCTTCGTGGTTTTCTTGCTGAGCAGGGCACTCTTGCTCAATTCTCTTGTCCTAGTGCTCATGCTCAGAATGGTGTTGCTTAGCGTAGGCATCGTCACCTTCTTGAGACTGCTCGTGCGCTCATGATCGCCGCTTCTATTCCACCTCATTTTTGGGCTGAGGCTGTCTCTACTGTCACATATCTTGTTAATATTCAGCCCTCTTCTGCCCTTCAGGGTGGGATTCCTGTTGAGCGCCTTTCTGGTTCTCTTCCTGGCTACTCTACTCTTCGTCTATTTGGCTGCGTTTGCTATGTTCTTTTAGCTCCTCGTGAACGCACCAAACTGACTGCTCAGTCTGTTGAGTGTATCTTTCTAGGCTATAGTTCGGAGCATAAGGGCTATCGCTGTTGGGATCCCACTGCTCGTCGTATGCGGGTTTCTCGGGATGTGACCTTCGATGAGTCCCATCCTTTCTTTCCGCGTCCAGCTTCTCCTTCACCTTCCCCTGTGGAGCCTCTGTCTTTTCTGACCTTTCCTAATACACCGATCACTGTTGTGCCCGCTTCCACTCGTCCTATCGAGTCTCCACCCCCCCCGAGTCTCCACCTACTCCTGTTGTCAACTCTTCTCCATTATCATCTCCTACAGCTCCACCTGCACCTTCTCCTCTTTCGTCCTATCCTTTCGTCTACACACGTCGACCTCGTGTTGAGCCTCCTTCTGATGTGCCTTCTCCTTCTTCTGGGCCATCTCTGTCTGATGAGTCACCTTCTCTGGGTGCCTCATCTTCTCCGGATTCACCACCCCCTCCTAGGTATGGTCTCCGCGCTCATCCGCTTCCGCCTCCAGACCGCTTTGGATTTGTTGGTGCTACTCTTGTTGAGCCTACTTCTTACCGCGATACTGTTGTTCATCCCGAATGGCAGCATGCGATGGCCAAGGAGCTTGCTGCTCTTGAGCGCACCGGCACGTGGGATCTTGTCTCTCTTTCTCCCCATGTTCGTCCCATCACCTGTAAGTGGATCTATAAAGTTAAGACCCGCTCCGATGGTTCTCTTGAGCGCTACAAGGCTCATCTTGTGGCGCGTGGCTTTCAGCAGGAGCATGGCCGTGACTATGACGAGACATTTGCTCCTGTCGCGCACATGACCACTGTTCGCACTCTTCTTGCCGTGGCCTCTGCTCGCCACTGGTCTATCTCTCAGTTTGATGTCAAGAATGCCTTTCTTAATGGTGAGTTGCGTGAGAAGGTCTACATGCACCCCCCGCCTGGGTATTCTGTTCTTGAGGGCATGGTTTGTCGCCTTCGTCGCTCTCTTTATGGCCTTAAGCAAGCCCCTCGTGCTTGGTTCGAGCGCTTTGCCTCTGTGGTCACTGCTGCTGGTTTCTCAGCTAGTGCTCATGATCCTGCGCTGTTTGTCCACACTTCGTCTCGTGGTCGGACTCTTCTTCTTTTGTATGTGAATGATATGATCATCACCGGAGATGATTCTGAGTACATTGCCTTTGTCAAAACTCGTCTTAGTGATCGATTTCTTATGTCTGATCTTGGTCCTCTTCGCTACTTCCTTGGGATTGAGGTTACATCTACTTCTGATGGTTTCTATATATCCCAAGAGAAATATATCCACGATCTTCTTGATCGGGCTTCCCTTACTGATCAGTGCACCATTGAGACTCCGATGGAGCTCAATGTTATCTTCGTGCCTCTGATGGTGAGCCTCTTTCTGATCCGACTCGCTATTGTCACCTTGTCGGGAGTCTTGTCTATCTTGCTGTCACTCGTCCAGATATATCCTATCCAGTTCACATTCTGAGTCAGTTCATCTCTTCTCCTACTCAGGTTCACTACAGTCACCTTCTTCGGGTTCTACGATATCTTCGTGGGACTATCTCCCGCCGTCTTTTCTTTCCACGCTCCAGTTCGTTACAGTTTCAGGCATATTCGGATGCTACTTGGGCTAGCGATCCCTCTGATCGTCGCTCTCTTTCTGCTTACTGTGTTTTCCTTGGAGGTTCTCTTATTGCTTGGAAGACGAAGAAACAGACTGCAGTTTTCCGTTCGAGTGCAGAGGCTGAGTTGCGAGCTATGACATTTTTGACAGCGGAGCTTACGTGGTTACGGTGGCTACTTGAGGATTTAGGTGTTTCTCTCACTACACCGACTCCTCTGTTGTCTGACAGTACTGGTGCCATCAGTATTGCTAGAGACCCAGTGAAGCATGAGCTCACCAAGCATATTGGTATTGATGCTTCTTATATGTGGTCACAGGTACAGGATCAGGTTGTTGCTCTTCAGTATGTGCCTTCCGAGCTTCAATTGGCTGATTTCTTCACGAAGGCACAGACTCGTGTTCAGCACAGCTTCTACCTCTCCAAACTCAGTGTAGTTGATCCACCCTGAGTTTGAGGGGGGTGTTAGAGATATAGTAGAATTGGTTACCTATTATATTAGTATTGGCATTGGACTCTATACTTGCCTTGTATTCTAAGCCATCTTGTACTATATATATGCCTATTGGGCTGTGCAATAGATCCAAGTTGCATAATCTTAACAAAAGATACTTTATAGCTAACTTTGCCAGTCAGTTACCATAGGTGCCCCTAGCTTCGCGTGAACGGAATTCCAACATATGACACCCCAACAGATAGCATCATCCCATACAAGTCTGAGATTCGCCGAGTTAAATATCTTGTTCATATCTGGGAAAAACCTTTGTCCGGCATGAGGAACAAGAGGGCATGCATATCAACGTGTCTGAGTTGCATTAAGTTTTAAACATTTATAAATGAATTACTTCACGCAATCAGAAAAAAATGTATTGCTGACTCTAATCTGAACTTCATTACTATTCTAACATGTGATCTTCAAATTTGGGGAAACAATTATTAGTACTAATTTTGTAGGTCCATTACACATCTTACGCAAACCTCTCACCAGGTGCTATCATTGCTAGGCCTTTTCAGATTTGTCAAATCCACTCAAAAGTTTCTCGGAAAAAACTTGTTACGATCCAACATTTTTTCGAACTTCAAGTCCATTGTAGATCACCTAATGCTTTGCTTTCACAAATGTCTACTGTTCTAATTAGCATTGTAAAGCACCCTCACCATGTGTTCGTAGGATTCACGTAAATTAGTTGCCAGACCATTATAGACCTTGATCAAGACAGAAATATAAGCAGTATTTACAAAAATTTACTATTGTAGGCGTAGTTGTACTATCATCCCTGCAACCTTGCAGGATCTTTATGATCTCATATGTAACCAAATATGAACGTAGAAACAATATGCAACACCATCTAGAGAAAATAAATCAAACATAAATCAGAGTACAAGAGCATACTTGTAGCCTAGTCTTCACAACCCATAATGGATTAGTCGCAATAGCTGTTGCAATTCCAGCACATGAAGCGGCTAAAATATTTGCTTGGACAGACTGTTCACCACTTGTATCATCTGCACAATGAAAAAGAATGGTTAGGAGTAGGCACCAGAGTCCGAACCATGATTCTGTTATCTAAATTAACAAAAATAGAATAGGGTATGATGACAACAATCAGTACAAATTTAACCATGAGTTTCTTATTTAACATAATCAAACATCCATGATGAGTTAACATCATTATTAATTTATTTGTGAAAATACAACTGCAGCTGTGGATAATATTTAAGGACCTGCAAAGAGCAACCAAGAGATAGCTAATGACAGGAAGAGGATCTGTTTAATCAGAGAATGTTTTTAGTGTATCCCTATTCCCTGGTTTGGCCATAATCTTAGTTCCAACAGAAAAAAGCACACTTTGGACATCTAAGAGCCACCAAAGCAGAAAGGCAGTTATGAAATTGATATAATAGGAAAAGGAACCAAATAATTGAACTTTTAGAAGGTCAATAACTCTTAGCAGAAGCAGTACGTACAAGTTGGAACCTGGGAGTGGCAAATAAACCAATAAATCTCCATAACAAGCTATGCTTGTACAACACATTTTCATCACTTTCATATGGTAAAATCTTAGTTCTTTTATACCACTGGTAACTTCTAATCTTTGAATTCACAATTTTATCTAGTGTCATTAATCAGGATTAAGATACACATCTTAGATGATGTCGTTATGGACCCAATAAAATTGGAACCTTTTTTTCACAAATTGAAATTGTTTCATACATTTTCAGTGAAAATAATCCAAGAGTCAGAATTTATCCAACTTGAAAGTCCCAATTGGCCTGAAGGGGCAGAAAGAGAGGAATGCTTAATACGGTATAAATATCATTCTCCAACGTTCCACTGTTATCCAGTCCGAGTCAGTACAAAGTCAATTCAACTTGAGAGTCTCAGTCCCTTCATTGCATCTTCATGGGCATCTCGCACATTAACTACTTCTCCGCGGTTTGGAGATGTGACTTATATGAATGTAATGCAACGACAATTTCCATGTGAAAATCGTCGTCTATCAGGTCTGGTAAAGTTAGGCACATTTAAGATTGCTGCAATAACACTGCGCTTGCTATGGAACATGCTGCTATCAAGAATATTTGCCATGTTTAGGAAAGTTAAGCTATTGTATCATCCCAGGACAGAGGTCGCCGTGTAGTTAATATACCCGAAACAAGTTGAAGGTATCATTAAAAGCCCCTCACCACATTCCTTATCACAACCTGGGATGTCATGAATGAATTGATAGATTAAAGCCCCTTTATATAGTACACATCTTCTACTAGGCTGCGACCTTATCGCTAAGTGTCCTAGCTGATTACAACTGCTACTGGAATTTAAATGCATCGATCTTGACTGGACTAGAGAACATTGAGACCTAGCACAGTGGTTTGGCTGGACTAGCTGAAACCACTACGACTTGAGTTCGGACCTCAATGACTACGACTGGATAACCACAGAAGATGAGACTGTAGTCTGGCAGCTATACGCCTGCAACGCCATGAGATTCCTGGTATAGTATGCCCACTACACCTCTTATTTGCTACTTAAATTATGATCATTGTAACTGGGAAGACACCTACAGGCTGTACAGTTGCACAGATACTGATGAAATATTTTTGTAACAAAGAATTGGACTCTAAAGTGACTGTGTCAACCCCTTCAGTCAGAAAGTCACTCATCAAATATGAACGATATTTCATCACATATAGTATGCTCGCATTCTTTTAAAGAACACATAATTTGCCTTTAGCTGAAGCGTTTTGATGATATATCCTAAAACAAGGAAACTTGACCATAATAAGCAGATATGATAAGTTCGCCAAACAATTTATAATTGGCCAAAAGCTGTCATTCAGTGCTAGGAATATATATAAATAATATATACACAATACCATATCAAAATTGTCCATAGCTTTCATTTGAAATGCTTGAGTAACTGAAAATAAAATCAGAGATGGACAAAACAAACAGAATATCATTCAAGCACAACGATCCCCTAAGAAATGACAGATCTACCCTGCTCATCAAATTTTTACACATAAACATATGAGCTTGCAAATCTAGATCAACATTGGTAAAGCACAGTTGGGTTTAACCTGGAGATCGAAGAAGACCCTTCAAGTGATTATAAACTGAAAATGTGACCTGCAGACACACAAAAAGGTATCTAAGGCTGATGAAAAGATAAAACAAATGAAGTGAATTACAGGCAAAAGATTATATGTGCTTTCTAGGTTAACTTGTTATTCTGTGTAGTATATCTACCAAATAAAATGATAATCAGCAAGGAAACCCAATGAAAAAACACCCCCTGAAGCTTGAATGCAGTAATGCACATGCTAAGTCCTTTTGGCCTAGGTTGTTGGAACAGTTGGCTAGGCATGCGTACAAGATCAGTAAGGTCAGCATAAGCCAGCACAGCAAATGAGTATCACATTTTGCAGCAAGCGAACATCACATATCTATTCAAAACCTTCATGTGTGCTACATTCCAAAGATATTCTTGACATATATTTGAACTCCATCAGGTGACATACTTATCGAAGAGGAAGGGCATCAGTAATCTCTAGTATTAGAAGGAGCCTATTCCACCTGCCTGCTCTCCCTTAGCACCACTAAGTGGAAACAGAACACAACTGCTTCCTGCTAATTCCTCCTCTGGTTCTGCTAAATCAAAGGACATCTTTCACATTTTGCCAGAGAGGAAATTAGAAAAAGAAAAGAAACCTAAAGGCTGATGGCACATATTCCACAGAAAACATATTTTGAGAGTGCTTCAACTATATCAACTGTACTTGAACTGTTAGATAATTATATTTAATGATAACATCACAGTTCCCACCACTACTTCTAATGCATACACGAAGCCTTAGCTTCCTGTGGCTTCTCTATGATCAAGAAAAATAAGGAGAGGAAAGAACAACAATCTAGCAACGACAGATGGGTCCTCACAGCAGATCCCACACAAGCCACTTTCCCAACTTAACTCTGAACAAATTCCTTCTCAAGAAGTCCAGACAAAATGTGTGCCTTTATCTCTAAATCATATCTTATATCACCGAAATCTGTTTTTATGGTGTTATTATCATAATAACATGAGGGCCTGTTAATAGTACGTGAAAATGCATTAAGGTGTCCAAACAGCAAACACACTTCCCAGAATTAGGTACATTTTGGTGTTAGCCATGAAAGATATATCTATTTCACTTAGTGCAATCACATCAGAATTGGCATTAGGTGATTTCATAACTCATTGGTTGTTACTGGAATCACACTTAGGCAGCAAAACACAAGATAATTACCCAGTTACAATCATCTTACAGTAAAGTAAAACAACTCTGAAAACATTACCAACTGGAGATGTAAGATTGATGACTACTTACAGCCCAGGTTGGAAATAGTGCTACTATTGTTGGAGAAAGGCCACGATATAACCCAGGCAAGCCTTCAGTTTTTAGTATGTGCTGCAAACCTGAAATAATTACCCTCCCTAATAAAGAGGGATACATGAATCAGCAAATAAGACTAGAAACAGATATATGGTAAATAAATAAATTTATCGTAAAACCAAACGAAGACTGTACGGCGGGTTTTACAACTTGGAATACATGCAAATGACATCAGTGCGTTCTGAATATCCAATATTCGTCTATCAAGATCCCTACTAATCATGGCAATACAGCAAGAGATGTAAATATTGTAACATTCTGTCTGTCAAGCTAGCATGCCTATATATGAAAAAGGTTTTATATTACTAATACTACTTTTGGTATGGTTGGAGAAACACATCTGCACAGATCATAAAATTCCTCTTCGAACACAAACTTTAGTTAATTGCAAGGCAAACTTGGAAAGACAAACAGACAAATAGTCATTCAAGATTCCAAATCAAACATTAGAATATCCATGTGAGCACCCATTCTTTTGAAATTTAGCAAAGCATGCAGTTTAATTTACAGAAATTTTAATTTTATGCCCTCGTAGAAATAATTAATTTAGAGGAAGACTTAAATCGTAGAATAGTAAGTAAAATAGTAATGTAATATCAAATAGATGTTATTATGAAATTTTGCAGTTGTTGCATTGTTCAACTTCAATGTTACATCTAATGCTCTGAAACAGAGGAGACTTTGCAGCAGCAGCTAAATACCACATGTGCAGGGGATAACGTTAGCTCCTTACATCTTCCATAATATTAATATTCTGATTTTGACAGCGGCCAAAAGTGAAACCCAAATGGCATAAAAACACATTTTGACAATTTATTACTATTAAGCATATTGTGTCAGCCTTCCCCCCATGAAGCGCCAACATCCTCTGTGCTATGATTCTAGTAATAGATTAACCACCAGCAGGGGCGGAGCCACCGTACCTCCGCCCTGGGCACTTGCCCAAGCTCCCTGGCAAGCTGTCATTGAGTCTCCGGTGAGCTTTGCAAAGTCGAAGGACTTGATTTTCTCCCGTCAAAATGGCTGTATCCCAGGCAAAACGCGCTACTTGGCAGCAAAATTAGAACTAGCTCCAGCTGGGAACTCCCCTCCTTCCTCCCCAGTACCCTCTCCCAGCCTCCCCCTGTCCGCTGGCACCATTATCGTGAGTAGCGAGCAGAGGCCACCGTCCCAGGAAGGCAGGACGGTGATGACTGAATCAATCGATTGTGTAGGCCGTGGGCTTTTAATCAAGGCGAAGGGCTAAGTTGGTAGGCCCAGCTCTGCTGCGGAGCTCTGTGGACTAATCAAGTCGATCGAGTGCTGCGGAGAGCTGTGCTTGAGCAATCGTGAGGAAGAGCCGAAGAGGTGCGGCGATGGTCAATTTTTTTCCTCTTTTGAGTGTTTGTCAATTGTATTTGTATTGCTACTTCCTAATGAACAAATCAATACTTACATGCAAAACTGTTTACTCTCTTCTTGATTTGCCATGGAGTCCATACTTATTTTACATGGTGCCTCTTAATTTGAATATCCCATCCCATGAAATTTTGTACAAGATCAATGGTTTGGATATCTGCATCCATTAGCTTGTCTTTAATAATCAGTTTTCTGTATAGAAAATTGGGCTTATTCTTCAGGTGGCCAGTGGAGAGTCTTTATCGTTCATTTTCTGTACTTTTTATCTTCAATTATATTATATGTATAATGAATGTATTGCTATATCAGTGTTTAAGCAATAGTTGTATTGGTGTATCTAGATCGGCGTATCCAAGATACCTAGATAGTTATTGCCAGGCTCGAAAATTCTCCTGGCTCCACCACTGACCAAAAGGTTTTCTGGTACCTCACTTGATCTAACGGCACACTGCACCTTACATCCAAATCCCATGATATAATAGGTCCAAACCCCATGATACAATAGGTCTATAAGAAAAGCTTGAGTAGAGCACATATTAGACAAAAACGAGCACTGCGACCATGCGTGAGGTGAGCTAAATTACCGGGCGGCGGGGCACCGGAGGCGAGGTTGGAAGGGATGCCGTACACCTGCAGGCGCGTCTTGAGCACGTCCAGCGGGCACAGCACCGTCGCCGAGATGAACCCTGCGCCACCACCACCCCCACACACACAAACAAAACAAAAAAGGAAGAATCAAAACCCACGCCACCATAGCAAGACCGAACCAAAACCCCCACAACCAGGCATCAACCCCGAGGCGAGGTGGTGGGAAAAATTACCAGCCGAGCCGCCAGCGACGGCGTTGCAGGCCGCCTCCCGGACTTTCTCCCGAACGCCACCGCCGCCGCTGCCTTTGCCCTCCGACATCGCGGCGCGGGCATCCGCCTCGGGAGCCTGAGGAATCAAGAAGCGAGAAGAAAGGAGCCGCCTCTCAAGTCTTGTAAGTCCACCTTTGGAGTTGGAACACGCAACGGCACCTATAAAGAGGGGGGATCCCGGCGTCGCTCTCTGGCGCGGAGGCGACAGCCGGGCCGGATGGGAGCAGTAACGCGGGAGCGGGCGGCCGTCGCTCGCCGCGCTTTGGATGCTTGCCCGCGCAGAAGGGACGTCGCGGTGGAGGCGGAGGGGAGGCGACGAGGCCGACGGTTTCTGGACGGGAGGGGCAGGGGATCGACGAGGAGTCGGCGGCGTGGGCGTTGGGCGTGGTGATCGATCCGGTTGGATGCGGCGCGGTGCAGGTGGGAAACGCGACGCGTCGATGTGGCCTGCTGCTCTGCTGTCTCAGCAAGCGGGATGACCGGCGGCGCCACACGCGTGCACTGGACCAGCTCGGTTGGTCGTCTGGGGCCGGCGGGGTCGCCCCGGCTGTCAGAAGGTGCGGCTCGGGAGGAGTTGGCCCGGCACCGGTTTGATTGGGGTCCAAGGCTGTCAAAAATACTGGAGCTCGACGAGCTGCTCGACCTGGCTCTCTAGGGGCTGTTTGGTAGCCTCTCTCAGATGAGAAAATCTTGCCTCATATAAATTTACTAGAACAGGGAGGCGCACGTTGCCGCGCCCGTGTTCAGATGATTGACAATTAAAAGATAATTGTTAAATTATGTAATGGTTGGAATATTGGATTAAGCCTTAAATGTTCTATTAATTGTGGTAGAAAATTTACGGGAAAAGTATTGTTGGAAATGGTAAATTTTAATATAGAAAGTACAGATAAAAAGAATATTCGATTTTATGGGTGAGCATGTAAAAAATGTTATGTAGGTAGATCTATATGAATATGCATGGAATGAGATATTTATATAGTGGTAGAATAGCGGGATGATTGAGTTGTCACTTATGGCTGGTTTATAATGTAAAGCAGTACTAATTATATAAGATAACATTGAGGACCAGTTGTGAAATATAACATATCGGGACTGGATAATACAGAGGTCTGAGATAATAATATATAGATAGTATATATATATATATATATATATAAGATAGCTGTGAGCGAGTATTGTGCTTGATGATGTGCTGAGCTGAAGGCAGTAATGAACCAGTGAAAGCTTGGCACCTGCATATAAGAGACGGGATATGCTGCTATAGTTGGAAGTATTATGCAAGTTAGAAATCATAAGATATAGGAAAAAGAAGGTAACATATCTGATTACCTTGTTAAATACGGTAGACATTTAGTGCCAGAGATAATTTCTTTTTGGTGTATGCAAAGACACAGATATCTCGTGTTTTGATCCTTGCTCGTTGCACAAACCAGGCCAATTAGCTGTTATGGTGGCTCATTTGTCTTGTCCCATCTTTAGACGCACCTGGTCTGTGATCTTGTTTTGTGTATTTTTGATAGGTAGAGAATTGATTGGTTCTTCTAAAGACATTTTGAGATATGCATCTGTGAAGCTAACTGTGAAGTACTAAAGGCAGTATAAAGAGCAGAATAAGGTTATGTGATATGCTATATTTGTGTAAAATCTTAGGAATCAAGCATTTACCCTACCATTCTGCCGTTTGGAGCAGTGAATGTTTTGTTCATTGTGCATACGTAATATGGTATAGCCTGTTTTTTAGTACCAATTATTTGTTTGAGATGCTTTATATTGTTCTCTGTCAGTTCTACATCATTTCCAAAGAGATATAAGTTGTTGTAGCCTTCAATTATCTGTGAAGAAGAGGGCCCTGCATAAAATGGAGTAAGTTTGACAAGGAAGAAGAACTCTTTCTTTGGATGTATAATGCTGTTACTTATTAGATTACCTTGTTTGATGGTGGTGCTTGACATCTTTGGTTTTTTAATTGCATGAGAATGACTGGAGCTGCACGTTTTCTTTGGTAGCTCAGAAGCTGTATCAAACATAACTATAGAATTAGGGCTGTACTATGCAAGAGCTAGATAAGAAACACTGCATAGTATGGGTCTTTTTGAAATCAAATAAATGTTAGACGTAATTAACAATAAATTTGGCATATAATATCATGAAAGTACCTTGTTTAACAAGCTTTTTTGACAAGCTCTGTTTCTTTGTTAGAGGCGAAGTATTGGCTTGTCCGTATTCTGTTCAAGCTTAGGAACTGCACATTATAGAGGTGCATGAAATGTAAATATTGTTTTCAGGTAAATGGCAATGATTGAGCATTCAAGTAGTATGATATCATTTCCCTGTTTAGCAAAGTTAGATGAGCATGTTTTGTTACCTAAAGGAGAAGGCATGTAATTGTCCATATTGTGTGGAAGGGAAGGACCTGTATGAGAGAGATGTGTAGAACATTGTATATGGTATATTAAATTGAAAGAAAAAGTAGCAGGGAAGTGAAATGGTATCTTTTACAGACCATCATCATCACTAATGTAAATGATGTCGTTCGACGGAAGTAAATTTGCAGTGCTCTGCTTGTTCTTAGGACCGTGGATGTACATAATAACTTCATCACTGGAATCGCTGGATCCTAGAACAGGTAATGGGAGGACTTTTATAGGCTTTATAAATCTTAGAGAAGCTATGAAATATTACAAGATCGTACCGGGATGATCAGTTGCTGATCGTTTGGTTTTCATCCTGATCAAATTGTAAATCTGCATAGGACGCTGAATTTGTTAGTGCAATAGCATACAACGAACTATATTTCTGTGAATGGTATTGATATCTGGGATGTTATTATGAGTAAAATTAGCCTGTAAATGTTTTGAACATAGCTGGTGAGTGATATTACCTGTTGTTCATTGGTACGGTAATCACTGACATAAAGTCTAATGCTGTAGATAAAGTGATTTTTAAAGAATCCACCAAGAAACTTGTTGATAGTGCAGTAAAATACCAGAATATGTCTGGGAATTATGAATGGTCAAGTATGAGAGTGACTGTATAGGAATCTGGACAAAGCAATATTATGGAAATAGGACGGGCCTGGTCCATTCTGAACAAATTTTCATTAAAAAGGAACGGGAAAGAAGAATGTCTATTTGAACAATCAAGTGTATATTAAATAACATGCTAGATGGGGTGGCAAAATAGCAAAAAGGGGCGGATGTTTATGGAATTAATATAAAATGCATGTAGAAGAGCAGTTAATTTGTTTACTATAATGTCAATCAGGTTATGTTGCTGGTAGGCGCCAGCGCCGTTCTGAAATAGCAAAAGATCAAGTTTGGTAATCGTTCGATCTGTAGATTGGAAACAGTTAGGTTGAATCTCATCAGCATCGTCTAGATATCTCCGAAAGCGTTGTATGAAAATCTAGGGTATGGGTACAGATTCTAGGAATATAGATGTAAAATACCAACTAAACTATGGCAGAGAATGTTTAACTAAGTTCGATGGAGAACATGGTACCTTATTTCGGCCGCCGTTGCTGCTCAAGGGATGAACTGAAGGATAGATGCGGGGATAGTGTTGGCGTCCGTGGCGAGGGTATTTGATCTTCGCAAGACCGTAAAAAGGAGAAGAAACGCCGCAAAGTCAGTCAAAGGAGCGGAGTATACTATAGCTGGCTCTGCATTCTTTACTGATACTTGCGTGTGAACTGTGTGTGGGAGGTGGGCCCATATTGCGTGTGATCGGTCTTAGTGGGCCCTCACTTTACTGCTAATTAATGTGACTATACGGTATGAGTCTCGAGCTACGCTACTTGGCTTATTTCTGTCCTCTTTTCATTTTCTGAGAAGCCTCTTGCTCGGTGCTATCTAGGAGCTGAAGCGGCGGGCTTTGGACCATCCGGTGCTGGAGTCGTTTAGCTCATTAGCAAGATAATTTGTTTGCTATCTGCAAAAAAGGTATCTGAGCTAGTTCATGTTCTGTTTCTTTCTTCTCTGCCTAGTCCTGTGACGGCGAGCTATAGAAGTTGATGAGGTAAGAGGCTGGCTTCCTTGCGAAGCAGCAACGTCCATTTTGTTGTTTGGTTGCATCTATGGAATCTGAGCAATTTGGGTGGCAAGTCTAGATACGTATAGTACAGAGCAGAGAATAGTAGCAGGTATCCGCATTTGAGAGTTGATTTCTGATCTTCAAGCTGCTGCAGTCAGTGGGCAGGGTATTATTATTCAGTGAGGGCTAGGGATTTTAACATTTCTGTGTAGGTCAATAAGTAACAGTAACGCAACAGCTGTTCGCTGATCTGTTCTTTTATTTTCTGGATAGGTTCGCAGTACATTGTGATGATTTATTCTGTTATTTGTTTGTTCTTTTATGGCTACTATATTAGTATAGTAAATATCTGTTATTTGCCTTTTTTAAGACAGCATAGAACATTGTTAATGTGCTCTTCTATGCATGTACAGGACGCAATTCTACTGATTATAGTTAGAGGTAACAAGAATGGCCAACATTGCAAGGGGTATGTAGATTGAGCCTATTGCTCTAGATTATATATTTATGTTTACATAGCAAATAATATCATTAGATAAATCAGCCAAAAGACTATTTTGGTATAGTACCTGGTTGCAGATATTTAGATGATATAACATGTATATATTTTCTAAATAATATGGCATATGTATTTTCGTTTTCAGATAATCTCTATGTTATTCGAATTTCTCGGAAACTGATCTTGTCAGAACTTATTAAGAAACTTGGTGGAAGCGAGCCACAGTATGAATCTTGGTTTCAAGGCGGAAGGTATTGGAGCATTGTAAGGACTGCTATTGCCACAAGAGAAGTAAATACATCTAGCAAGCTTGAGCAAGCAATGGGACCTCTAGATGCTACAAAAGAAGGCGCTGAGGAAAGAGCAGCAATTACATTAATAGAGGCACTGAAAAGGACCTATAGTTTTGAAATTGATGACATGAACCTTGTGAAATGAGCTGAAGCAGAACATCAGAATGAGCAGCTTGCTAAGCAGATGGACCTATGTGCTTTTGTGCAGAACAAGCAGAGTGAGAGAATCAGACAACTTAGCAAATACGCAAATGAATTACTGAATGATATGGATTTTGTTCAAGAAACATGTCATGAGATCTGTGGCACTGCTCTTGTTACTGTGCCTGATAACGAGAAAAGCAGTGCATTAACAGACATGATATATTCACTGCACTATCTTGATGAATGGGCAGAGCAAAAGATCTTTGAACATATTGTGAAGCTGAGGTAAGGTGCTAATTTCTTGGCAATGAAGATGCAGCTAATAGTTATCGATCAGAGTATCTATGTTCTGTTCATCTGTGATCTGTATAAATCAATGAAAGTAGCAGTTGGTATGTATGTAAAAATGTTAGGTATTGCCAAGGAAGCTGCCTTTGTATGATGTCAGTGTGTGGCCTGTAAACAGCAATATATTGTGTGTGTATGTTAGTTTATAACTGCATGTATTTTGCTGGGATCTATGGATAGTAGCAGGGAAGATGAATGTAAAATATTTTTAGGACGTTGCAAGCTATTTCTACTGGTATCTATGGTTTGTGACAATCAATATATTTTTCCTGTCAATTAGTCTATTATGATGCTTGTTTTGTCGCAAGATATGCAGTGTATAGAAAATAACTATAATCTATTCACAGCTCAGTTATGGTATCAACTGTGACATAGTGATAGTAATAAAGCTACCATATAATGTAATTTTTAGATATCAGAAAGGAGCAAGCGTGAGTAGCTATATTAGACAGCTGATGTACGGTTGAATTTGGAGTGGGGCATCATCATATACGCATATCACGGTGTTCCAGCTTGCTGAATTTGATGCTGCTACAGTTAGAAGCAGGCCATTTTATTTTGGCTATGTTCATACCTGAGTGTACAGAAGAACACTGGACGTTCGCATTGCTCTTGTTCTGAATCTTATAGCTAGCAGCAATGTTGACTATGCCCATCTACTATGTAGATGCCCGTTTTCTTAGCCGATGTTTTTTTGTCTTCTGTGCTACTATGATAAGGTAGCCAGTGCTTAGCATGGTAATTGGCTGATAAATGACAGGCTGCAGCAGTAGAGTAAGCGTTTGTATTAGGTGCAAGGTCTTTACTATAGAATGGAAACTGAGTATTGTTGCTATTCCTGATCTTACACTGACATTGTAAGATGAAGGGATAAAAGCGATGAATCTTTCTATTTAATTTAGCGTACTAAGCCAGGAAACTTTATTGATATTGGAACGGTGCAGAGCAGTTTTTTTTCAGGAGTCTTAATTGTTCGTATTAGTTCCTGTGTATTATTTCATTTTTACGATAGTTTTGGAGCAAATGACGATCATCATATCAATCTATTGTCAAGTTACGTGCCTACTCTGTGTTAGAAAAGGATGCAGAACATTCATCACATTTAGTCTTAGAAAGCTGGAAAAATGGTTATGGATAGGATAAAAAAGTAGCATGTTTATAGGCAGTAGGATTGAGGACCTCTAAAAGGAAGAATATTGATCTTCGATATATTCGGTATCAGAGAATGATTTTTATCATTTTCATAAATAGATCTTTAAAGAAAACCATATCTATTGTGGGAAAGAAGAAGAGAAATAAGTAAATAGTGAGAGAATGCATGGAATGGGATTGATTATATGAATTTTTTGTTTGGTTTTTTGCTGCAAGAGATTGTTTATCGATAGACTGCATGTTAGAGAGCATTGAATATCCTTATAATTTTTTTTAAGCTACCATAAAAAGAAGTTTTAAGAGTAGCATAAGAATAGCTCATATAATATTATCCATACAAGAGTAGCTGATATAATATTATCCATAGAAGAGTACATTTATAAGGTTGGTAGAAATAGAAAACATGCTAATAGCAAAAGAAAGAGCTTACAACAAAAGAGCTTAGAACAATCAAATGAGTACTAATGCCATCGGATAACGTAACTTGTAGATGGCATGTTAGGTTCTGGTAGTTGGTATGTGCTCCAACTGATGCGATCTGCCCATATAAATGATCATATTTCTTGTATCATACATGTAAATAGTGAGTTTAGAGGTTAGTATTCTTATTGTAGCGTTTAGGAACATTAGTTATTCAATTGGAACTCACATGATGTATACCATATATAGTGGATGGCACGGTGCTATTTGTTGAAGCTAACCTTGCCAGCTTACTGGCAAGCTTCTCACGAGATGTGACAGGAGGTGTAGAACCGATGTAATAGAAAGGAACATTCTTGGATCCTGCTGTTGATGTAATATGTCCAGCAACATCTAATGGAAGGAAATTGGCATCCTCACAGCACATTTGCCTGATCTGATCCAATACATCCGTGGTAGATTTCTTAAAAGAGGCAATGTAAGCTATATTTTGTTCTTGGCTGGTTCTGTAAGCATCTTCAAAGCATCTAGTTGCTTCGATCCTTTTCTCTAATAGAGCCAGTTGACTGTAATTAGCATCATCAATTTTAACATTCATTTCTCTCATCAAGCATGTAATTGCCGCGCCAGCTACATTCTCCATAGCAGTATACGTAGTATCCATTATTTCACTGTAAAACGTTCTTTTTGCTGCAAGAACTTCAACGTGACCTGGTGGTACATCTATCTGTATAAAACCCCTTAGCTTGCAACCGGGCTCATTCACAGTACCAGTACAATATATAGTAAGTCCTAATGAAGATGCAATTTGCGTAAGTAGCATTTGCCTTGAAATATAAGCCTTCGCTGGTACCTTAATCACGATAACAAATTGGTTATATGTTCCGATAATACTCAATATCAAAATAAAGTTGAGCTTGAGATTGTTTTTTAATGTAGTGAGAAAGTATAATGGTTTCAATTGCAGTATCGATAATAGAAAAGAGGATGATATTAGTTTGGTTGCTATAATGATCATATTGCTTGGAGTGTACTTTGTATGTTGACCGGTGGATTTGTCATGTAAGTCAGAATAAATGGTGCATAGATAAGCGTGGCTATGAACAAGCATTAGAGTTGATCATTAAATAAGTATACACTTACCCCAGGAACATGCACAAAATCTTCACTGTTATTGGTGGTGCTGGTATGACGCAAATAAGTGAGGCGACGACGAGCGAAAGATCTTCTATCTCGGTTAGATCGAGGGCTGTCATGTTGGGAGTGATAGGAAGTGGCTGGAGAAAGAATCTGACCCGGAGTAGCTGCAAGTACAGGATGACGGGATTGAACCGATGAATCTGCAGGTGTCAAAGCCTTGAGCAGAAGATGGAGGATGACAGTAAGAGGACCATCCAGTTAAATGAGATAACAAGGTAGGAGATTTATCGAAGATGTACTGACCTTGGAAGCATCATCCGAGATAGCTCCTTCGCTGGTTGAGTTTTGATGACCGGATTGAATCGGTGAGTGTGCATCTCTTGAACGCTTGAACAGAAGATAGCGGATGATAGTAAGAGCAGGGCCGAATTAAATGAGACAGCAAGGTAGGAAATTTATGGAATGTGTACTGACCTCAGAAGCATCATCCGAAATAGCTCTTTCGCTGGTTGAGTTTTCCATTAGTAGTCAAAAAGAAAGAGCAAGGGAGCTGAAGCGACGGTTGCGAGATAAAGCGCTATATAAGAGAGTCCCGTATGTGCTGTGTCACCGTTTTGTTCCTGGGCTGGGCCGTTCATATAAAGCATCGTAAGTATGGGCCTCTAAGGTTTGTCGTTTCTGACCTTAATAGATCGTCTTTTTTCTGCTGTAATACTAAGGCATCTTGTATGCACAGCAAGTACCTGGCTTAAATAAAGAAAGTCGATCAGACATTAAGGGCCCTTGGCAGAAAATATGCTTAGCGATGTGTTTTCTACCTTTCGATGTTGTAAGCAAATGGTAACTGCAACAATTATTCAGGCACAATGGCTTCGATCCTTGAGAGGTCAGGTAATGGTCACTGTTATAGTCCAAGGACTTTGAACATGGAATTCCAAGAAGCGCCAGATGGCGAACCTTTATTTATCAGTTCTGCGTTGTTTGTTTGCAGATGATAGACATGGACATTTGAACTTAAGAAGTCAGAAATGTTATATAGATTGCAAATACATTACCTGTTAGAAGCATGGGTTGGACCTGTTATTTTTCGGTGCCATAATGGAGAACTGATATATGTACCGAGTACTGGAAAACGCATGTCTGTACCAGCAGAGAAAACAACGTCGTGGTAGGGAAGATGTATTTAAGTGCCTCGGTTTGATTAGAAATAGAAAGATGAATGCACGAGAGTCCATGTAAAGATTCTGGGATAACAAATCAAGACAAGAGTAATGGATAGTAGAAGCGCTTTAGATATCGACAAATGCACAGACATGTAGATATAAACTGCAAGAGTAACAGCAAGAAGTCTTGGTATGAACATGCTAAATATAGTATAAGAGTTCACGTAGAACAATAGGAACATATATAGTGACAGGCACTCAGGTCTGTAGCACAGACGGGGGCACTATATTCAAAGATGGAAAATAAGGAGCTAACATAGTGCCAGATTATCCTGGAAGCTACAGGACTGTGCAAAATACGCAAAAGAAAAGCTTCTTAGTAGAGGATCCGTGATCGCTCTTGTGCTGACCAAAAGGATGTTGTGGATGCAGTAGTCTGATAAGCAAAAGATCGAGCAATTTAGTAGTCTCACAAGAAACGCATTAAGACAAAATAATAGAAATGGATAATCATCGATATTTTGCTGACAAATATCAGCAATGTAGGCTGAGAGAAATTTTCCTATAAAGCTAAGGAAAGAGGAATAAGAACATAGCCTGAATCGGGATAGGAAAAGAGCAGAAGATACCCTATTTGAAGAGTTTTTTTGAAACAGATGATTTCTGTGATGAGTCCATTGCCCTGTGAAAGCAAATATATCGTGGCTGAAATCGCTGCTGAGAATGAATACTCTGTATATGTAGTATAAGGAAGAGTTTATATCTAATGTAATGCAAAATTTATACGGCCAGAGCAAAGGCGCAACCTTTTCATAGGAAGTTTTGGCTCTAGAGAACCGATGTTATCTCTGGAAGCAGTGTCATTTTTGGGAACACTTGCTGGTGTACTTGGTGGCTAAATAGATATTTCTAGCACATAATGAATAGTCAGTTTTAGAACTGAATAGGCATAATGAAAGAGTTTTGCTGCACTCACCACCTCAGCAGCCAGTGTAGCCACTTCTCTCTGCAACCTGATGTACAACATGGACGAACACATATTTACAGTGAAAATAGCATGCTAATGGAAGACCATAGATAGATATACATGTAAAAACAAGAGGAATTGTGTAAACATATACAAGGCAGAGTAGTAGTATTACTGTCATAATAGATGTTTTTTTTGCCCTTCTTTTTTTTAATTATTGGCTGTGACGTTAATTTCATGAATTCCTGGACCAGTAACATTGACAGATACCTTAACAGACATATTTGTTTCCGCATGAGTATTGTCAGGTGATGAGGAGGTATCTGGGGTGCTTGTTGATCCAACCTACAGAAGACAGATCAAATAGCAGGAAAATTCAGCATAATAAGAGAGGCTCATCAAGAGAGACAGACAAAGAGCAAGTTCTGTCACTTGGGTGCTTAAAGGATAAACATGACAGGGAAAACTCTAGCTAACTTTCGTTCTTTCTGATATGCAGTAAACAGCAGCGTGCTTGAAGCGTAGAAATAATTGAAAACTCTTGCTAGCTTTTTTTTTCGTTCTATGTAGTAAAGGGAACAAAACAGAGATAGTCTAGGGAAACCTTGTCAAGCGCCAAGATGGGCTGAACTGATTCAGTACAGGAAGGTGCATTCTCCTGCTGCTTCGAAGTCAAACCAAGCACAGCAAACTCAAAAGACTTTGATGTTCCGTGAATGAGTTCTATGTTATTAACCTGGAAAGATAGCTCTCCATATCTAAGACCTCTCTGATTAACACTGACATTAATGGTGTACTTTGAGAAACAAGAGCTGCAATTTCTGCGGGTATGGTCTCTGGCCGACGTGCTGCAGTACGGGTGAGGGTCTCGACCCTTTTTCCAATAATTTGCTCAGCTATTCCAGCAAAGAAGACAAACTCAGTTTCTCCTGTGCAATCAGCACCAATAACACGTACTCTGTACCTTTATGCAAAGGAACGTGGGTGTCAACGAACCTCTGAAAAGAAGGCAGAGAATTTGTAGCAGTGGAGATACTACCTACCGTGGATTAGCTGCGACACATTTGCATTCCTGATCACTACAAATAAACTGATCTGCTACTATATATGCGGTCTTGTGGCATCCAGCACAGGAAAGGAACAACCAAGGAGATGGCAGCACTCTCATAATCGTAACAGTACAAACCATGTTCTTGCCCTGTAGATGTCAAGAAAAAACAGAAAGATTATTCATGGTCAGGTGGCATGATATAAATAGCAGGTGGAAGGCAGAGATAGAACATGAAAATGCTATAAAATAGATACTTGGATCTAGGCTGTTTAAAGAACTATGATGATGCTATACAGACGCAAGTGAGACGACATAGATAAGAGGCAGAAATAGGAATATGAGAGGTAAACATACAAGATATTCATTTGGATTGGTCGCTAACAGGTATTCAATCTTAACAGGATCAGGGTTTAGATTGCTGAAAGGCTCATCGGTACTGATCAGTTTCAGGATCTACCCATTGAACAGCTGGTAGCTGCTGTGCGAGCCTATATAATAAATTAGGAAATAAGAACCATTGTGTCACGGACCCGGAATTGCATATGATTAGGGGAACGCGAAGTCGCCAAGGACCGAAGGACTCGTCCGCCCGGTGGCACGGTACCTGCGCCGTACGCACCAAGGTAGAACGATCCGACACCCGCCAGGTGCGAGCCGGCCGGAAGCGACCAATCTTCCCAACATCACATACGATTCCATAATCCGGTGAAAAGTCAGAGTCGTTCCCGAATCCTACCACGACAAGCAAGGTCGGAGGAGCCCGGCAATTCTACCCACACCCTAACCTAGCTCGGAAGCTAGTGGGTCGCTCGAAAGCCCGGTAGAACGCCCACACCCTGCCTGGCCGGCACAGCATCTCAGCCAGCGGGACACTCAACCAACTCCTGCTCGACTTAGTAGAAAATGGTACGGCCTCGATCTTTCACGGCATACCCATACACTTCATACCATTCACGCATTGTGCAGGGGCAGCCTGGATCAACAACTCGGATATCATCACAAAGCTCTACATTACGGTATTAATAATAACAGTCCACGATGGGACAACATATTACATCAGTCGGTTAACACCGGAAACATATCCGAGTACGGAGAAACTTAACAACAGCGGAAGCAAATAATAGTCCCACAGCGACATAGTGATCGCTGAACAAAACACTAACTATCCCATACATCGAACACAACCGAGGAAACCAAACACGTCAAACATCGTCGAAAAACTCTTCGACCACCGGCTCACCTGCAAGCTCCAGGGATAACCTGGGTGAGTACGAATGTACTCGCAAGACTTATCCGTGCTTGATTAAATGTCCTACTTATACTAGTGCAACAACAATTAAACATGAATGCTTCTCAGAGTAACAATATACTTAATTATGAAAACAAAGCATAATTAACATGGGGGGAGGACAACTAGTCAATATACTACTCAGGCAACCAACCAATCAACATCAACTACTAACACATTTACTTGCATCATTTTCAATCGCTTAGGGTACAGCCCCTAGATTAATCCCAATCTCAATCATCAACACCTAGTTCATTCAATCTCTCGGACCGTTCCGACGATACAACCACTAGCGATATTCGAGAGCATTATCCCTTGGAGGTTGCAAAGCTCCAAGCGGCCTTTACCATTCGACATACCCTAGCGTTGATCTCGGCAACGTCCACGTGGTGACAAGGGAAGTAGCCACGCTGGAGTTACCTCAAGGTTGGTATCGCGACAATACACCCATTCACCTAGTCGCACCAGGCTCCTCCAGTGATACCAACTTTATCCAGCTGACCCTTTTTCCTTCGGCTCTCACATCTCACCTTAGGTTCAAATATTTAGCTCATCAATTAATTTCAACCATCACTAGGCACACAATACAACACATCCTAACATGCTAGTCTAATCGAAATTAATGACAAGCTACGAACGATAATACAATCATCAACACATGAACGAAATAAGCAAGTACCGAACACAAAAAGGGGATGCAACAAGCTCTGCTTGCCTTGATCGGTTTGTTCCTGGTCTTGCACGGAGTCGTAAGCCTGGAGGTCTCCTTCTTCGTAGTCTAGTGCAAACAAGTCGAACATCGACAATAAGCGATAATGCAATCAATGAATCCAGCATGTATGCATGAGGGTTGATGCAAGGAATATCTTTCTAACAATGTACCGATGTTAGGGTTAAATGGTTGTCTTAAGTTACATGCATGGTAGGTTCCTTTAACTACGATTAGGATTTAAGGGTGACTATTCATGTTGGGATGATGTGGACATAATCCTTCATAACTTAGACATGCTCTGAACTATTTGACTAACACATTTGGAATCATTTTAATCGGAGTTACGAGCAAATAGTTATGCATGGTCGAGTTAGGGTTTAGCGGGGTACGATGATAAGTAGGGCTAACCACTCGAGACTTGTCGTGCATGTATCCCTACTGGACATCCAGTGATTCCATGTCGTAGGATTTCTCACGAGGATTTCGAAACTATAAGGATCGTCGAAATCGGAGTTAGGGTCATAAACCTAGGATTTATAAACCCTCGACAACACTAAAACTTCTACCCTAAGTATCAGTGTGTGCGTGTGTTCAAATTGAACTTTTGATTCAGCCATCTTGTAGAGCTTTTCCTGAGGTTTCCAAATATATAAAAATTTTCAAATTTGGCCTTACGGTTTAAAAGTTATGAATATTTGAAGTTCTATACAAATTCTGCCCTAAAATTTCGAAACCCTAATTACTAACGCACCCGAACCCTACCCCGCACCGTTCTGCAACTCTTACGCGCACCCAACCGAAGGCACCCCGGATCTGCAACTCATAAACCAATCCCCACTGACATGCGGGACCGCTCGGGTACCCGTGGCCCTATCAGAAACAGCCACGCGTCCAGGTCCTTCTCTCTCTCTCTCACCTTTCTTCTCTCTCTCGGTACCGAGGCCGGCGACGGGCTAGGCGGTGGCGCACGGCCGGGGAGCTCGCCGGAGTAAGCTCCTGGACTTGGTTGGGCTTGGGGAAAACGGAGAAAGGATCGGGAGTTCGACCTGAGGTGGATGCGAGTAAGCAATGATCTTGGGGAAGGCTGGAAGGTGCTAGCGCCGGTGAGGGGTGGCGAAGTGGCTCGGTCGCCGGCGGGGGAGCTTCTGCGGTCGAAGATCTGCAAAGAGAAGAGCAGCGGGGAGATGAGGGGAAGAAGAGAAGCTCAGAGACTAGAGAATAGGGCTTGGGAGCCACTGGAGCCGCTGCGAGAGCTCACCGGAGCACTGACCGGAGATGGGGAAGAACGGGACGGCTTCGGGGCAGCTCGCGCAGATCTAGAAAATGGATTCAAGGGGGATGTGAGGGATGGTAGGAGGGTGCTCCAGAGCGCAATGGGGAGGGAATGGCTCACCGGAATCTTCGGGATTTCTCGTCGAAGTGCAGCCGGAGCTCGGGAAGGGAATGGCGCCAAGGAGCTTCGGGATGCGCTAGGGTTTGGGGGTAAAGGAGAAAGGGAGGTGCGCTGTCGGGACGGAGTATTTAAGGGGCGGCGGCCCGGAGCGGGAGGAGGCTGGTCGGGACAGGCGCCGCCCCGCTCGGCCTCTGGCCGGCGGCGACGTGGGCGAAGGGGCCTGATAGATGGGCCCCTGCGCGCTCGGGAGAAGGGAGAAGGCGCGAAGGCCACGGGGGCGCGACCAGATGGGGAACACGGCAACCAGTGGGGGCGCCTTCTGAGTAAGGAAAGCAGGAGAAAGGGAGGGGCGCGGGCGCGCGCGCGGGAGGAGCGGGCTGCGCAATTGGGCCGGCCGAGCGGGTTGCGGCCCAGGTAGGGTTAGGATTTTATCTTTTTCTTTTTCTTTTATTCCAGAACCCTTCCCCATGTTATTTCATGTAAAATTTTTGATCCAAACATTATGAAATTTTTACCAGAGGTTCTAAACATTATTATTGAGCTGCTGTAGGAGTTTGAACCAGTTTGGAGTTGATTTGAAGGGGGATCCAGTACAAACCTAGGTTTTGACCTAATCGACGATTAGCACTGCGACTAGGTTTTTGGTTTCTCCAAAAATTCTCAAACTTTACATGGGTTCAGTATTCACCATTTCATGCCTTTCCCAAGGTTTGATACATTTTTATCCACCCTAGCTTGCTTGTCGACCAAACCCTAACTCCTCGGCACTTTAGGGTTTAGCCACGGGAATCCTAAGCAAGCCATGATTTCATGGGGGTTTTGGAACAATCTTTAAGAGGTGAATGTTGGGGGAAAGCTAGAAGAGGGATTCATCGACAGGGTCCACTGGACCCACCCCCCCTTGCTAGGGTTTTAGGGTTAGGGACGGAGACTCTTCGAAGGGTTCGATGACGTCTACCACCCTTATTGATGACTTTGTTATTTTGAATATTTCAAATAATTGATTGGTGTTTGCAACAATCATCCACCGAGGATGAGATATTAACATATTCTATAAAGTAAAGTTGATATACAACTAAGTTTAAATAAGGTGTGGTTGATGATAATGCCATGTATGCATGAATGCAGAGCAAGTACCTATTTATCGCAAAGTGGGTATTACACATTGACATTCTAAAAATACACACACATATATATTTTTATATATGCATATATAAAAAAAATGCAGTGAACCTTTGCAGGTAGTCGTCTCACTCTGGAATATTAGGATCAATATAGATCTTTGCAGCCTCACCACAACTTATAGTATTACGACCTGCATCGATTGCAAGGAATATGATAATAATAAGGAGCAATTAGATGTAACCTTCCTAAACATGTAAATGGAAGAGTATATACCTCGGTAATTTTTTATTAAAGTACCAACAAGAAGGACCATGATCGATTTTTCTTGAGCAGCTTTGTACAAGCCATCACCATCAAATTCAGTTGCATGCACTCCCCATAAAGCAACATCCATTATTGCCCCACTATCAAGTACCAGAAACAAGCAATGTCATTAAAGGCAACATAGGTACAGTGATATGTAGAGGTAAATCCAGTGGCAATGTAATATGGTAAGCAATGTGTTCTATGGACTTTAACAGAAGAAACATAGCTTGGTATACAGCAAATGAGGAAGGAGCGGGGAAGACTACATTTCTATAGTAAATGCAAATAAAGCTAAAAATAAACGTAATGATATGATAAGGACAGACAACTTACTTGATATCCATAATTTGTAGATTTCTTTTCATTGATTCAGTTGATTGTCCTGGTAAGGTAACATGTAGTAAACCTGATATCGATGTGACAATACCAAACACGTCTGGTTCATAAAGAAATGTAGTCAAGCATTGAACATTGCTAATAAAAAGTAATAGCATTCAATAAACAGGCAGAATTTATTACAGTAAACAGAAAAAGATTACCTATGAAAGAATCTTTTTTGCCAACAAGATTTGGTAGTTCTTTAAAGGATCTCAGGGAATATGCATAGTAAGGCAAATCTATCGCCATTTCAGGTTTTGGTTCAATTTTTTTCCATGGCGTTATTCGCATCATAAACTTTCCTTCAACAGCACGAAATAGGTTCTTTGATGGTTCAAGAAAGAAATCACGAAACAAGTAAACGCCACCTTCTTTTATAAGCTCTTTGAACTTGGCTGCATGGCCCGATCCTATCTCAGCATACATCTTATTGCCCTGATAAATAATGCTTTATTAACTGGAACAAATAAGCAATGTATCTTAAACGATATAATTTATCTAAAGGTACATACCCTTTCGTCAATAAGAACAAGATCAACGTGGGCCAGTTTTTTGTCTCTATTGTTGTAGTAGTCCCACATCCATGAGACACGGACACAGACCGCGACACGCCTCTTGGTCGGATCAAGATCAGATAGTGGGAGCATTGTTGCCTGTAAACGGACAATAAAATAGACAATGTACATGACAAAAGCATAAACATAAACAGGAAAATTCAGGCTTTCTTGCACACATAGATATAGATATGAACAGGTATATCGATAGTATATTTCACACATACACATAATATATACACACAATATATGCACATCATATATACATACATAATTGGCACTATTTATCTATATGCTAACGTATAAGGGAAAGGACTTCACGATAAACAACATTCGCTGTTGTGCCAGGACAGTCTGTATCATCACTGTCAATAACAATTCTAAGACCAGCCCTTGAAGTGACTCTTGAGATTGCAACATAGAGCTGGCCATGTGTAAAAGCAGTTCTCTTTAGATAGATACCAACACAATCTAAGATTTGACCCTGGCTTTTATTAATCGTCATTGCATAGCAGACCCTTAAAGGATACTGACGCCGTTCGAGCACAAAGGGAAACTTTGATTTCTTAGATGTCAATGTGATTTGAGGAATATAAACAATGTCACCAATATGAGATCCGGTCATTATAGCAACTTCAACAATTCTTTGTGCTAGTTTAGTTATAATCAATCTAGTTCCGTTACATAAGCCTATGCTCTGATCAATATTCCTAAGTAGCATTACAGGACACCCAACCTTAAGCACAAGTTTGTGGTGTGGGAAATTGCTAATAACAATTGAATTTAGGAACTCAGTCAGATATAAGTCATCGAAGTCACCAAGTTTATCGTTCATTTTTGAAATAGAATCACAGCTCAAAAATTCAAACAAGTTGCCTGGCGCCATCTCCAATGCACGTAAATTGATCTCATCAACAGTATCATTATACGGATAAACAATTGCCCGGCCTTTTAGATAAGCTTTATCAGATGATTTAGCAGGCAAATCAATGTAAACTGCATTGATTAGTGCAAGTATGCTATCGCCATTAGATGGCACAAGAAGATCTAGCAATATGTATACCTTATCAAGAAACTTATTAGGATAATCATAAGTTTCATGAATATCACCATCACCAACAGCCAAGACCCATTCACCAAAGTCTGCCAACTCAGGCTGTCTATCGAGCGACAGTTCTGGTTGCAATAATCGCATGTTTACATGCAGTGTAAGGACATGGACAAAGGACCATAAAGGTGAGTTTGTTATTGTGGCAGCAACAATCTTAGAGCATGAGGCACCCTCAATGACAGGCAAAATCTGCCTAAAATCACCACCTAGAACGACAGCCATCCCACCAAATGGTAGCATGCTTGCTCCAGGTCTGTCTTCATCCAGAATATCACGTAATGTCCTATCTAGTGCCTCAAAACAGTATCTATGTGTCATGGGAGCTTCATCCCATATTATCAGGGAACATCTCTTAATAAGCTTACTCATATTCGTTCCCCGTTTAATATCACAGAAACTTGTCTCATCAATGTCCAATGGTATTTTAAATCGTGAATGTGCTGTTCTACCACCAGGCAATAGAAGAGATGCAACACCTGAAGAGGCAATAGCAAGGACAATTTTATGTTGCGATCGTAGATATGCAAGAATTGCATGCCAAAGAAAGGTTTTGCCTGTCCCACCATGTCCAGACAGGAAGAAAAAACCACCCTTTTCAGTCATAACAGCGTCAACTATTTTATCATAAGCATATTTCTGTCCGACATTTAAGTTAGAAGATAAAGTAATTGAACTTTCTAAAAGATCACCCAAATCGTAAGATAGTTCATCTTCAATAAGCCTATTGCGAGCACCATTAAATGCACCTGAATACTGTTGTACAAGGTTAAATTTTGTAATCGAAGAACCATTATGAAGAAATAATTCACTGAGTCATCTATTAGCAAATTCTCTAACTGTGCAGCAGGCAGGGTAACTTGTGGGGCATTAAGCAAAGCATGAAATCTTTGCTGAATATCATCAGACATATATGGGGCACATTTATTTTAAAATGCACATTCATCATCGACAGCACAAAACAATATGATCGTTACAAATAGGTGCCTGAGCTGATAAGATGTAGCCCACACCGAAGCCTCATCAAACGCAGTGTACCATTCAGTGTCATCACCTAACAGTCCTCGCGCTGCACAACATTCTTTGAAGGTTTCATAGACAGCTCCATTATGCATACGCAAGTGAGAAAAACTAAGCGCTCCTTTTACAGCCATTAGGAGCATCCTAATATAGAAACATTCACCAGCACTTGGATGCACATAGTAAATACGGCTAATTTTTTTCACCAAGAATAGATCTTTTTTTCCACAATTTCTCGGTTTTATCCCATGTCCATTTAGTAGGAAAGTCACAGTATGTCAGGTTCCTAGCATCAGGAAATTTCTGGTTCGCAGTAAACCATTCAGTTAATGTGGTTTTCCTAAAATGATCAGCATTAGAGACAATACTATGCAAGTTCGTTGTTGCTTTGTATGTGATAGTATTCATGTCAGGTAAGTGTATATCTAATCACTCCACAGAAGGCGTTTTTGAGTGCAAAGGGAACTCAAACAATCGCCACAATGCTTCATGTGGAACTAAATGTCTACAATCTAGGTACTGTTGGATTTCATCAATCTGTTCTAGCTCTCTACCATGACCATCAGCTGACTCTCCACCAACAGGCCGAAACATTATACGCGATCTATCCTTGCCTTTAGTAACATATTTAAAGAGATATTTTATAATTTTAGTTTTATTGCACTATTCAACATTGATATGGGCCTGATATTTTTTAAGGAGGGACATATTATATGGCACTACTGATGTATTATCAAGTCTAACACCATTCTTATATATATAATGACCATCATCACGATGTCTATAGACTGGAAATCCCTGCTCATCAATAGCAGTCTCAGATCGAAAAGATTTTGGATAAGATTTAGAGCAAATTCATTTCTTCATACAAGGACATTTGTTGTTAAAATGACCACACAGACCATGCATCATAAATTCATCAACAAGTGCGTATCCTAATGGGTCAGTAATCGCATCAGGGAATTTCTGCACTTATCATAGAATCTATGGTAGAGAGAATATCATTTCTTTTTTTGTTATCTAACCAGGCAAGCACATGTGCATGTGGCAGTCTTCTTTTCTGGAATTCAGTGCTATGCAAGACTGCAAATATAAAATATATTGCTTTAAAAGAGAGTAGGAGAGAACATAACAATATCATACCATGAGCAGCAATTGTACCTGCAAGGACAGGCCCGAACACTGCTCCACTCTTAATATCAGTAACAAATTCATTTTCTTTTATTTTATAAACTCTGTTAACAATATCAGGTCTATCTGATGGAAGCTGCCCTGGCTAGAATCGGAGTGCCTCGGTAATCTCAAGCCATTTAGCATTGCAAGTAAACGTGCTAAAAGTATCAGGCCCACCATAAACACGCACAATTGCCATCGCATCCTGGTAATGTTGGACATAGTACCTCTTCCCACCAGTAAAGGACCCAGGCAACACAGTCTTCCTGCCTATCTTTTCACCTTGTATGCACCCTTGTCCTACAGCATCACTTATTGTTTGGAAATTTTCTGATCTCAATTCATCTTGCTTTAAAACGAGGTACCAAAGACGACTTTCTTCTACACATGCATAACAATCAACTTGCAGTTGGAAAGTAAGTCTACCACAACATGTATATGGATTGTATTCATCAGGTCTGTAGTGGCAGCAATAGGCATAATAATCCAACATGGTTAGAGTCCTACGTGCTTTCTCAGGCAGTAAATGAGCATCGGTATATTGTATTCCTAAATGGAATCCAGTATCAGCAAAAGGGAAATAACAATGGATATTGTAACGCCATCAATGCAGGATGGAGATTCGATACATGATGCAGACCATGATCTCTATCATGTACAATAATATCGCGCTTGTAACTGTCAATTGTTAAATCACCAACAATTAACAGGGCAAGCTCATTAACTGTTGATAGATTATACTGCACATCCCCATCACCTTCAGGAGCTAGGATCTTAATTGCTAATCGCTATGTAGGATAATCTTTTATGCGATCTCTAGCAAGCCTAAATCGATTGACAAGTAGATTCAGCTGATCTAGCATGAAAGAAGATATTCAATAATACGGCGATCTAAGTCACCTTCAAGATCACCATCATCAGACAAAGCATTTATTCTATTGTCAATTTCAGATTCAGTTTCATGAATATAAAGCTGAGCAAATTTAGGTCTGCAGCCATCTGAAGGAATCAACGTGCCAATCCTATGATGTACTTACCCATTAATCCTAAACACATATGGTCCAAGACCGTCATTTATAGATTTATCTATCTGTGCACCAAAAGATGTAAAATTAAAAAGGTAATTATACTGCCTTATATGTTCCATAAATTGACGACTTTTAGGGGGACCATCAAATCGCATAAGAGATGCAAGTGTAGGCGGAGGTGGCTGGAAAGGTTGAATATAGACACGACCAGCACTGCAACACCTATTGTAAGCAACGCGTCTTTTTCCCCATGCAGAATCTTTCTGGACACGTTCAGCCCAACAAAAGAAAGCACCACAGTGGCAACATCTGTAGCACGGGCCTCCAAGCCAAGAGCGATCAGCATAAGTAACTGGGCAATTTATATATGGCAACACACATATCAAATAACAATCATACACAAAGACACCTTAATTCGCCATAGGATTGTAAAACTCAATCAAAAAAAGGAAGACCTTTAAGGGCATCCACATAGGTAGGATCAAAGGGCAAACACAGGTCACTACCAGCAGCAGGCACAATGCATAACCGAGCCAGCGTCTTCAACCTCCTCAATCTAATACGAGCAGCACGGTTCTCCCTCGCATGCCAGACACTATACAGAGGGAAGAAATCATCCCCTAGCAACACACGGACATAGAGAAAGTAATTACAAGAAAAGAACCTAATAGATAGCATGAACCTACATTTAACATGCCAAATATCACATACTTGTCCTCTTCGGCACCATAGAGGATGGACCAGGCGCACTACACAAGGCAGGGGCTGCACCAACAACCCGTGCTCTTTTTTGCCCACGGAGGACCTCCATCAAGCACAGCAAGTGGCTGTGAGCTAGAGGAACCAACCGCTTCTTGGCATATACCCACACGCTTACGTATCTAAACGCACAATAGTATCACAACCTATAAAGGCACAGAATGGTGCAACAAACCAAACAATACAGCAAAGCACGCATGATCACGCACAGAACATTACTACATCAAACACAGTGATCATAGACAATTTACAAACGCGGTTCCTGCACAGACAACGCTATCAATAGGTAAAACCCGATAAAATCACACAACAATTAAAACAAACAGACCAAACGAAGAGTGCATGTATTGAGAACAGACAAAAGGAAATAGCATCACCAACAAAAAGCAACTGAACAAAGCTACCAACCTGTCCAGAAGACATACTATCTGGTCGAGACGACTGGCGCCCGCATCCACTGTTATAGCCCTGGTGACAAAACAGAACACAATTTGCAAACAATAATAATACCCTAACATCAGATGCATCAACAAACATAAGGGACTAATGCAATGCGACAGTACAAGATCACCTCCCGCAAGGAGGACGGACAGAAATATATTCTAATAATGCAAAAGAACAAGAACAGCAAGTAGGCCATATAGCATGGAATGGATGAAAGAACATAAACGATCAATCCGGCAAGCACACAAGGCACGAGCAATACCACCTGCTGCAAAAAGGACGGAAACCCACAGGATACGTATCCACGGGAACACTAACCTGCACATTAAGAAAACACAATCAATCCCAGGCCGCAGACATCAAACCAGGCACAGAAATGCATCAAACAGAACGGGAAATACCACCGAATCAGCCGCCACAAATCAGCAGATCCAGGAGGCAAACAATGGCACGACATACAGCAATCATTAACATGGAACCCAAAACAGGCACAGAAAAGAGAACCAAAGGCACCGCACCATACACAATAGGAAATACCGCGATTAGAACAAGGAGATCAGCCTGCGCAAAGAACAGGAAACGAAGCCAAGAACAAAAATGCACACAAATACAAACATCTATCCCATCCATACAAATGAACACCGAAAAAAGATAATAGAGGCCGCACCTGGACAGCCCCCCTAAACGCACCGGAGAAATCAAGAAACAGACCGAACAGAGGTAGCAAGAAAAACCATATATAAGCTTACGAAGCAAGCCTGCGGAAGCCGGAACGAGCGGCCCTGTTCATCCACTCACGGTCGACAAACCACTGCCGCACCGCCACCTGGGTCAACCCGCACGAGACGCCGGCGCGCATCACAAGGCAACGGAAGAACGACGGCCACGGTCACAAACAGCAGCAAACACAGCAACACACAACAACCAAGCGAAGCACCCGTGGCACACAAACAGCGAAAACGAAGAGCCACTCCCCGCCGTGACTACAGCGCCGATGCGAGCAGCACACCACGGCCGAACGCAAACCTAAGCCCAACAAAAACGGGCTGATAACGGGAACCAAAGCCCAGCGAACCACAGGCCCCAGATTCAGCCCGCAGAAGACACCGTGGAACCATGCACACCGCCACCTGATTGATCTGCACGAGGCCGCCGGCGCACATCACAACGCAACTGAAGAACGACGCACCGTCACACACACCAGCAAGCACAGCAACACACAGCACCAAAGCGAGACACCGCAGCACTCAAACGGCGAAAACGAAGAGCCGCATCGCCAGCACGTGACTACAGCGCCACTGCGACGGCAGCACACCACGGACGAACAGCAAAACCTCCTAAGCCCAACAAAAAAGCCCACGCGAACACCACGGGCCCCAGGTTCAGCCCACCGAAAACACGTCCATCGACACAGCCCAATCACAGCGCGACGCACACGGCGCCGCCCGCGGCCGATCGTAGCCGCCTTTCCAGAGCGGTACGCACGCAATGTTGCTGAGCGAGACAGCGCCGATCGCGGAAGTCCTCAGCGGGAGCGCCACCACCCGGAACATGGACCGACCGCCCGGCTGCGCCCCAGAGCAGGCACGGCCGCGACGAGGTAGCACCCGTCGACGGCAGCCGCCACCTGGACTGTCGCACCATGCCGACGAGGCCATCTGTTCTCGCCTGGACCCGTGCCCATCCTGGCAGGACCTGTAACGGAGACATACAAGAACAGCGCCCGCAGCCGCCGCCGCCGGCGATCGCCAGCGTCTGGCAACTGGCTCCTCCCCTGCGAAAGCGCCCATAGATACTTTGATTTAGTGAGAGCGCCGCCGCGGAGCCCACCCGGAGAAGGCAAAGCAAAGAGAAAGGGGACGAACCAGCACCCGCCGTCGCCGTCGCGTCGACAGGAGCCGAGCTAGCCCCGTGGCCCGGACGATGATTGGAGCCAGCCGGATGTCTGGGACCACAGCACGCGCCGTCCCAGCACAGCCGAAGCAGGGCTCTGTCGCGCACAGGCGCCGGAGAGGAAAAGGGGAGCAGAAGACCCGCGACGCCAGCAGCCGCCGCCGCCCCGACGCCTCGAGAGAACGAGCAGGTTACGCTGGCCCAGCGAACGAGCGTCGGCCCGATTTTTCCCGCAGCAGAAGACGCCATCCAGCCCGCCCAAACAGAGCCCGTCGCGCACGGGCGCCGGGACGAGCAGAAGAGGCTGCGATCGGCCGTGCAGCCGCCGCACCGTCGCGACCGCCCCGAGAGTAGCCGAGCTAGGTCAGCGCCTGGCCCGTGGTGCGAACGCTAGGTAAGCGGCCGATTTTTTCCCGCAGAAGCGCCACTGCACGAGCACACAGAGGCGACACGCAGCGCGCGGCGATCCGGCGCGCTGCGACGCGATCGGCGACGGCACGGTCGCGGCCACGGCTAGCTCCGCCCGCTGCCGATCCCGGCCAGTACCGCGCCCCGCATCGGACGGACGAGAACGC